>SSNR01000370.1:412185-560503 GCA_006937965.1 Callopanchax toddi | reverse complement strand
CCCCCCCCCCCCCCAGCGCCGATGGAACCAGCCCCATATGGCTAGGTGGTACCAAGGCCCACCAGCGCACCAAAGGCCCCAGGGCCAGGATAGACACCAGCCCCCCCACCAGCAACGCGCCAAGCGTAACCCAAGCCCCCGGGACCATCCATGTTCATCTTTTTATTGGTCTTTGATTCCAGTGTGTGTGTACGATAGTGATGCGCAGGTTGTCTTTTACCCCGCGGGGACCGCGGTTTACCCGCAGGTCGGGTTAATAAATTTGTACCTTCAGTGCGGTGCGGGTTGGGGCAGGTTCAAATCAGGGGTTGCGTTATCGGAAAAATTTCTGTCCGTTGTCTTCCTCCGCTCATCCGAGGTCGGATCGGGAGGGCAACAGCCTGCCAGGCGTCCCTCTCCCCATGCAGCCACCTTGGACAGCTCCTCCGGGAATCCTAAGGCGCTCCCAGATAAGCTGAGAAATACATCCCTCCAGTCAAATGTTCCGTTATTGTGTCTGTGTGTGTGTGTGTGCGCGCGCACACAGGCCCACGCTGACAGGGAGCGTGCAGCTGTACAGTAATGACAGGCTGAGAGACGTCCGTTTCTCGCTCTGTGACCGCTGTGGCCTCATTTACAAAACTTATAAAGTAAATATATATGTTTATAATTCATTATATTTTATATAAAATTTATAAAACAAAAAAACATGTCGGAAATGGAGTCACTTTCTCCGCAAACTTTAGGATTTATAAAAGAAAACGTGACAGAGAAATTATGTACGCTGCAAACTTTGGATAAGCAAGTTTTAGAGACGGTAAAAAAAAAACTTTTTTTTTGGAGACGGTCAGACTAAATAGCGCTTTCAGTCAATATAACGTGTTTTTAATGGGGCGGGTTCTAAAAATAGAAGCAGCGATGCGGGTCGGGTTGGGTCAAAAGTTTTCAAATGTGCAGGACCCGCGGGTCGATACAAACCTTGACCCGCGCATCACTAGTGTACGACTGTTCTGACCTGAGATGAACTACAGAGGAACAAAACAAAAAGGTTTTCTGCATTTTGATTTGGGTCTTTAGGTCCTGTTTTAGTTGTTCTTATGTTCTTTGGTTGTGTCTCATTAGACCTGAAATGATTTGGATCTGTTGCTTTGTTCGGTGCTTGAGATGTCTTGTGTTCATAAATCAATAAATAAGATTGAATTGTCCGTGCATGTTTCATAACATCAGGGGTGCATAGCATGCCTAACTTAATAGACCTGCATACCTCTGGATATTCTGCTGTCTTGATGCTGTTGGACATTGAATGAATGAATGAATGGATGGATTTATTTTGATTTGTTACATTGTAACAGCAATGTCATTGTATAATCAGAAGTTTTGAAATAGATCAATCGAAATTGGAATGGATTGAAGCCGATGCTTATTTGGTCCATCCTATATCCTCATACATAAATACATTAAGATAAAAATAAAACATTCAACACAATGGAATGGGATGACTTTTGAGCTACTGTTCAAATACAATGTCTAATTACTTTCTGTTTCCATCGCTTCAGCCCCATTAATCGTTAGGGGTGGGAATTGATAGGTTTTTATCAATATTAATGCCAATGTCAATTCTGCCTATCAATCCAATTCCTTAATAATAATTCCCTCATCAACTCCTGAGTAGTTTGTTTGGTGGTCTTCTGCACCATGAGCAACAGGGTGCAATTTTTTTTTTTTTTTTGGGGGGGGGGTACACACACTCTCTCTGCTTTTGATGCCCCCTCTCTGGTCATTAATCTTTCACCGCTGGGGCAGATAAATTTCTATGCACCTCTGATTGCTCCGACAAAACAATACTCCGGTTTCTGTTCAAAAATCCGCTCCCCGTGGTTGGAAGTGCAGCTCTAGCAAGGGGTGAGGGCCTGATGAGGTGCAGCACCATGTGGTCTGGGAGGAACCGGTGCTGGATATGGATCCAAACTGCTGCAGCACCTTCATCCCCCATGAGTTTTTGCAAAGAGTATGACATAATTGTACTGCAACATAAAATATTGGGAAAGTCGTATAAACAAGAGAATTGTTAAGAAGACTTTATAAAGTTCGAGGTGTACAATCCCAATGGTCTATTGAAACTGGTTCAAAGGCCAAACCAGTTCTCAATCCTAACCCCTAATCTCAGCTACAACTTTTTTCAAGCTGGACGAAAAAAAACTTGTCATGAGCTGAGGTGAGCTCAAGGAGAACAACTACTAGCTACAGTGTTATGAGCTCCATGCTTCATTTCTGTTAGTCTGATGAATACATCTAAATACTTCAGCTTCAACTTGAACAAAGTTGCAGCAACATGAAGTGAGCTCATTGTCTCTGGTGTTCCTGCCGTCTCTGTGTTGTAATTTTCAGTCAGGAAGCTAAATGGGTCAGAGCACGGCATAGTGGCAGTTGTTTTTATTTTTAAACTTTTTTCTTTTATCTTATTTTTTTATGAGAGTGGCTGTTTTTGAGTGAGTTTATGGCATATCATTATAAATATTGTCAGCTCAGCTGTTTATGAATCTTTGTGTTGTGTAAGTCATGTACACAGTGGTGTTTGACAAAAACAAATTTGATAGTTCACTTTCTGATACTATGGTTTAAAGTAGCACTTACAAAATAGACTGGTGGGATTAAGGCTGTTTGCAGGAATAACAAGTCAGATCCTGTGATCCAAAAATCTGAATCAAACATTAAGTGCAAGAGGCATTTTAAGTGATGTAATGACGTGGTGAGAACCAGACCTGGTCTAAATTCTTTGGAGTAAAATCCAAGAACCAGAACATGTTTTCATCTTTTTAAATCAAACAAAACAGTAAAGTTTGACATGAAGGCAGAAAATCATATAGTTGAAACTTTTGCATATGATTTAAAAGTGAAGTGTTTCTCTTTCTGTCCTCAGGCCAAAACGTCACTGAACTAAAGAAAAACAACCCACAAAAGGATTTGTTCAATATCCTTGTAAATAAAATGGCTGTTTTGGACAAATGGCTCTTTTCTGGTTTGTTGAACACAATAGTCAAACTCACTGAAGTGGACGCATGTCAAACTTATTTTCTTGCAGTTGCATTTCACCTTGGAAAAATTATTCAAGGACAAATTGATTGTCTTTCTCTTCTTGTGAATGATGAATTTGACGGAGCGTCACAGTTGTTTGTTTATGAGGAGTTGAAGGCTCAGAGAAGGAAAACAACAGCCACTTCAACAGAAATCAGTCCAAGTTTCAGGTAAAGTCAGAAAGCTGTGTCACCTCTGAGCCTTTGTAGATGAGCTGGTCGCCTCTGGGAGTTGCTTTCCTGTCCCAACACCTGACATCGTTTTCATCGATAGGTATTCAGCAGTGGCCATCAGCATCACAGCCCCGAGCTACTCCGCAATCTTCCCTAAACACCACCTCCTCCCCTGCCCCCAAATCCCATCCACATCAACCTTCAATCTTCATCCTTCCTCTCCCCTGGCTTATTGATTTTCTATTTTCCCCTTCTCCCGCTCATCGCTCTGGTCCTTCAGCTCTCCCCGTCTTCTTCTGCCTTTCTTTCCAAGGTTTTTTTGTTCCATATTTCCCCCACTCTTTGTCTTTCATTCTCTTTCTTGATCTTGTCAGTTTCTCCTCTTTGACAAGGTCGAAGCCCCAGCCATGCTCGGAGCTGCTTAAGGTTCGTAAATGGAGACGTAATGTAATAGAGTGGCAGGGTAATAGAATCTAAAAGGGCTGGGTCTGATCTTGTTAGAGAGGGCTGTCTTGGAAAGGCTCCATCCGGGTCCCTGAGGGTCTGGTGGGAGGATTTGTTCATGACTTTCACTTTATGAAGTGTGGAGAAACAATTTTAGTGATCAAACATGTCCTTAAAGTATATAAACATGGCAAAAATGGAGAAGTAGACATTATTGCAATTCACGTTTGTCCATGTAAATGTAAACCTCATCAACATGATGAGATGGTCAAACATTTGGGGATTATGTTGGCAGTTTTGTTACTAGAAATCATCAGATTATTTGACTTTTTGCTCAGGAGCTCCTAAACGTGTTCATGACCATTTTTTAGAAATGATGTGGTTTGAAATTCCAGCAGGAGCTTCTGTTACATCCAACAAGAATCAAAGTGATGCCAGCTCTGACTTTGATAGGCCTGTTGGTGTCAGACCAGCTGGTTTGAGTGTTTCTGAAACAGCTTATCTGTTGGATTTTCACCACAACAATGACTGGGGTTGACTCAGAGAGGTGAAGAACAGAACGCATCCTGAGTGGCGGATCTGTGAACAGAAACACCTTGTTGATGAAGGAGGTCAGAGGAGAATAACCTGACAGGTCAGGGCTGACAGAAAAGCTACAATAATTCAAACCGTCACTCTTTACAAATGGTCCGGGTACAGAAGCAGGTCGGAACGAACAACAAATCCAACCTTGAGGCCAATGGGTCCAGACAGCAGAAAAACACACTGTTTCCCTTCAAGAGCGTAAATCTGAGGTTGCACAGTTGACGTCTGAAAAACGGATGGGTCTGTATTTCTGCTGAGCAGCCAGACTGTAACAGGAAGTCTCCAAACACTGAATGATGTGGCTGCATGTGTGGTAAAATGTTAGGCTGCACAAATCCAAAGGAGGAAAAATAGCTAAGAATCTATGAAAGCAACTATGTGGAGTATTTAAGCAAGGGAGCATTTTTTTAAATCCAACGTAACACGGCCTCTCCCAAAACATGTAATCCCAGCACTTTGCACAAGCTCTCAAAGGGAGAAACAGAGAGTGGGGCTTAGGCTAAGCTCTGAACTGAACACACTGTTAGACGCTGAGTGCAGTGAGCTGATCACTCATAGCTAGGGCCACCTTAACCTGATGATGATGGGCCCCGGGGCTAAGAGACTCTGTAGGTCCACCTAAAACACTTCCTCCTACTACACTCTGCCTGATAAACAGTGTCAATACATACATACTGTATACATATACCATATATGCACACACGCATACATGTATCAATATCTAACTATCTGTATAGAAATTCATCCATTTGTATTGATATCTATTTATCCATCCATCTACAGGGAGTGCAGAATTATTAGGCAAATGAGTATTTTGACCACATCATCCTCTTTATGCATGTTGTCTTACTCCAAGCTGTACAGGCTCAAAGCCTACTACCAATTAAGCATATCAGGTGATGTGCATCTCTGTAATGAGAAGGGGTGTGGTCTAATGACATCAACACCCTATATCAGGTGTGCATAATTATTAGGCAACTTCCTTTCCTTTGGCAAAATGGGTCAAAAGAAGGACTTGACAGGCTCAGAAAAGTCAAAAATAGTGACATATCTTGCAGAGGGATGCAGTACACTTAAAATTGCATCATCATCGAACAATCAAGCGTTTCATTCAGAATAGTCAACAGAGCGTTGACTATTCAACGCTCAACGCTTCAAAATAACTGCCCATGAACTGAGAAGAGTCAAGTGTGCAGCTGCCAAGATGCCACTTGCCACCAGTTTGGCCATATTTCAGAGCTGCAACATCACTGGAGTGCCCAAAAGCACAAGGTGTGCAATACTCAGAGACATGGCCAAGGTAAGAAAGGCTGAAAGACAACCACCACTGAACAAGACACACAAGCTGAAACGTCAGGACTGGTCCAAGAAATATCTCAAGACTGATTTTTCTAAGGTTTTATGGACTGATGAAATGAGAGTGAGTCTTGATGGGCCAGATGGATGGGCCCGTGGCTGGATTGGTAAAGGGCAGAGAGCTCCAGTCCGACTCAGACGCCAGCAAGGTGGAGGTGGAGTACTCGTTTGGGCTGGTATCATCAAAGATGAGCTTGTGGGGCCTTTTCGGGTTGAGGATGGAGTCAAGCTCAACTCCCAGTCCTACTGCCAGTTTCTGGAAGACACCTTCTTCAAGCAGTGGTACAGGAAGAAGTCTGCATCCTTCAAGAAAAACATGATTTTCATCCAAGTACTCCACAGCGTGGCTGGCGAGAAAGGGTAAAAAAGAAGGAAAACTAATGACATGGCCTCCTTGTTCACCTGATCTGAACCCCATTGAGAACCTGTGGTCCATCATCAAATGTGAGATTTACAAAGAGGGAAACCAGTACACCTCTCTGAACAGTGTCTGGGAGGCTGTGGTTGCTGCTGCACGCAATGTTGATGGTGAACAGATCAAAACACTGACAGAATCCATGGATGGCAGGCTTTTGAGTGTCCTTGCAAAGAAAGGTGGCTATATTGGTCACTGATTTGTTTTTGTTTTGTTTTTGAATGTGGAGATGTTACATTGGTTTCACTGGTAAAAATAAACAATTGAAATTGGTATATATGTGTTTTTGTTAAGTTGCCTGATAATTATGCACAGCTGATATAGGGTGTTGATGTCATTAGACCACACCCCTTCTCATTACAGAGATGCACATCACCTGATATGCTTAATTGGTAGTAGACTTTGGAGCCTATACAGCTTGGAGTAAGACAACATGCATAAAGAGGATGATGTGGTCAAAATACTCATTTGCCTAATAATTCTGCACTCACTGTATATACCCATTTCAATGATTTATTTTTACCAGTGAAACCAATGTAACATCTCCACATTCAGAAATATACATTTCTGACATTCAAAAACAAAACAAAAACAAATCAGTGACCAATATAGCCACCTTTCTTTGCAAGGACACTCAAAAGCCTGCCATCCATGGATTCTGTCAGTGTTTTGATCTGTTCACCATCAACATTGCGTGCAGCAGCAACCACAGCCTCCCAGACACTGTTCAGAGAGGTGTACTGGTTTCCCTCTTTGTAAATCTCACATTTGATGATGGACCACAGGTTCTCAATGGAGTTCAGATCAGGTGAACAAGGAGGCCATGTCATTAGTTTTCCTTCTTTTTTACCCTTTCTCGCCAGCCACGCTGTGGAGTACTTGGCGTGATGGAGCATTGTCCTGCATGAAAATCATGTTTTTCTTGAAGGAAAGACAGACTTTCTGACTTTTTTGACTTCTTCCTGTACCACTGCTTGAAGAAGGTGTCTTCCAGAAACTGGCAGTAGGACTGGGAGTTGAGCTTGACTCCATCCTCAACCCGAAAAGGCCCCACAAGCTCATCTTTGATGATACCAGCCCAAACGAGTACTCCACCTCCACCTTGCTGGCATCTGAGTCGGACTGGAGCTCTCTGCCCTTTACCAATCCAGCCACAGGCCCATCCATCTGGCCTATCAAGACTCACTCTCATTTCATCAGTCCATAAAACCTTAGAAAAATCAGTCGAGATATTTCTTGGCCCAGTCCTGATGTTTCAGCTTGTGTGTCTTGTTCAGTGGTGGTCGTCTTTCAGCCTTTCTTACCTTGGCCATGTCTCTGAGTATTGCACACCTTGTGCTTTTGGGCACTCCAGTGATGTTGCAGCTCTGAAATATGGCCAAACTGGTGGCAAGTGGCATCTTGGCAGCTGCACGCTTGACTCTTCTCAGTTCATGGGCAGTTATTTTGCGCCTTGGTTTTTCCACACACTGTTGACTATTTTGAATGAAACGCTTGATTGTTTGATGATCACGCTTCAGAAGCTTTGCAGTTTTAAGTGTACTGCATCCCTCTGCAAGATATCTCACTATTTTTGACTTTTCTGAGCCTATGAAGTCCTTCTTTTGACCCATTTTGCCAAAGGAAAGGAAGTTGCCTAATAATTATGCACAGCTGATATAGGGTGTTGATGTCATTAGACCACACCCCTTCTCATTACAGAGATGCACATCACCTGATATGCTTAATTGGTAGTAGGCTTTCGAGCCTATACAGCTTGGAGTAAGACAACATGCATAAAGAGGATGATGTGGTCAAAATACTAATTTGCCTAATAATTCTGCACTCCCTGTATCTATCATTCATCCATCTGTATAGAAATGTATCTCTTTATCTATATATCTAGAAATGCATCCATCTAAAAATCTATCCATCTATTCTAAAAATCTATCCATCTATTCATCCATCTATCTGGAAATATATTCATCCATCCATCCATCTATATATTCATCCATGTTGTGTTTGCAAGTTAATGCAGTACAAGAAGTGAATGTTTATATATTTGAATTTCTGTTGCCACATTGGACCAGAGGGTGTTGCTGTACGAGAGGTAGGGATGGGTATGCCTTGGAGCAACCTCACCAGCCGCCTCGGGGATCCGAGGACCGTCCTGGGCACCCAACCCACAGACAACCCTCCTGGCTGGCTCGCCATTTATGTAGCATATTATAACCTGTTTTTATTGTTATAATAGACACACATTTCTGGAAAGTTATTAGCTTAGTTTGGTAGGTTTCACACTGAGCTATGCTAAGATACCCTGACTAATCTAATTGTTATGCAGGGATACTTCTAAGATTCTGGGTTCGGTTGATATTCAAAGGGAGGATTTACGCACCTTATACCTGAAAGATATGAACCGTAGGCATACTTAGACTACACTTCTTTTATTAAGCAAACAGATTGAACGAACAGACAGAGATATGAGGTAGGAGTTGCATCTTAGGGAGTTCTTCTGATGGCATTAAGCTGAGAGTTAATGATGAGAGCCCGCGATATAAGATACATCTAGGGAGTTGGAGACTACGTTAACAGGAGTGTTACTTATCAAGAGCCTCAGTTTTACCAGATCGGAGTTGGTACCTGCTGAGATCGCTCCGTGGGTCATTTCGGCGTGGCCAGGAGGGTCGTCTGTGGATCGGGTGCCCAGGACAGTCCTCGGATCCCCGAGGCGGCTGGTGAGGTTGCCCCAAGGCCCGAAAGTCTGTTCAGCAGCCCCATGCCCGGCTGGGAGGGGAGGCTCGCAGGTTCTTCCCCATGGCAGGTGAAACCGAAGCAGACGGGTGGTGTCTAGCTTAGAGCGGGGAAGCTGACATCGACTTTTAAATGGGGGTGTGAGACCCGCAGGGAAAGTCGGCCCCTGAGCGTACCGTGTAGCTGAGAAAAACGGTCGCTTCTCGTCTCGTTGCTGGCTGAACGAGAACTGAGGGACTTCCGGCTGGAAGTCTAACATGGCATCTTTTTGACGCGTGGCCCTATAGGAAACGAGTTTACCAAGTCACGTGGCTCTCGGCATTAAGGACCCCAGTTAACTCTAAATGGATTATTAATATGATTTAACCTTTTAGCAAAAGTAGAAACATGAAATAATACTGATGCAACATCAACATTCATTAATACTGGAAGAAAATGAATTAATCATATTAAGACATTTCTGGACAGTGGATTAATGGTAGTGTCCTTTAGAATGAGACATCAAAGAGTCTTTAAGTTTAATTATTACCTAAGAAAGTCTTCTGAGTCTTCCGACACGACCGGGTCCTGGAAGGAATGTTGATTCAGGTTACAACATAATAAAAGAGTTATTTTAATCCAAGTTATTGGGAAAAAGATGGGTTATTGTAGTGATGATCAACAAAGGTCAAAGTTCAGAGGATATTGAATCGATTCTGTACCAATTCTCGGTACCTACGAATCGATACCGGTACTTAATGGTACCAGTTTTCGATATTTTTTGAGTGTTTATAATTAAATAAATCGCTTTTTATATTAAATATATTTATTTCTCAATATATATAACAAGAAGTAACAAAAATCATGATAAATAACACACAACTGTTTGTATTTTATAATCGTAGCGTTGTACAAAATTCTTCAATATGAAAACCTTTAACCAACTGCTTAGTGTTTTATAAATGACGCAAAAATTCTAACCAGCTCCTTGTCCTCCTAACTTTGTCCTCTGGAATTACGATTCTACTACTATGATACTATGACTTTATTTCTTCTGTCTCAGATTATTTCCTCCCCTACCTGCTGCTCATTTTTTCTTTCCCCCTTCTCACCTCTCTTATCTTTATCTGACCTTTTAGAACTGACCTTTTAGAACTGAAGCTACAGGAGGGTTTAATAAAGGCTCCTCTACAGAAGCAGCAGACAGAGACGTGTTTCCAAATAAAATAACAATTTATTAAACTAATCTAAAACAGTGGACAAATACATACGCTAAATATCTCTGCCGGCAAATCCCAATAAAGAACCGCATGGCGGGGAGACTCAGTGGATGAGCCAATAACACACAGTCCAGAGTTCAGCTCTCCTCACCCCCGAGCTCCTCCTATACAAGACCTGGTGGTCTGCTGACCCGGTCCACGGGCTGATCCAGCCATGATGATCCAGCTGGATCGCCTACTCTGAGTGGCAGCAGCACTCAGTCCCGGTATAATGATCCGACGCAGGCACGCACACGCGCGCGCACACACACACACACACCAACGGGAGACAATCAGCTGCACACACACCAACGGGAGACAATCAGCTGCGAAACAGGTGAGATGCGAGCGCGCAGCTCCTCCCGAGGCACCGACAAACACGCACGCAGCGACAGCAACACACACACACACACTCAGCTGCTCCTCTCTGACACATTGCGCACTCCGTTCAGCTGCGGTAAAGGTGAGCCCCTCCCGAGTCGGAGGCTCCGACGCACGCAGCGACAGCAACACGCATACAATTGTAGCACGTCCGCAACACGCACACAACATGCCTCAGGCAGGTGATGCACGCGTAGCATCAGCAACAGCTTATCAGGCTGAATCGCTGTCTCACAAGTTCTCATTAATGATGGACAGGTACCGAAACAAGGCACCGTTTCTGATCACGTGAGTCGGTCCAAGTACAGTTCTATGGAATTTGGTTGGTGCCTTAAAAAGTACCGTATACGGTACTGTAGCATCATCAAATATGCTATAACCTCTGACCTTTGACCTCTGTTGACCATCACAACAATAATCCATTTCTTTCCCAATAACTTGGAATACAATCACTCTTGGATTATGGTTGACCTGAATCAAGATCCCTACAGGTGTCCAACTGTCCACTTTCAGGTGTCCATCTCCCAGATGACCCACTGGACACCGGCTGGTCTAATAAAACACTCTTTTAAAGATGTCTCTTCTGTAACACCAAGGACTGGTGTTCAAACTGTAATCTCTTGTTTACAGAACAGTCTCCTGTAATGTTCCTGCTCAGGGTCATCCACACACACACTCAAAGTGTTATAATATGCTTCTCTGCTATGTCATGCATTTCTACATTTATAATGTGAGTGTTTAACGGGCGGAAGTCATATGTGAGTTGGTAAACTCCCTCACAGTTCCCCTACCCAATCAGAGCCGTCCACAAGTCCACTAACTCAGTTTTGATTAGTACACTTAATATCTTCTGATTGGTTGAATTTAAGATAACGTAGTCTCAAAACTAATATTCAGTTCCGGGACAAGCCAGTCTTAGTCTGTGCTACAGCCTGAATGTAGTCGAGTCTTAGCTGAACCCTTATCAGCTTTGAACAAGGCCTTAAGAGACCTGCTTGTGTCTCTCCCTCCGTCTCTCCCTCACTACGGGAACTGATCAGAAATGACTTCGGCATGCCTGCTGAAATGTCTCCCTTGCTGACCGGGACGTATCCACGGACTGTCCGGCGAGGTCCTCGGCGGCCACGCCTTCCAGGACCACCACTCCGAGTCTGGGGACTCCAGCCTCAGCTTGTGGAGAAACCAACGCCTGCCAGATCCAGGAGCGTCCACCTTTCAGTGAGCGAACACCACTTTCTGATCGAGAGGTTTGCTTTGATAAAGCTTAATTCTTCCACTCTAAATTAAGCCAAACCAAATTCCATAACAACTCAAATTAGCCCTAAATTGACTCTTAAAGTCACAACTAGGTTAACTAAATTAACTAACTCCCCTAGTCATTAAAACATATGCTACGGTCTGTTAAAACTCCCAATTAAAACTATCTTTAACGTCCTGCCTTTTATCTGCCTCAGCTTCACATTATTAATAAGGTATTTCAATTCACTGTACTCTTTTATAGAACCTAAAGATACCTTCAATAAATATTAGCTATTATCAGGGTTAAATGACAGTTTATCACTTTTCATTATAATCCAAGAATAAGCTTTGTTTATCTGAAGAGAGTGTAGTTAAAATAACTAATAGTTATTCCAAACGCTACAGTACCCATTCCTAACGAGAGAAGATGGAAAAAAGAGTAAGAGAAGGAGAGAAGAAGTGTGTGATGAGTGAGCGTGTGAGCAGCGATGAAAGAATAAAAAAAGCATAAAGTCGGACGTTGTCTCCTGAGAGTGTTTATGAAGCTAAAAACACCACAATCCATCCATCTACTGTATATATTCATCAATCATCCATCTATCTATACAGTATATTCATCCATTCATCCATCCACCTGTATAGAAGTTCATTAAAAAAATTAGCATATTGTGATAAAGTTCATTATTTTCTGTAATGTACTGATAAACATTAGACTTTCATATATTTTAGATTCATTACACACAACTGAAGTAGTTCAAGCCCTTTTATTGTTTTAATATTTACCTCTACCGCCAGGTCTGTCAGTCAGAATGAAGAAATATTCTTTTTTAGGATTTATATTTCTGTTTATCAAAGGTGTGTATGTTTCAAGCTCAGGTAGGCTCCCATTTATACCAGTGCAATGTAGTGGAATATGTTCTCTGTATTCGACCCTTCCCTGAGGACCAGAGGGCAGCCAGTTTCACCATGCCTGGAAGGTAGTTGGAGGTCCAGTATCTTGCCCAAGGATACCTCAACACATGACCTGGGATTGAACCTTCTACTCCTGATCAGTGGACAACTTCTCTTCCCGTGAACCACCATCTCCCAAGGGGTTGGCTACAACATTTAAAATGTGGCATAATTAAGGCACTTTTCACTAAATTTTGAAGAGAAAATGTGCACGGTAGTTGCATGACAGTCTAAATTTGTTTGCTATTATGCCAAATATGCCACGATAACCACTGAGGCAGAATGGGGGGGGGGGGCTGAAGTTGATGCTGTTTCAGGCTGAGTCGACGACTGAGGTAGTCACAGAGCTGAACTGGTGAGTAGATGTGTATTTGGGGCCGGAGCCTGCATGGCTGCACTATAACTGCTACTGTCACTCAGCTGATTTAGTGATGCTGAACACACACTGACCTCGTCTGTTAGCACATTCAACTAACCAACAGGAGAGAACATCTATTTATTAATTTACCTATTATTTTGGTTTGTATTCATGGCTGATTTTCAGCAGAACAACTGACAAAGTAACAAGTTGTGGTGCATAAAATTTTTACGAGGGCAAAAAATAAAAGTGATTAGCTTTTATTGCAGTTTTAGATCAGGGTCAAGGAATTGTTTTTGTCAGCCCCAACAGAGATAAACAGCTTCAGTCTGCTCACATTTCCTTTTCTCCACTAACTGCTTTTGGCTCATTATTATTGGTGTTGAACAACATATGTGACCCTCCATATCACAGAGAACCTTTAGAGTTTAGCTCTTTTGCATTTGCTACAAAGCACATTTAATCTAGATGTTTTTTAATTATTTGATGCCATCTGTGTTTGGCAGCTGCTCCTCGTTCTTTGCATCTGACTAGATCGCCCCTTAGAAATGACAAGGCTGAAGGAGTTATGAAGGAAATGTAGGATTTTGTGTGACATAGCTTTTGTGAGGATGATGAAGTTTTATAAACTAACGTGACATTGATAGAATGCTGTTCGTGCTTTGAAAGCTGCTTGTTTAGAGGACGGTTTATTTTTTTTACAGCACACTTCTATTGAGCTGAGGTCAACTTTGACAAAGTCAAATCTTTTTCTCTGACTGAATGATTAAAAGAAGTCACTGAATAGGGAGGAACTATTCTTTAAATGTGTTTAATCAAATGAAATTCTTGTCACTGAAAGAAATTCTTGACAAGAAAAAAATTTTCAAGGCTGTTTTGGATCAAACCAACTTGTTCAGAAAGTAAATCAGAAGCTTTAATGACTGTTTGTCTTCAACAAAAGAAATCTTTGCTCCACTGATTGTTCTCCTTGTCGGTGAATTTCCTAGTTAAACATTTGTCCTGCTCTAGACGGATGGCCTCTGCCTCCTCTGTTCCATCAGCAGTGACCTTCAGCGGGACTCGGGTGCAGTGGGATATCAACAAGCAGCAGAGGGGCCACTGCTACGGCAAGGACGCAACTGCTGTGGCTCCATCACATAAACAAACAGCCTCTCCTCTGTGGAGCGACTCAAGAATACATCAAACTCCAACAAAACAGCAGGTCACAGGTGCAGGTGTTCCGCCAAATTATTTTCTTTTTTCAGAACAGTAGCAAAAGGTTGATGTTCTAAAAACATTTAGTTTTTCTCATGTCACAGTTCATCCAACCCCTCACCTTCTTTGACACATCAAACAGAAAGAGGGGGTGCGCCACAAGCATTGTTAGGTCGCTGAACAGAGACCAAGCCCAGGTTTATTTGGATTTATTTGGGTTTGTGCATTGATGCATCATTTTTTTAGTAATTTAAGACAAAAATTTAAAATTTGTTGTTCCCCAGCTCTTGCTGGGGAGGTTCGCAGCCGAGTGTGAAGCGGCTGGGATGAGGATCAGCTCCTCCAAATCTGAGGCCATGGTTCTTGAACGGAAAATGGTGGATTGCCAACTCTGGGTCGGGAGAGAGGTCCTGCCTCAAGTGGAGGAGTTCAAGTATCTCGGGGTCTTGTTCACGAGTGAGGGAAGGAGGGAGCGGGAGATCGACAGGCGGATTGGGGCAGCATCTGCAGTGATGCGGACGCTGAACCGGTCTGTTGTGGTGAAGAAGGAGCTGAGCCGGAAAGCGAGGCTCTCTATTTACCAGTCGATCTACCTCCCAATCCTCACCTATGGTCATGAGCTTTGGGTAATGACCGAAAGAACGAGATCGCGGATACAAGCGGCTGAAATGAGTTTCCTCCGCAGGGTGGCCGGGCTCAGCCTTAGGGATAGGGTGAGGAGCTCGGACATTTGGGAGAGACTCGGAGTAGAGCCGCTGCTCCTCCATGTCGAAAGGAGCCAGTTGAGGTGGTTCAGGCATCTGGTAAGGATGCCTCCTGGGAGGTGTTCTGGGCATGTCCTGCCGGCAGGAGGCCCCCAGGTCGACCCAGGACAAGCTGGAGGAAATACATCTTCAGTTTGGCCTGGGAACGCCTGCGTGTCCCAGCTGAGGAGCTGGTGGACTTGACCGGGGAGAAGGTGGCCTGGGCTGCCCGACTTGGAATGCTGCCCCCGCGACCCGGATAAGCGGAAGAAGGCGAGGCGAGGAGATTAATAATTGAACACAAGAGATGTACCTTAAAGTCTGTTTTATTTGGGATCATAATCAAATTTAGATCATCACTCAGTTGATTTTATTCTAAATTATTTTATTGAGTCATTTGTTTTGTATTTAGTTATTGAGTCTAAAATTATTTTCCAATTTGAGACTAAGTCCTTCTGTCTTACAATGTTTTGATTAATCTGGAAAGGAATTTATGCAAATCCATCAGTTGTTTTTATAAATACTTTGAGATCTGTCCCATTTGAATCTTCAGATAAAATAACACGAGGCAGAACTTTAACCTATTTTGATGATCAGAAAAAGTATGACGACCTGATGATATCAAAGTATTCACGGGGGGGGGGGGGGGGGGGGGGGAATCACACTTAATGGGAGAAGCTGATGCCTGGCCGTCTGTTGGAGACCGAGGTCTGCTTCAGGTCACTGTGTTCCTTCGTTAAACTGAACCTTAGCAGTTTGGATTAATGGTTTTTAGGGTATGAGAGGGAGATGTGACAACCTCTGACCAGTTTGGACCCACTTTCAACCATTTAGTACCCACCTGGTCACAGTTTTGTACCCATGTTGCATCTGCCCTAATTTGGTTTACATTATTTTTTTCAATGCAGATAAGCTGTTTATTAAGCATGGTAAAAAATAATATTGTTATTATTGTTAGTAGTAGTAGTTGGCATGCATGGGTAGAGCATTCAGATGTCATGATCTGTGCCCATGCCTTCTGTTAGTTTAGAGTTGCTTCAGTTTGCTTCCCCTGTAGGCTATCACCCTAGCCACTCCTCCACAGTTCTTCTCTGATTTTCTAACTTCAGTTAATTAAGCCACCTGCTCCGCGTCCCTCAGATTACCCTCACCTGCATATATAACAGTCCAGTTCCTTGTCAGATCCTCCATGTTGTCCTGCTCCTGTCTCCTGCCCGTAAGTGTTGAGTTTACTTTCCCCCTGGTTTTTGTTGTTTAGGTTTAATTATGTCCTTGTCACTTCCACGTCAGCCTCTGTTTATTTTTTAATAAAGTATCTTTAGTTCAGTTTCCAGCAGGGCTGGACTGGGACTAAAAATCAGCCCGGGCATTTTGAGCAGAGACCAGCCCACCAGCTGACAATACGCACTAGCACACGTGCACACACACAAACCTGCACGCACGCATGCGCGCGCGTGCACACACACACACACACACACACACATACACACACACACACACACACTATAAATTAGGGGAGAGAGTAATGATTGAATTTCAAGATATTTTTATGAACTATTTATTAGGGGTGTAACGAGATCTCGCGATATTAAAACGTCACGATATGTCTCGTTGAGATAACTTCAATCTCGCGAGACCTCATGACCGGATTATGTAATGGGTATTTGCGTTTCCGCAAGCAAGTGAAACCTTGATTATTATAGGCAACACATGTCAACCTCGGGGAAACTATACGGTTTATGTTATTGAAGCATGAAAACAAATAAACGATCGTCTATTTAAAAAAAAGAGTGAAAACATCGGAGCGCATCCTAAAATGAAACTTAACTCTGCCGTTCCAGAGAAGCGCCTACCTGGAACGTGAATTAGTGAAAGAGCTGGGAGGACGATGTGTGTCTCAGTCAGAGCAGAAAGATTTGGATCCCCTTCTTGCATTAAGGATCCATAACAGACAGAGTTGCAAGGAGGAGAGAGGAGAAAAGGAGACAGAGGTGTGTGCACTAAAATACAGTTTTATTCTATAAAAAGAAAAGCTTTTCTTAACTTTACATTTATTTTCTATTAATGATCAAATCCTTTAAGGTTTGAGTGAAGTTTAACTGAACTGCTTCTATTTTTCAACAAGAAGAGAGAAAAGAAAACTGACAGAATAACAGCATTAGAGAGCTGAGAGAAGTAAAGAAGGACTGAAAGATCATGAGAGACACATATTTGGGGTGAGGTGGGGAGACACGTCCCCTGCACTATTTTAAAGTCAGTTTAGAGACCTGTAGTTTTTACTGTCTAAAAACAGTTCCACTATATTAAATGTATACAGCTGTTGTTTTTAGGTTTAATATCATGGCTCTGTTTAAGCAGTTCAAGTCCCCCTCTCTTCACCTAAAATCACATCTTTGTTGAGATAGGAGAGGAGGAGAGAGACAGGAAAAAACATTTGCAGCAACAGTTTGATCTTTAAAATAATTCTTGAAAATTTGATTAACATGCCAAGATTCAAGAAATCAGAAAAAGAAAAACATCAT
The DNA here is from genome assembly GCA_006937965.1 of Callopanchax toddi. Classification (NCBI taxonomy): domain Eukaryota; kingdom Metazoa; phylum Chordata; class Actinopteri; order Cyprinodontiformes; family Nothobranchiidae; genus Callopanchax; species Callopanchax toddi. The sequence goes on along the minus strand of SSNR01000370.1, from coordinate 543,114 downwards.
TGAGTTTTTGGAAAAACTTCTAAAAGTGTTCGGAAAAAAGTGCTTTTTGATGCATAAATTTGATCTTTGAAGTTTTTTTGAAATTATTATTAAATCTCGTCTCGTCTCGTGAACTCAATATCTCGTCTCGTGAATTTGTGTCTTGTCTCGTCTTGTCTCGTCTCGTGAGTTTTGGATCTCGTTACACCCCTACTATTTATTCATTACAGGAATAAACAGAATAACACATTTCCTCAAACACTGAGACCTTTAAAAGTGAAAAATGAAGAAAGTAAGGTAAGAAAAGCTTTTCTGGTCTGGTATGTATACAGATTTTGTGTCAAAAACTTTATACAGTACTTACTAAGAAGAACCACTTGAACAATGAACAAAGTAGGATGGGATCCTGAAAAATATAACAGAGAAACATAGATGTGCTGAATATTAAAATATACATGACAGATTGTGAATGAGTGTATCTCACTGACGATACACTCACCTCATCAATAAACAGTAACAACAGGTGCAACAAATATTTCTTCAAACACGGTAACCTTTAAATGTGAAAATAGGCAGACAGAACTGTGAGAAAGTATAATAATGGACATGATCAGATGATCACAGTACTGGTATCTTTAGTCTATAATAGAGTTTAATCCTGTATTCTAGACTGTACTCACCAAGAAGAAACCGCCTCAGGTTTCAGAAAATGAGTGACATCATCCTATAAAAGACAGGTATATGTTAAGGCTGGAAGAAAACAGCTGTTTGTGTTTAATCTGTGTTTATTCTACTAATTCTAATGAATTCTATTAGAAACATTTTCTGAGCATCAAGTTGGATCAAAACCTTTAGACTCTTTAAACTTAAAGTCTAACCTGATCATATCTGATCCATTCTAAGTGTTATTCGACCTCATCGTTCTACAGAAGGAGCTTTTTCAACAGCTCAGTCTTCTCAGCCACCCTGTCAGAGTCCAGTGAGGACGTCCTTTTCAGTGATCAGCAGAAACATTTCTGAAACACAGGAACACAATAATGAATGTAAAATAAAAATATTAATAACAATATGAAATGTGTTCTAAAGTCCAGTTTAGGAACAGGAGCTGAATTTTTGAGTCTCTTGGTCACATGACCTGGAAGCTATTGGAAAAAATATCCATAATTTTCTTAAAATATATATTAATAAAAAACTTTTAATTTCCATTAAATGTGTTTAAAACTGCTGTCTGATTAGTCCAGTTTAGTTAGACAACTAGTAATCGATCTGTGTCTTTTGGTAACATGACCTAGAAACTTTTTTGTAAGGGTTAACCCGACTGGATATTTGTTGATGGTCCGTGACTCAAACACGGCCCTCCCTCCGGTACCGGTCTACCACCGTCTTAGTGACATCCAGTGAGAATCCATCACTGACTGTGGTGAAATGTCTATCAACAAATTAACTTTAAACTAACTTCACCACCGGTCACCGGTCACCGGTCTACAGCTAAGATCACGATCAGTACTGCGTCATAGAAAAAGAAGAGAAATCCCGTCGCGTCACAGAGATAAAAAATCTGGCTTCCTAACTTCTGACTGCTAGCAAGCTCAACAAAAATAAACTAATAAAATAAACTAATGAACCAAACTTGATTAATTTCAGCCCCAAGACTGCAGTTCATCACTTCTTCTTACCTGTTGAAGTTCATCCTCCTCTTGAACCGGCTCAGGCCCAGCCTCCGGTCTCCTCCTCTTCATCATCATCTTCATCACCTGCCGAACGTGCAGGTGATTCTGGAGCGGAGGAGGATGAGGACGCTCCACCATGGACACCGACAAACATTTGTGTTACCTTCAGATATTTGGAAGCATCTGCTGCCTTGTTGTTTAGTTCTAACTTTTCCCGCTCCTCCGCTTCGTTTTTTTCCGGTCTCAGTTTTCCCGATCTCATCTCGCTGCATGATTGATTGACAGCTGAGAGAGGAACTCGGCCCTGGGCTGTGATTGGTCCAGCCCATAATCAATCATGTGTAATGGGTGGGTCTACCCGTTTTGTAAACCAATAGGAAAGACTAATACTGTCCCGACTCCCGAGAATCATTTGTTCGAAAAAAAAAAAAACACCTGGCAGCCGGCCCAAAAGTACCTGCGGCCCAGCGGGCAAATGCCCGCTATGCCCGATGGCCAGTCCACCCCTGGTTTCCAGCCTCCTTCCTCTTTATGATAAATGGCCTGTTATTTAGTGATTTTCTAGAGTTCTACACTCCCCAAAGCGCTTTACTTTTACTTCACTTTAATGATGATTCTTATTGCTGATGAAGGCTGTCCATCAGGGATTGGGAAACGTTTAAAAGAATTCTGAGTGTCCTCTTGCCACGTGCACTACAAGTGGGAGACAATGATTCCAAGTCAAGTCTATCACCTTTATATGTCCAAAACCCCACCCAAATCTTATGTTCATTGTAGAAACCTTCCCTTAAAAGGACTTATTTCATGGGGCCTAGACTTTCTGTCTTTCTGTCTGAGATTGATTATGTTGATCTTTGATCCTCTATCACTTCTTAGTCATCTTGACCGCTACAACCTGCTGTGTGTATGTCAGTCAGGGGACATTGACAGAGCTGGCCTTCCTGGTCAGTTGATCTAACCACTTCCTCTCAGCTGTAGATAAGCTGCTGCTCCAACTGACTACACCATAGAAAAAGGCTGATGACACCACAGTAATAAAAGGTATTCAGGAGTGTTCCCTGCACTCCAAAAGCCCTGAGTCTCCTCAGCAGGTAGAGTCTGATCTGACCCTTCCTGTAAAGAGCATCAGTGTGACTCCAGCCCAGTTTATTGTTCAGGTGAACTCCCAGGAACTTGGAAGAGTCCACTCTCTCAATGCCAGCTCCCAGGATCTTCACCAGTGTCAGAGTTGGGGGTCTGCACCTGTGGAAATCCACCATCAGCTCCTTCACCAGGAGGTGGTTCCTCTGGCATCAGTCCATGAAGTCCTCTGTCCACTGCCTGTACTCTGAGTCGCCCTGACCTCTGATGAGGTCGAATATAGCAGAGTGTTACTGGCCGTGCCTGGCCCTTTAAGCAGTGTTCGTGAAAACTTTTGAGCCACACCTGGCAGACGTGGGAGCGTCTCAGGCAGGACATTTATGACTCACGTAGAACAATGTCCTCATGTGCTGCAGATCAGTATCTATTTAACCCTTTGAGGTTCACGCCAAGAAAACTGCAATGAAAAAATTATTTCTTTGCATTTTTCATTCTTTTAGATTAGAACAACAGTAACAAAATTCAGAATTTTTTTTTCAAACAACTCTATAGTTTTTGAAACGCAAGCCTCTACTAAACAGTTGAGATTTTCATTCATGGTAAAAAAAAATTTCTTAAAGCTTAATAAAAACAGTTATAAATGGGTGCACATAATTTTTTTCTTGAAGTACACAAGGGAGAGCTTGGTGCTGGTGTCTGGCACCACATCCCTGTGGGTTGCGGGGGTGGGGTGGGGGTGGGGGAGCGGTGATAATGCATGTGTGTGTCGCCAGTGCTGTGCATGCGTGTCATCGGTGCTAAGCATGTGTGTGTTGCGCGCATGTGTCCAACGTTCTGCAATTGTGTGTGTTGCTGGTGCTGTGTGCATGTGTCGGAGGTGCCACGCACACATATGTCACCGGTGCCGTGTGCGTGTGTCACCAGTGCTGTGAGTGTGTGTGTCCCTGGTGGTGCATGTGTGTCTGAGGTGCTGTGAGTGTGTGTGTGTGTGTCACCGGTGGTGCGTGCATGTTGGAGGTGCTGCAAGTGTATGTGTTGAGGTCCTGTGCATGTGTGTTTACTAGCTTCAGAAGCAATGTAAGCACTTGCTGCGCTGCAACAGGATGTGAAGCTCGTCAAGATTGCGAGCTGCGCCATGGGGATTGTAAAAGCGCCGGTCCGCAAAAGCAAGTTTGAGCAGTAGGTTCTGGTTCACATGTGTCATGATTCCCCTGTCTGTCTTGTCTTGTGGTTTCGTGTCTGTTCCTTGTTCCTGTTCTCGCCCCTCCCTCACGTGTTAATTGTCATCAGGTGTTTCGTGTTCCATTGATTTTCTCCCCACAGTATTTAATCCCTTCTGTTTCTTGTCTCGTCCTGGGTTCATCTTTTCAGTTCTGTTTTGTCATAGTCATAGTCCTGTCCGTCATAGTCATAGTTCCTTGTTCCTAGTTCTGTTCCTGGTCTTTTGTTTTTTTAGTTTAGTCATTAAATAAACACCATTGGATTTGTACCTCCGTCTCCTGCCTCCTGCTTCTCTGCGCCATCGGGTCCACCTCACCACGGTTCGTGACAGAATGAACCCAGCTCTGGACCCAGCAGAGGAAGCAGCCACACGGAGGGTGCTCCAGATGGTCGCCGCCACCTCCTCCGTCTTCCGTGGACCGGAGGGCCCGGCGTGCCCCCACAGACGGCTCCGTATAGCCAAGCTGCTTTGTGGGCTGTTTTGGAAGGAGCCCTGGCTGTCTGCCGTTCCGGCGCTGTCAGGCCACGCCAAGCTGATGAAGATTGAGTTCCTGTCCGCTCTGACAGACGCCTCAGCAGCGGCTCTTGCCTGCTGTGCGGAGGTGGAGACCAACGCTCCGTGTCAGGTTCAGCCGGAGGTCGGACCTGATGCTCCACCTCCCCTCCTGCCAAGAGCACCGCAGCCAGTCACCTCCTCACCGAGGGTCCCGCCTCGGACGCCTCGCTCCCTGATCCACCGAGGGTCCCGTCGCCGGACGCCTCGCTCCCTGATCCACCGAGGGTCCCGTCGCCGGACGCCTCGCTCCCTGATCCACCGAGGGTCCCGTCGCCGGACGCCTCGCTTTCCGCTCCACGTCAAGGTCCCAATGACCCCGAGTCAAGCCAAGTTCCAGAGGGTCCCGAATCAAGCCAAGTTCCAGAGGGTCCCGAGTCAAGCCGAGTTCCAGAGGGTCCCGAATCAAGTCTAGTTCCAGAGGGTCCCGAGTCAAGTCGAGTTCCAGAGGGTCCCGAGTCAAGTCGAGTTCCAGAGGGTCCCGAGTCAAGTCGAGTTCCAGAGGGTCCCGAGTCAAGTCGAGTTCCAGAGGGTCCCGAGTCAAGTCGAGTTCCAGAGGGTCCCGAGTCAAGTCGAGTTCCAGAGGGTCCCGAGTCAAGTCGAGTTCCAGATGGTCCCGAGCCACGTCAAGTTCTCCGATGTCCCCGAGCCACGTCAAGGTCCCCGATGTCCCCGAGTCACGTTAAGGCCCCCGAGCCAAGTCAAGGTCCCCGATGTCCCCGAGCCAAGTCAAGGTCCCCGATGTCCCCGAGTCACGTCAAGGTCCCCGAAGTCCCCGAGCCACGTCAAGGTCCCCGATGTCCCCGAGCCACGTCAAGGTCCCCGATGTCCCCGAGCCAAGTCAAGGTCCCCGATCCAGTCCCCGTGTCAAGTCAAGGTTCCCGATCCAGTCCCCGTGTCAAGTCCAGGTTCCCGATCCAGTTCCCATGTCAAGTCAAGGTTCCCGATCCAGCCCCTGTTCCAGCGTCAAGTCCAGCCCCTGTTCCAGCGTCAAGTCTAGCCCCTGTTCCAGCGTCAAGTCTAGCCCCTGTTCCAGCGTCAAGTCTAGCCCCGGCTCCAGCGTCAAGTCTGGCCCCCGCTCCAGCGTCAAGTCCTGCCCCGGCTCCAGCGTCTGTTCCGGCCCCCACTCCTGCATCTGTTCATCCTGAGTCCTGTGGCCCCCCTGAGCCCCGTCACGCCGGGCTGCCTCCGGGCCGCCCCCCTGAGCCCCGTCACGCCGGGCTGCCTCCGGGCCGCCCCCCTGAGCCCCGTCACGCCGGGCTGCCTCCGGGCCGCCCCCCTGAACCCCGCCGTGCCGGGCTGTTTTCGGCCCTCCTGCCTGTTCCCCCTCCTCCCTCCCTGCCTGGTTCCTGTTGGGGCGTCTGGGATCCGCCCCTTGTGGGGGGGGTTATGTCATGATTCCCCTGTCTGTCTTGTCTTGTGGTTTCGTGTCTGTTCCTTGTTCCTGTTCTCGCCCCTCCCTCACGTGTTAATTGTCATCAGGTGTTTCGTGTTCCATTGATTTTCTCCCCACAGTATTTAATCCCTTCTGTTTCTTGTCTCGTCCTGGGTTCATCTTTTCAGTTCTGTTTTGTCATAGTCATAGTCCTGTCCGTCATAGTCATAGTTCCTTGTTCCTAGTTCTGTTCCTGGTCTTTTGTTTTTTTAGTTTAGTCATTAAATAAACACCATTGGATTTGTACCTCCGTCTCCTGCCTCCTGCTTCTCTGCGCCATCGGGTCCACCTCACCACGGTTCGTGACACACATGCATGATATCTGGTGTGCATGCATACTGGTGGTCCAGTTATGTGCAGCTGGTTATAAACTTCTGTAACTAATAGCAGTAGAGTAGACTGAATAGGTACAAGAGAGTTGTAGTGCCACAGAACCAACTGCAATTTAGAGGTGTTAGATTTCCTTTATTTCTGGTGATGGATCAGCATGTCTGATAGATCAGTGCCTCCTATATGGTGATTGTAAGCTTGAATCAGGATGGGCATGGGACATCGATCTTTGTGCAGGCCTGACACCGCTTTACTTATTCGTTTGACACTTGTATTAGGCAGAATTCCACATGCATTGCTCATAAGGTTGAAACATTTATTGTCAAACCATTTGACAGCAAGGACCTCTTCAGCAGACCTGAAATCAGAAGCTCCACAACCTTTCTTTATCAGTTCTTTGTCTGTCATGAGTGAAGCTCCACCCATTCGATTGGGTCAGACAGTGCCAGTGTATTTGACACCCAAATTTTTATGGAGGCTTTGTATCAGATCAAAACTTTAGTTGTCGCAGAAGATAACTGAGAGCTGTGGCTCTGTGATGGTTTTGGATAATGTGGTTGTAATATTATAGCTTGGTAATATGTCAATAAGGGATGTTTTTATAGTCAATCATTAGAATTTACAGTAAAAAGAAAATTTAAATTATATTAGTTTTGTATCAGTTCCATTATTATAAATGGACAAATCAATCATTTGGTAAAAGGTGTTTTAAAAAAAAAATTTGTTAAACCTCATGACATTAATTTTCCTTAAAAATATTACTGTATAATGTTTAGCTAACCCTTTGATATTGTACAATGTTGAAAAAGTATGACTACCTTTGATTGTTGGGCAAAAAGATCTCTCTTCATGTAGCATTCTCAGCTCGTTGCTAAATTTGTATGAACAATGGTCTTAATGGTCAATCTTTTTGAGTCACAGTGCCCCATAGTGGATTTTTTGGGCATTACAGATGTAAACCAATTGGTAGAAAAGACTCAATAAGGTAGGTCAATTTCAGTGAAAGCCTCAGTTAGATATAGGGCCTCAAAATGTACTCTACCAATTGGTTGACCAGGACGCTAAAGGGTTAATATAGTGGGTATTATAGTGACCTCTATGAGACACTAGATCAGAATATGGTCATTGTTTCCTACTCAGTCCTTTATAAACAATATTCATTCATTTAGCAACTTCCCACCACCAATCAAGGCTGCCCAAAGCACTGAACACAGTCAAATACAGACAATAAATACAATAATAAAACAGAACAGTTCAAAGATAAGAACAACAGGCAAAAATATCTTAAATGATTAGCCTAAAAGGCAATGAAAAAAACACAAAGAATCTGGTTAAAAGACACTAAAAAGACTGGAAACAAGAGGTAATGAACACAACTCCTAGAGCGACATTAGACCACCATAAAACTGAGTCAGTCTGGCTCTAAAAATCCCAGGATGCTGCTGGTCTAGTTTCACTCAGGAATCCTGTTCAGGTTCACATTTCTATGAATCAGGATCTGATTATGGCATTTTAATGATTGAGCAGTATTTTATTATGCTGTTATTATTGTTTATGCTCTAAATTACTTTACAGTCAGGTAGTTATTCTGATATTTTATTTATGTGGATCTTTATGTTTTGATTTGCCTGTAACTTTGCAGCTGGTGCACCTGAATTTCCACACTGAGGGATAATTAAGGATTTCTATTCTAAACTACTACTACTACTACTACTATATTATTATTATTATTATATATTGTAACCATAACAGGAGAATAATGGAGTTCACAGATTATCCTCCTGTACAGATTATCCTCCTGTTCTCACTCCTTCATTCTTAATACTTCATTCTCTTGTAGTTTGGTTCTTCATACTAAAGTATCAGAGTTACTAGATCATATGGGCTTTGTTTGGGGGACCGATAAGCAGCACTTTCAGATCAGCTGTTCTGTGTCTCATCAGGAAGTAAACACATCAGACATTACCGAAGTATTTGTCAGACGGAGCCAGCTGTGTTTAGATCATTAAATAATGATGGACGAGGAAGAATGGACTGAATAAAAACTAAATCCTGGTGGTTACAGTTTGTTTTAGAAGCTAATATTAGAGAAGACAGAGGCCGACTCAGATCTCACGTGTGATTCTGAAACTGAACGCTGTAACGTCAGAGAGTCTATGTCCACCTAGAAGCTACAGAGCAAAATAAAACACCCCAGATTAACTAAATGATCGGAGTTAAATGAAGTTTGCAGAAATACTTTGACATTTCTCATCAGCACGTTAGCGAAGGCGCGTGAATGAGAGGAAAGAAGGTGCCCAAGCGAGAGGCACGGGCACGAGCGAGACGGAGAGAGAGAGCTGGAGAAGCATGCTGGTCAAAGTGTCTGGCGTGCTTCAGTTTTACGTCAGACAACTTTAAGTTACGTCGGTAATGTCCGACTGTCTGTGTTTTTGCGAACACTGCTTTAAGAAGGTGGAATTATGGGAAGTCTGTGTTGTTGTGGCTCTGTGTTCCAGTGCAAGGCTGTCTGCAGCCAATTGCAGTGCAGATGTACCCCTGTGTTCTGCTAATCAGACCCTCCACGAAGTTGCGATGTTGCGATCGCAACTATTAACGCAAATTCAACCATTTGCCGCAACTTTGTTGCGGCCTTGCAATTTTCACCAATCATCGCAACTTTTCCGCAAATTTGACCAATCATCTTTGTTTTTGTTGGATTTCATCATCTTCTTTGACCAATCAGAGCCACTCTGATAAGTTTTGACCAATCCCGTTGCCTCCAGCTGTGTTTGCTTTCGGTTTTTGAGCTCAGAGCCGCTAAACCCCGGTCGGTTTCCATCAGATATTACGGCTAAAATACGAGCAAATCAATTTCCTAAAGTATTACACCAGAGTGGTGGAAAGCTGTTCTGAACCAAACACAACGTCATGGTGGATTATACATGAAAATCATCGCTTGACAAGAACTTTTTGACCACAAAACATGGAGGAGGTTAGCTGAAAAGAGGAGCAGAGACGGGCTGGGGTCTGATAGGAGTGATAAAAGAGACGAGGTGAGTTCTGTTTAATGTCCGTATTTGGACAATGTGAGAAACTAGATTTAAAAAGTACTGATCTGTGTCCTAAACTGTGTGCTGAGTCGGCGGATTTGCTATTCTGTGAAAAATATTTTAAATAAATCAGACCGTCAGCGTTAACGTGAATTCCTTTGAACGCTGTTTATTTTTTAAACACGCGATTAACCACGTGACGTTTGTATCCAGTGAACACGAGGAACCGCTTGTCATTTCTAAACTCGTTCTGCTGAACCAGTGAACCTTTGAGGTGAACCTCTGAAAGTGAAAGTAAAGCCGCTCACGCTGTAACGTCTGAGTGACGCTGAGACAGGCTGTCAGCTGTGTTGTCATGGAGATTACGGCATCTTGTAGTCTTTATTTTATGATTAAAGAGCGCATACAGTGTGTGTGTGTGTAAAGAGGTTAACTGTGTGTGCATATAAACCAAATAAAACCTTAAACAAAATTAAAAAATGATTGAAAAAAATGGCAACTTTGACCGCAACTTTTAGAAAAATGTGCCGCGAAATCAGTCATTTCAGATCGCAACAATCACAAAAAATCCCCGCAACTTCCTGGAGGGACTGGCTAATGTTAAAGCAAAATAAGGTTTGTGCTAAACAAAGGAGACAACATGCCTGTTCAGCGTCTGTACTATGGTTAGATCACTGAACAGGGGAAGAAAAGTAACATTGGGGGCTTGTAATCCAGGATTTGTCACTGAGAGGACTGAAAGTAAGTGCACAGACCACGAAGAGGAAAAACGGCTTCAGCCAAGAAACAAAATGGCAGCGCCTGTTCACCGTGATAATAACAAAGAACTCGATGTGAGCACAAACCCATTTTGGCCAGACATGACAGATGCAGCTAGAGCTAGTGTTGATGGAAGACAAACAGAGCCAGCTATAGATTTCAATGGAAGTCAAACCAACCCGTTTTTGACTAGCATGGAGCTAACGCTAGCCGCAAAGAAAGAATACCGGGGGCAGATGCAGCAACAAGCGGGAGCTTGGGAGCTAACCCCCGCTGTCGACACACACCAACCCAAGTCAGTTTGGGGTCATTTATCTCCGCAAACGTAACCCCACTTGTGTCCAGTGGAGACCCAAATGATAATACATAACGATTCAGACCCCTTTCATGCCCATGAACTGTGACTACTGGACTCCCGCTGTTCATGGACAAGCACGGACCACACCACACGCACCCAGCCTTGCCCCTTCCGGTCCCAGGCCAGCAGAGTCCGTGCCCCAGAAAGCAGCGATGGTGAATGCTGTACACTGCAAAAACTGAGATCTAAATAAGATAAAATATCTTAGATTAAGGTGATTAATTCTTGATTTTTTTCTGTCAAGATAATTTTTCTTATTTATGTAAGAATATTTTTCCTATTTTAAGATTTTTCATCCTTATTCATCTCAATAAGACACTAATGCTAGGTATCAAGAAATAACTACTTATTTTGAGTAAATCCATGCATGAAACTAGAAAATCCATCATTACAAAGAATAGAACAGATTTTTCAAAGTAATAATTTCTTATTTCAAGAAGAAATATAAATCATTGACAAAGTAAAAAGGTTAGGATTTAAGGAGAGGTTTTCAGTGCTGTGGCCAGGACAGTTTAATGGGTCAGGTTCGTGGAGAGACTTTGTTTATCAACTTGAGGCCTGTGCACGAGCTAATCACTGGACTGAAGAGACTAAAGCTATTCAACTCAGATTCAGTTTAACTGGTGCAGCTGGTGCTATTGTTCACAAAAACCCCAGGTCAGCCCACTGGAGCTATGAACGAATAAAAAATGAAGTGGATTCTGCATACGGGCCACACTCAGACCACGCTGCAGCCATTGGGATTGAGCTGAGGCAGAGAGTCAGAAAACCAGGAGAAGCCATGCACATGCTCCGGGACGACATATATGAAAAGTTCGCTGTTGTTTATGGGGAGTCGCACTGAACTAGACCAAGACCGCATTGCTGTGGAGGTTTTCACCAATGCTATGATCGATGCTGACATTATCCAAAAACTTTTAGAAGAAAAGCCCAACATGCTAGCTAAAGCATATGATGTTGCACACTGACATGAGACAACAAAAAGAGCTGCCAGGGCCGTAACACAGATGATGCATCCAAGTTTGGGGCCCCGCAGCCCTGCAACAAGGACAGCTGTTGTGTTTGAGGATATCTCCGTTCCTGTGTGTGACCAACCGAGGTGTGCTCCAGTAACCCCCTCCCAGCAACCACGGGGGCACTGAGGGCCTGCCTACAATGCCCTACCAAGACTGTTTCTAGTAAAGTAACTTCAGGGGAGGTTATCTGCCATAACTGCTCCGGAATGGGACACATCCAGAAGCAGTGTCCATCCCCTCGCCGCCCTTAACCAAAGCAAGTGAGTTTCATTCCAAACCCATCTCCTGACACCAGTGCAGTGATTGTCTGCACAAAAGGTCAAGAAGAAGAGATGTATGTTCAAATAATGATACATGGACTCAAACTTTCTGCTCTACTGGACTCTGGTGCCCGGAGAAACGTGTTACCCCTACACCACTTTAACGCTCTCCCTACACTATCCAGACCCTTTGTACGCCCATCCATCGCTAAGGTCTTGCAGGGGATTGGGCCTGAAGATTTAGCTGTCCTGGGAGAAGTTGTATTGCCAGTCCTTGTGGGAAGCAGAAAAGCTTATCTGAACTTCATTATGGCCGACACTGCTGAAAGCACCAAAGTCATCCTGGGACACCCTTTCCTGCGTCAATCCAATGCCTGCTTGGACTACAGCCGTAAAGAGATAAACCTTTTTGACAAAAAAGTCCCACTCTATGATCCAAGTTACCAGCCTGCCGCTCATCTAATTCGAGTCGCACGCACTACTGTCCTGAAACCTGGTCGCAAGGATGTGGTGCCTAGTTTTGCCCGCCTTCCCTCCACCGACAGTGGGGACCTGATGCTCTGTCCAACCAAGACCTTCATTGAGAGACATTGTGTCCTGGTAGCCCATGCCATTGTGCAACCACAGAGGTTATCCCCATCAGAGTTTTCAACCCAGGGGTTACACCCGTCAATCTGAAGAGGGGGGCTGTTGCCGGAGTTCTTCAGCCTGCCAAGGTAGTGGGCACCCTGGAGCCCGCACCACTCACACCCCCGCCTGAGGCGGGGTCTACTAACCCTGTCTCTGTCCCTTCTCATTTGCAGGTCCTGTATAATGAGAGCTGCTCCGTTCCGGCAGAGGGCAAACGTCACAAACTAGCCCATCTGCTGCAATGTTATGGTGATGTCTTTTCTACTGGCCCTACTGATCTTGGTCGTACCAGTATTGTGCAGCATGATATCCAGACCACACCAGGGCCGCCTATCAAGCAACCTCCTCGCAGAATGGCAGCCAACAAGCAGTTTGCCACGGACCAGCAGCTACAACAGTGCCTCAATTCCGGGGTGGCCCAGCCTAGCAACAGCAGCTGGGCTGCACCTATTGTGATGGTCAGGAAAAAGGACAAGACATCTAGGCTCTGTGTGAACTATAGGCCGCTAAATGAAAGAACCATCAAAGACGCATACCCACTGCCTCGTATTCAGGACAGTCTTGACACCTTATCTACTGCCAGATACTTTAGCACACTTGACTTGACGTCAGAATACTGGCAGGTGGAAATGACCCCTAGAGCCCATAAAGCTGCTGCCTTTTGTACCCACAAAGGACTTTTTGAGGGGAATGTGATGCCCTTTGGGCTACGTAATGCTCCGGCCACTCTCCAAAGACTTATGGACTGGGTGCTAGTGGGACTGCAGTGGGAGACATGTCTGGTGTATTTAGACGACATAGTGGTCCTCGGACGTGACACCTCCCAAATGTTAGCATGACTTGAACAGGTTTTCACCAGGCTGTGCCAGGCGAACCTAAAACAAGCCATCCAAGTGCTGCTTGTTTAGGGAGAAGGTGGTCTATCTTGGACACATTGTCTCAGGTGGTCTGTCTTGGACACATTGTCTCCGCCAGTGGCATTGCTACTGACCCACAAAAGACTGAGAGGGTTAGGGACTGGCCTACACCTAGAAACGTGTCTGAAGTTAGGCAGTTTGTTGGCTTAGCTTCCTACTACCGACGTTTTGTCCCTGACTTTGCCTCAATAGCCAAACCTCTACATGAGCTGACTAAGAAGTATGCCTGTTTTAGTTGGACTGCCCAATGCCAGTGGGCCTTTAACAAACTAAAAAGACTGTTGACTTCAGCTCCTGTCTTGGGCTACCCCCTTGACAAAGGAGAGATGTTTCTTGACACTGACTCTAGCAACTGTGGGATCGGAGCGATCCTCTCCCAAGTTCAGGGAGGTGAGGAGAGGGCGTTAGCCTATGGGAGCAGGAGACTCAGCTGTACAACAAAACTACTGCACAACCTGTAGAGAGCTCCTAGCGGCTGTAGATTTCACCTTCCACTTCAGACAACACCTGCTAGGCTGCCCCTTTACTATCCGTACCGACCACAGTAGCCTTTGCTGGCTGACCAGACTGAGAGAACCAGAAGGTCAGCTGGCACTATGGTTAGAAAAGCTGGCCGAGTATGACTTCACCGTTATTCACCGTCCAGGCAAAGTCCACCAAAACGCAGATGTGCTTTCTAGGCGGCCATGTCGGGTTCCTGCCTCTGCAGCCATACAAGAACTTGAAGTAAGTGGTGACCAGATTCACGACAATGCAGTGCAGTGCAACCTACCTGACCACTCCACGGTAGCTGATCCTTTCACATCCACCCCAGAGCAGCTTCTAGTGGGGGTGGAGGGACTTAGGCCTGAGTCACCCGTAGTGGGGGTGGAGGGCGTACATTGTAGCCATGTCTCCTCCTGTCCAGGTATCCACAGAATAAGTGAGCCATCACAAGCTACCTTGTTCCAGGGTTGGACATTAGAGCAGCTGAGCACAGCCCAAAAGAATGACTCTGACATTGCACCTGTCTGGCATTGGGTGGATAATGGGGGGACCACCCATCATGGTCAACCATAGCCCAGCCACAAAAGCTTACTGGTCACAGTGGAAAAGACTGTACATTAAAGATGGCGTGTTACTCAGAAAGTTTTTCTGTCCTGAAGGTGAAACATTTTACCGTCAGACCATACTACCCCACTCATTACGTGAAGCTGTATTGGAGCAGATGCATAACGGTCCAGTTGGGGGCCACTTTGAGGGGGAAAGGACTCTTGCACGTGTTAAAACCAGGTACTACTGGTACAATATGAGGGACGACGTGACGTGGTGCTGCTAAGGCTCGTCCAAAGAAAACACCACAGGCCGCCATGGGCTCCGTGTGGGTTGGAGCACCCATGGAAGGGATTGCTGTTGACCTCATGGGGCCTTTAAACGAGACTGAATGTCAAGATAAATGATTCTGTTACTCTCTCTCTCTCTCTGAGACAAGAAAAAAGCTTTTTCTTCTGTTGTTAAATTAATCTGTCACTCAAACAGTCAAAAAGTTATCAGTCCTTTTTGTTTAGCTTTCCTATGTTTTTGGACTTCTCATCTGTGTTGCTCACCTTTCTCAGTTTAAAAAAAGCTTCATGATCAGCAAAAGTTTCCATCTGAACACTGATGCTGTCCAGAGTGCTGTAATATGTCTTTTTACTCCCATCTCTACCAGAGTTTTACCTCCACCATCAGCACTTAGCTCAAATCACTGATAGAATGAGTCAAAACTCATTCAAATTCAAGACATTTTGAAAGATGTTGAGGGGTTCTGGTGACACATCAGTCAGCAAATAAAGACAAATATCAGACAGATACCGTTAGAAACCAAAGCCATAAACAGAAAGGGATCCCTGACATTCCTGTAAACACAGTCCTTGTGGTTTCTCACAGCCTCCCGGTTCAGCTGGTGGTTGAGAAACTTCCCATGATGCCTCGTATGATTAATGATGTTTAACAGAATTGAATTAAGGTTAAGAGAGACATGGCTGCAGCAGCAGGGGCGGTCAGAGGGGAGGGAAGAGGGCAGCGTGGGGTTGAAGGTAGCAAGTGTGGTAAATAACTTCTTCACAGGAAATATACAGCGGCCCCTCCTCTGCGCCCTCACTGCCATGCCAAGTAATTACTCGCCCCGGCCTCCTGTAATAATTCCTATTACAAGCAGAACGGAAGAGTCGGTAACTCAGCGCGCAGGACAAGGTGAAGGCAAGGCCGCAGAGCAGCAGATCAATATTTCATTTACTCAACCTGCCTCACCATCCCAGCCCTGGATCAAATACCGAGGTGGACGGAGGGAAAGAGGGAGGGAAGGAGGAAGAGAAGAAACAAGGTCCACCGAAAACGACATAAGGCCTCTAATTTCCTCTGGGTTTTGGGAGGGAGAGGGAGGGAAGACGATGCACGTGGAGGTCAGGTGTGTGTATGTGTGTGTGTTGGTACACAAATTCATGAAGATGCTTACACAAGCCTTTCAATCAAACACAAATGTGAAAATCAAGAGACGGGGAGGAACATTTGCTCTGTTAAAAAAATGACCTTGTACTTTATTCTCTGCAGATTTTTAAAATGTTTTTGTTAAATTTTACATTTTGTTAAAATCGAGAAACAAAGCAGAAAGTCAAATCGTTTCTTTCTTTCAAAGGTTTATTTTGCTTCTCACTCAGGCCGGTTTCCAGCAGAACCACTTTCATTTAACGTCTCTGTGAAGCAGTGAGTCTGAAAACAGCTGCTGATTATGTTTAGTGAGGGGGTCACTGTAGTGCAAACAGAGCCTCTGTCAGATTAACCTGATTTTAGAGCGCGTTCAACCTTTAACAAGCTGGATCTGTCCAGAAAGAAACTCTGAGAGCGCACAGGGAAAGCTCCGCTCGGCTCACATTTTTCCTTTGATGTTATTATTCAGGTTGCATCAGTACATTTAGTATTGTCTCATTCAAGGACTCAGTTTACAGAGCTTACATCAGCCATACATCCATCTATGGGTAGGTCCCATATCCATTGGAAGACCTTGCGTAAACTAAAAAATATATATATATATATATTATATATATAATCTTTGTAAATACATTTCTTTGAACTTCTCTGTACCTTGCAGTTGAATTTGATGAGTAATTAAAGGTGTTGGTATTTATCCACTCACAGCGGTTAATTATCGATAGTAAATCCCACAATATTACAGGAGGTCTTGAGGACTATGACACAATTAACTCTGACATTTAAGAAGGAATTCAACATATAAGGTCAAGTGTTCATTCAAGGTAATTGAAATGTGTTTAAGTTGAATTAAAATGTTTTAAGGCAAGGACAACAATGAAAACCTTGTATCTCTGTGGGAGAGATCATGAAAAACACTTTCACTTTAACTACAAGAATGTCCAAACATTTTATAGTTTAAAAACCATTTTGACATTGGATTTTTCAAAGGCTATTTAGATAGGACTTATCACTATTTTAAGTCCATCCATCCATCCATTTTCTGTAGCCGCTTATTCCTCCACAGAGGGTCGCGGGGCAGCTGGTGCCTATCTCCAGCGGTCAGGGGGCGAGAGGCGGGGGACACCCTGGACGGGTCGCCAGTCCATCGCAGGGCCACACAGAGACGAACGAGACAAACAACCACACACCCACTCACACCTAAGGACAATTTACCAGCCCAATTAGCCTGACAGTCATGTCTTTGGACTGTGGGAGGAAACCGGAGTACCCGGAGGAAACCCACACATGCATGGGGAGAACATGCAAACTCCACGCAGAGAGGCCGCAGAGCCTGGACGCGAACCCACGACCTCCTTGCTGCGAGGCAACAGTGCTAACCAACTGCGCCACCATGCAGCCACTATTTTAAGTTTTAAAAAAAAAGTAGAAATATTTTCAAGGTGTGTGTCCATGTGTAGGCCTACATGTAATTACAATTTAGGATATTGTGTAGATGTGTATTTGAGGTGAATGTGTGTAGTCCTAAATGAAAAGTTAAACCTCTCTCTCACCCTGGTGATTGCACTTTTCACTCGTGTGATTGGGAGGAACGGCCCACCCAATCTGAACCAGAATGGTGTTCTGTTATTGGACTTCTGTGGCAGTCAGAGTTTGGCCATAACGAACACCATGTTCAAACATGAGGATGCCCGTCGGTATACCTGGTACGAGAGCAGCCTATAGGTTACAGGTTGATGATGGACTTGGTAGTTGTATCATCTGACCTGTGGTTGTATCTTAACTCAGAGAGTGCAGGCAAATGGCTGCACTTCAAGCCCTCTAAAAATACTGAAAGGTGTGCCACAGGGCTCAGTGTTGGGACCCATTTTGTTCATATTATATATAAATGATATTGCCCAACATGTGCCTGATGCAAAACTACAGCTTTATGCTGATGACACAGTGCTTTATTGTGATGCACCTACACCTGAACTTGCAGTTTCAAAGTTGCAATTTGCTTTTAACACTGCTCAAAAACATCTCTATGATTTAAAGCTGGTTTTAAATGTTGAAAAAACAAAGGCTATATAGATATATATATATAATATAGATGTTTTATATTAAGTTCAATTTTATGAGTTCTGAATGATGGAATTTTATGTCATTTTGAAATCTTTTATGATCGCATTTTATGATTGATATTTATTGATGATTTTAGATTTCAACTTTTTACACCATTTTTATGTATTTCATCTCATTCTTTGTATATGTGTGTCTGAAACTTGTCTTGCTGCTTTTCTTGGCCAGGGCACTCTTGGAAAAGAGATTTTTAATCTCAATGAGTTTTATTCCTGGATAAATAAAGGTTTTGATTGATTGATCTTTTGGACACGGATGTATAGTGAAGTTCTGCTGGGAACGCCTGGCAGAACAACCTTAAGATGGTCTTCAACTCCCACCTCCAGCAGAGCTTTGACCATGTCCCCAGAGCAGTGGGGGACATCGAGTCCAAACGGGCCTTGTTCCGCTCTACGATTGTTGAGGCGGCTGTTGCTGCAAGGTGGCCGGTGACAGTCATGGCCTCCCCTGAGATCCTGGATGGCTGTAAAATATCTTGATCTCAATCAAAACAAAACAACTGTTAATGTGTCCTCCTGGTGAACTGAAAAGGGCTGTGAACTCCTTGGTTCATTTTCTGATTTTATCAAACAGCATGTTTGTAACCTGAGGTCCTCTTCTTTTTATAATATTTCATTCAATAAAAACAAACAAACAAAATATACACATAAACAAAAAACACAAAACAAACTTGAATGAAAGGGAAACAGAAGAAAAAATCTTATCATTTCTTCCGCTCTTTGATTGTGAGCTTTTGTTTGAGTAGTAAATAAACACAGTAGTTAAAAGTTCTTCTTTCAGCTTTGGCCTTTATCTCAACTCAAACCTGTTTTTATCTCATGTGGATCTTGATAAGTGAATTTTGCTTTCATTTATTCACGTCTTGACTTCTGTAAATCTCTTAATTTTGGAATCAATAAATTGTTAATGTGGAGGTTACAGTTAGTCCAGATGCTGCAGCTTGTTTTTTTAACTGGAGTAAAATCATTTGATTCTGTCCCTACTTTAGCTTCTCTGGATTGGTTGCCAGTCTTAGAGTTGATATAAAACAGTAATTAGTTTTTAAAGTAATGCTCTGCCCTATATATCTGACTTGTGTGTTCTGTATCAGCCCTCCAGACGTGTCAGATCTTTTGATAAGTTTACTCTGATTGTTCCACTAAATGTAAAACAAGAGGAGGTGGGGCTTCAGCAGCTGCTGCTCCTCCACTGTGGAGCTGCTGTGGAGATCTGGCTGGGTGCTGATGCTCTGTAGTCCTCAGCCTCCCTCCCTTCACTTATGGCTGCTCAGTTTGACAGTATCAGTTCATCCCCGCACGGCCGGCGATAATTCTTGACTGGCTTCTCATAAATGCAGAAGCGACCGAGCAGATGGGTGGCTACACCTTAAAAGTTCTGCGAGAAAGTAATGCGGGGAAATCCGTGATATCCCATATGAACGCCACTCCTTGGCAAACAAAGTATTTGTGAACAGACTACTAGATCGGACGGACGGCCAAAACAATGGATAACCTCGTGGAAATGATTATACTCCAATTGTGGCCGGTGCTGGGGAACCAGCTCCATGAACGGCATGAAATAATGCGTTGTATGATGCAGGAAGCCATTCTGCAGCAGAAGCGAGTCCGACGATGCAGACAACCACCAGGCCAATCAGAGGCCTGCACTATAGGCGTAAGACTTCAGCTGACCAATCAGTCCACAGTGGGCGTGCAGCCCAGCAGTGTAGCCCTGCTCAGATTACGGAAGAGCAGGGCTGAGAAAAAGTATGGGCTCAGCTCCAAAACCGGACATGTGGTCCGTATCTGTAAGGTTTTGGCCAGACCGAGTTGAGCTGAGTGGATGCTAGTCTGTAAGGGCCATTAGTCTCTGCTGGATTTGTAATCACTGGCTCTATGGGCCCTAATGAACCTCACTCCTTGTAGGTATTTGGTTGTGGGATTCAGTTATGATTATAACATTTTTTAGAGTCTTGCTTTATTTAAAGGGGCGGTTTTGTCAGAATCCATTTTTTTCAGGTTTTCATAGTTTCTAATAGGTCCCCTGAGCCTGTCATGTCGGCCAAACATGAAAACTCTCTGTTCCCTGGTTATTTTAAAAAAACAGAATTTCTAGAAAATGAAACTTAAAAATGCCATCTGCATTTGTGCATGGTTTGACGTCACAACGTGGCTGAGATGGTAACGCCTTTCGGTCCGCCCAGCTGCTAGCTTTTGTTTTTTGTTGAAAATTCAACATGGCGGAACGCACGCAGACGCAGTGTTTCCAACTCAGGGATATACTGTACCTGGCTGACTGGCTGCTGCTGGTGACGGCCAGTCTCTCTCTCAGTTTTTTCCCCCTCCCTCTCTCTGTGTGTGTGTGTGTGCGGTAAGCATCATGCTGTGCGAGCCCGCCCCCTCCCTTGTCGGAGGGGAGCGCGGGTGAGACACAGCAAGAGGAGAAAAAGCAGAGGAAAAGCTGAGGAAATGAGTTTTAGCAGGAAACAGGCTCCCTCAAAGCTAATCTTTAGTAAAGACTAGTAGCTACCTGGGTGTTTAACTTTTTCACTCTTTCACTTTCCAAAGTATCTTTGGGACATTTCGGGGGGCGGAGTATTGACGTTTCGGTCATCCAATCAGAAGCGAGTGCTGTGCATATCATTAATACTAATGAGAATCCTGCTGTTTCAAATTTAGGTGTCAGATGGGAAACTTCTAAAGCTTATATTATAAGCATCAAAGCTTCTTTCTTTATAAAAATTACACAGATAGCATTGAATTACACTAGAGAACAATGCAAAACTATAAAATAACCCAAAAAACCACAGCTTTAATATTTTAAGATAAAATCTAAAATATGATCACTGTGGTGTAAAGGAAAAAAATCCAGACACACTCAGCTCTTTACCAAACTCTGTGTCTTGGATCAATAAGTGAGAACACTCTGACTTCCCCGGTCTTCTCTCACAATCGTTTCAGTCCAGCCTGAACCACAAAGGTCAGATTACCTGAAGAGAGGACACGAGATGAAGGGGCAGCTCATGCATTAAAAGCTGACGGGAGGTATGGGGTTTTAGGGGTGAAGGAGGTGGAGGAGTGAATTTAATAAATAACAAATTCCCTTCAACTCCACCGAGGCTTGCTTTGTGTTTAATTGCACTGTATTGATTTTTCGCTCTCCTTTTCTTTTCGTTCCTGGGCCGGTCATTGCTCTCATTTTGGAACAATCAGGTGGCCAAGGTGGCCCTTAAAGTCGAAAGTCATTTATTCTCTTGTTCTTTTGCCTTTCTTCTGTTTTCTTCTTCCTCAACATCCTAATAATTCCTTTGTGCTTCACGCTGTTTTGTACTTTATCTTTCAAGGTAATCTTTGAGCGATGTCTTGCCATATGTGTGGTATTTCGATTGCATCAACAAGCATAAAAGGATCTTTTTACTCCAAGACATTTTGCATTTGAGATCTAAGAAAGGCATTTACGTTGAGGTTGAGTACCATAGAAACTGTTCTTTACAAATAAGTGAGAAAAACATTGAACTGCAGCGACCAGAGCTTTTGTAAGACGTGAGTGACTCAAAACACATTCTCAGAGGCAGACTTTAATTACATATTTGACACTACATGAGCTCAAGTTTCCCCAAGTGTCTATTATCATTTATTTTGTCCTTTTCAATCTTTAGCATAATTTCTCTTGTTAATCAAGGTGTCATAAAGTTTGGAAAATGCATCAAAGGTGGCATAAAGAAGTCTGAGGGCACCGAACATAAAACAACAGGAAAATCCGTAATGAGCAACAATAAAACTGTTAATCTAACTGTGTCAGCAGCCCTCACCTTTAAATAGGAGTGTGTGGTAAATTATATGTTTGGAGCTGACAGAGGTACATGTAAAATGCCATGAATAAAATTACAGAAGCTCACCCTTCTGCTCTGATGAATCAGGTAGAAAAATCTCATGTGTCAACAGAGCCGTCTCACGGCTCGGAGCCTCATCTTTGGACCGAGGTGTGTATTTTCATCTAAAAGCAAAGCAATTTGCTGGAATCCTCCCCTCTAAAAAGCTTGCTTGACATTTCCTGCTGTTATGAGCACAATGTGCTCTATTATAGAATGAATGGCAATTAAAGGCATGTGAAAATGTCAGATGAATTACAGCTTAGTGAGGTTAACCCGGCGACATCAGGGCAACCATGGCGATCCTCCTCCTCTGAAACCATTGACACTCCTGTCAACTCAAATCAGACGAAGTGAAATTTTTTATAAACTTTTTGTGACAGCTGACAAATAAATGGAAAACAAGCAACGTCAAAATGCTTTCTTGGTGGAGTAAAAGCAAAACTTTCATACATAAATGACACAGGATCCTTCTTTTTTCATCCTAAACCAAAACCATTTTATTCATGTAAACCAGTGATACTGAGTATATTTAACTTTCTTCTAAAACTCTGTGTGCCACCTTTTTCACCTCTGCTATTCAACATTAAAAGATCTTATTGCCTCTCTAGCTCAGCATCAGATTCTGTTCATTTGTGCTGAGAAAAGGTTTTTATTCAGCGTTTAACAAAAAGCTGTCCTTCTCCAGCACACCTCACCCCCTGGCATAGATAGGAACCGTCTTTATAAACAAAATCAACACCCAAACATGTCACATGAGAGTACTAGCCCTTTTTCATTTTCTAATACAGTTTTTAAATGGAATCCATTTTCAAGAATATATTTCTAATTCAAAAGGACCCAGTAGAACTTTATCTAGTAAAGAATTAAACATCTTTCTCTGATGCATGATGATTCTCTGTTAGCAGCAGCTGTCTGCAGCCTTGACCTCTTGTACAGTAATAAAAATCTCAGAGTATTTCAGCTGCATTAACCATAATGTAAAGTTAACAGCAGCGTAAAGGTTTAAAAATAAGAGTTTACATAAACTGCTGTGATTTTTGAGCTGAGATAGAGTCAATGTATTCTTACCTGTGGGTGGCTTTGGCCTGAAGTCCTGATCCCTTTGATTTGCAACAGATTTTTAGCCATTTTGGGGGCAATCTCTTTTTTGTTGTTGGAAAAGAAATAAACAGTTCTAGACAAAAAGGTTTGAAAAAAGCCTCCTTTTCAGACAAATGGTCTGATTTCAGGGACAAGGTGTCGGCTTCTCCTTCTTCTAGTCATATTTCTAATATTACGTCCTAACTTTGTGTCCGTATAGAAAATAAGTGAAATGAAAACACTGACATTTATGTTCGCAAACACTGAGGTACACTACAAAGTCTCTGTTTTTTTATTGTGTTATTTTAGTAACTCAAATATGTCACAGCTGCCACCTCTTTATATTTTGTTACCCATTGTCATGAGTTCAAGGTAAAAAAAAAAAAAGGGAGTGAAAAATATGGGGCCAAAATAGGATCAGTGCAATGTAAATGAAAAAAAACATTTTGAAAATTCAAAAAAAAAAATTGCAAACTAAAAAAAACATTTGAAATTTCAAAAAATAAAATTGTGAATTCGAAAAAAAAATTGCAAACTCAAAAAACAAAACAAAACTCATAAACCAAAAACTGTAATCAAAGAAAAAAATTCCATAAATGAAAATGGGTATTTAAAATAAAAGAAATAAAACTCTTAACCTAAGCAGCATTCATGTAATCATTCATTCTTTTTTATTTGTTAAAACTGTTTTTTGAATTTTCAGATTGTTTAGCAGTTTTTACGTTCCTCCTTTTTTCATTCTCAGTCCAAAAACTTACGTTTACAATTCTTTTTTTTTCGGTTATGAAGCTGAACCTAATTTTACGTGGGGGCGGGCTTAGAGCCCATTGGCTACCTAGAAAATGATTGACATTGGGTGATGGAGGTTTGGTTTGACGTCATTTCCTTTTTGAAGTCCGTTCGTTTTTAGAGCTGTGTGTGCCTCCGATTATGTGGTTAAACAACAAACGCTGGGTTAGAGGACGATCGTTCATCTGCGGTAGGTTTAATTTCCGAGTGTTGTTCATGCAGTTAAAAGTTATGTTTTTTAGTTATTCAGTGTGATTGAGTAGCGACTGCTTCTTGCTAGCAAGCTAACCATGTTAGCCGAACAACTTTTATAAAGTTTTTCACCATTTAAAAGATTTGCATCCACATACTAACTAGCTGCTGGCATGTTTTGTGCTTGTGTTTAGAACTTTAGTTCAACTTAGGTTTAATAATAAAATACGCTATTATTATTGGGCAAATATTTAATACATACACATACTAAACTTTGTTTCTATTTAGGAAATGTTAGAATATATTGATATATGTATATATACACACACACAAATACATACATATACATGTAGATATACATATATATTAATCAGAAAGATACCCAGACAGAAAGAGGAAGAGAGGAAATTCACTTTATTTAGATTGATAAAATTTGTTGAGCAATTTGAACATAGGTATTTATTACACAGTGAGTGAACAGTTCTTTTGAATGACTAATGTCTCACCTCACATTTTCTTTGTTTGCAGCATAAAAAAGCTACGGGAGGACCTGTGGATGGCAGTTACAAGTAACTACTACCATATTTTGCACAGTATGGAAGAGAACTCACTAGACCCCACCAATCTTCACCTTTTTGCAGCCCATTATGTGTTCCTACCTTAGCAAGTCAGAACTATGGGTGGAATAATCATCCCCTCTGAACAGAGCAGAACCTGAACCTAAATCAACTCTGGGAGATGGTGCGGGCGCAGAATACAATCTGCTCCACAGATCATCCACAGGTAAACATGCTAATCATTATGACACGTTGACTAATTTCTCTTTTACTTCTTTAAAATCAGATTGTAATTTTCACTATATTTGGAACATAGCCTTGTCATCTTAAAACCTTCAATAATACTCAGAAGCGCCCATCTGTATAAAATGTGGATTAGTACATATACGGTACTTATAATTTTAGGTCTGAATTAAATGGAAATTGCCATAAAAGGTAAAAGTTTGTTCAGTTTTCTGATTTCAGTGTCTTTTATCACTGACATTTGCTTAACTTTTTGAACAGCATGATGTTGACCAAAGTCCTGCATTTGAAGAACTTCCAGGAGTTGTGCTCCCACCTGCCACATGTTCTCTCACACACCAGAGTCTGGCAGATCTCAGAGCCATCTTCAGTTCAGTCCAACTGCTGCATCAGAAGATCATGGATGAGGACTGTACATCTCTGTTCTTATCTATGTTTAGCTTCACATCTCCCTCTAAGATGTAAACTGTCATTATTTAGAGGTGTGGTATGTGAGTTTTTTCCAAACAAGTCCTTTTATTAAAAAAACTAAGGTTTAAACTGTTGACATTGTCCATGTTTCCCTCTTCAGCTGGTATTGTATTTTAACTGTTGACGTACCAAAGTGTAATATTTTAATTTCAGTAAATACACATGAAATTAAATCATTGAATTTATTGAGCTGACATGAACATATCCTCAAACCGCCAAAACATAAACAGTTAAAAGTAAACACTTGCATTTATTATGGAGTTAAGCACAAGATTATATTATAGTAACAGCTTAAAATGCTGTCTAATGGAGCAATGACATAAAAATGTTAATGAAACAGCTGTGGGTGAAAATGCTGCACTACAGATCCTAATTTAGATCATCTGGACTCCTCTGCCACTAACTGCAGTTGTCAGGTTCTTCAGAGAGTTGCGTCTTCTTCATAAGTGCCGAGGTGAGAAGTAGCTTACAGTAACATGCAGTCACAACAGGAACACACAATGAGTGATCTGGCATGTGTTTAAAATAGTCCTGCTCAAAACAGACTGATTTTGGAACGCTTTCTCTTTGACAGTAGGAGGTGCCGATGTAATAGCCCTGTGAACCACTGCATGACCTTCGGGACAGTCAGCTGGTCTTCATCTCTGGCTGGCTGGTTATCTTGAAAGGAAAGAATGACCCATCAACATTTTTCATTAATAGTCTGCACTGTGATAAAAGAGAAGGATATATTACACCTAAATCTGTAGCTATAATTTCTTAACTATAATGGACTGTATTGTTGTGTGAGCATTTGTATAATATCAATACATACCCTCATGTTCAATCAGAAAATCCTGGAAGTAATGACAGATTTTAACTTCTTTGGTGATGGAACCACTTTCACTCATCTGAGGGACAAGGTGTCAAACAATGTAGTTTGAGTCAACCTGGAAAACACATGGGAACACAGTTGTAGTGTTACACTGTCACCACTGTGCAGGCAGTTGACATATTTTTAGTTATTAACTTAGCAATAATCTTGAGTGTAAAATAAATATGCTACATGCTTTCTGATTAAGCTACAATCAATATAATATTGAGATATTAGAGAAACCACACATACTACTCTTTTCAAGTTGTAAATTGTTATATATACACATGTATGCAAAATCATAACATCTGGATCAGTTAATCGAGTGGTTGTTATATGATATGCATGTGCTGATTTTACTTAATTTTCATCTTAACTGAATTTTATGTCTTATTGTTCTGTTTTTTAATCCAATAGTGATTGTGTATAACTGAATTTTGTCTTATTGTTCTAATAGTTTTTAGATTTTAATGTGATTGTGTTGCATGTATTGCTTGGACCCCAGGAAGACTAGCTGTCATCTACCCGTCAGCTAATGGGGAACCTTTTTAACAAACAATTATTGAACAATAAATCTTCATAAAAGTCGTTTGTAATCTGACGTGTGCTGTATTGAATGTACCGTAGCTTCGGCTAACTTGGTTAGCTTGCTAGCAAGCAGCAGTCACTACTCAATCACATTGAATAACTCAAACAAAAATATAACTTTTAACTGCATAAACAACACTCGAAAATTAAACCTACCGCAGATGAACGATCATCCTCCATCCCAGCGTTTGTTGTTTAACCACAGCTCTAAAAACGAACGGACTTCAAAAAGGAAATGACGTCAAACCAAACCTCCGTCACCCAATGTCAATCATTTTCTAGGTAGCCAATGGGCTCTAAGCCCGCCCCCACGTAAAATTAGGTTCAGCTTCAAAACCGAAAAAAAAAAAGAATTGTAAACGTAAGTTTTTGGACTGAGAATGAAAAAAGGAGGAACGTAAAAACTGCTAAACAATCTAAAAATTCAAAAAACAGTTTTAACAAATAAAAAAAGAATGAATGATTACATGAATGCTGCTTAGGTTATGAGTTTTATTTCTTTTATTTTAAATACCCATTTTCATTTATGGAATTTTTTTCTTTGATTACAGTTTTTGGTTTATGAGTTTTGTTTTGTTTTTTGAGTTTGCAATTTTTTTTTTTTCGAATTCACAATTTTATTTTTTGAAATTTCAGTTTTTTTTTTTAGTTTGCAATTTTTTTTTTAATTTTCAAAATTTTTTTTTTCATTTACATTGCACTGATCCTATATTGGCCCCATAGAAAAAGTCTACACAATCTCGGAGCAAGATGTCTGGGAACTCTGTGTCACAAGACCCAAAAGATATCAAAGCAGAGTAAAAACACACTTCACACTGAATGTTACAGTGATCTTAGCCTTCATACTAATGACACTTCAATGCAGTCTCCCTAAGGTCATGCCTTTTTAATTATTCAAACAGGTCAGAGGTCACAGACACTTATCATGTGGTGAGGGGTCAAAGGGCAGCAAGTAGGGTCACAAAGGTCCAGGCGGTAGCATGGCATGAGGAGAATATTGCAGCAGATCCTTGTAATCAGACATGATTAGTGTTAACCACAGGAGGAACAACAACCATAAATCATCAAAAACTAGAAAATGTAATTCAGTTAGTACAGGTTTGATTCCTGAGTCTTGATTATTTGTCATACTGCTACTTCACACTGGATGCGGTGTGGTTGCGGTGCAGTGCAGCACCGCAGCTGCAAGAAAAGTAATCCACACCGGCTGCGGTTTTGCTGTAGAATGTCTCCGGCTCTTTGTCTCAGCAGGAGCGCCAAATCTCTGTGGTTCACGTGAGAACAAGTACATGATTAGCAGCAGCTGCTAAACAAAAGCTAGAGTCGTCTTCTCGTTCTTTTGTTGAGGATTATGTATTCACTTGGCTTGTTCCACAATGGGTAAGCACACTTCGTTTTTATTTAGTTTAATGTTATGCTTAAAGCAGCACTCTGGATTATTTCAGCAAGAGAGCAGTTTTTGAATCTAACGTCCAAAGGCTCCTCCTCAAAACATCTCGACACGCGCGTGCACACGGCGCATATACGTTGCGGGCATGAACTGTACAGCTCAATGTGTAGGGTTTAATCACTCAGAGTTCACAATCCTATTCCAATACTACGAGGGTCTGATTAGCCCTCTCTGTCCCTGCTGCTTCTGATATTAGCTCTGTTAGCAGAGAGCTGCTGCTGGACTCTGAAGCTGAACTTGACTCGGCCCTGGATGAACTTTCTGACCAAAATAAACACATAATCCTGTCAAGCCTTGCCATTCTGTGAGGTGAAAGGTTTAAAAATAAAAATAAATCCATCTTTAGCTGGAGAATGGGTAGGTTTTTAGTAGAAATGAGCTGTGGCAAACAGAGAAACACACGGAGCGTCCTGTATGACAGCGCCCCCTACTGGTACAGGTTTGGTCAATGTGCGTGCATGTTGAGAAAATGCAGAAATTTGAATTTCATTGGCTGAAAAATGTCGGCGGCAAGAAATAATGCAAAGGGGTCTCTAGGAGGAAGGAGGGTCTTCATCAGAATGACCGATGTTGTGGAACTCAACCCATAGATCATAGTTTAGACCTGAAATATCATTTAAAACATTTAGAAAACTTTGATACAGAGAAAAATAATCCAGAGAGCCGCTTTAATTAAGTTTTATGTTGTTTCTTTGTCTTTGAAATATTCAAATCGTGTAAAGATGCACCTGATGGTTAAATATAGTCTTAACAGATCATCCTCTCGTGTGTGGTGGGTTAAGAGTGCTCTGGTCCGCTCGGAACACCGTCAGAACCGCTCCAATTGCAAATCTGTGAAATCGAACATGTTGGATTGTCTCTAGACCCGATATCGCAGCGTGTGTGGTGTCCCCCGAGAATCTGTCTGTGGAGATCGACGTAGCCAATCAGAGAGTGAGTTGACAGACTCCACTGCGCGGAGCAAAAAAATTACCGGTAATCTCTCTTGAAAACAGCTGCTTGGATTTTAAAAAACTGTCACAAGTTCATTGTCCTCACCTCGCCTTCCTCCTTCCTGGCAGCAGGCTCCGGGGAGTTTACAGTCTTAGTTTTGTTGGACCTTTCTGCAGCTTTTGACACTGTTGATCACAGCACCTTAATGAACAGACTCCGTGACCTGGTGGAGATCTCTGGAACAGTTTTAGACTGGTTCAGATCGTACCTCTCAAACAGAAGTTTCAGTGTCCATATAAACAACATCATGTCAGATATTACAGATCTGTTCTGTGGGGTACCCCAAGGCTCTGTTCTGGGTCCACTCCTGTTTTTACTATATATCCATCCTCTTGGACAGATCATTAGTAGATGTCACAATGTCTCCTACCACCTTTATGCAGATGACATTCAGCTGTACTGCTCCTTCAAGGACTCAGAGTTCTACAAACTATCTGAACTACTGGAGTGTCTGTCAGCTATTACTAACTGGTTAGAAAATAACTTCCTTCAGTTAAACCCTGAAAAGACTGAATGTCTGATTGTTGCCCCTGATAGGATGGTCCCTCTGATCAGTCAACATATTGGACATTTAAGTTCTGCTGTAAAGTCAAACCTGAGGATTCTGGGTGTTATTTTCGACCAATCAATGTCTCTTGAAGGTCACTCAAAACAGCTGATCAGAAACTGTTTTTATCATCTGAGAAATATTTCCAAACTGAGAAAGTTGGTGTCAAAACTTGAACAGGAAATGGTTCTTCATGCTTTTATCTCCTCCTGTCTAGATGACTGTAACACAGTTTTCACATGTTTGAATCAAAAAGCCCTTGACCGCCTTCAGCTGGTCCAGAACTCTGCAGCGAGGCTCCTCACTGGAGCAAACAGAAAAGATCACATCACTCCTATTCTGAGGTCTCTGCACTGGTTACCTGTTAAATGTAGAATTCATTTTAAAATCCTGACTCTAACTTTCAGGGCCCTACATGGTCAGTTTATGTTACTGAACTGATAAAGCCGTACGCTCCAACCCGAGCTCTCAGGTCCACAGACCAGAATCTCCTAACGATTCCAAGGACCAGATTTAAAAGTCGAGGTGATCGCTCCTTCCAGTCTGTTGCACCTCGACTTTGGAATGAACTTCCTTTAGTTTTACGCTGTATAGACAGTCTGGACTCCTTTAAAAAGCAGCTGAAGACCCAATTATTTAAAACTGCTTTTAAATAACTCTTATGTTCTCTTGTTGTTGTTTAAAGTGATAATATGCAACTTTTTCATATTTTTAAATCTTTTCCTTGAGCCAGTCTGTGTTAATATGACCCTTTACAGAGTTAATGAAAAGTCACTTAGCCCCATCTGGTGATTAGATCCGGAATACCACGATTGCAAGATCTCCGTCGCCGTCACGGTACCCAGGAAGTCACGTGTCTCACGAGGGTTAGGCTAACCCAAAGTGGCTAGCTGTTATGCTAACGCTGGAGTGTTTTTATCTCATGATTCCTGATTTTTTCCATCTCTCCCTGCTTGAACACAGCTGATTTCTTTGAAGGAGTAAATAACCGCTCCTGTAGAAAACTATGAAGGCTGAGGAGACATTTCAACAGGTAGATTTAGCAGTTTCTAAGCAAGAACTATGGGCTATTTTATTTAAAGCAGTGATTTAAAACGGACACCAGAGGGAGCCCAAAACAAGCAAAACTGCATATTATCACCTTAACGATTTTTGATTTGTAATGATATTTTGTTTGTTTTATTGATTTTATTTGTATTTTCTGTTTTTTTGTGAAACACTTTGTGATTTTTTCTGTGAAAGGTGCTATATAAATAAACTTTACTTACTTACTTACGCACTTTTTTCCGGCATGTTCTGCAAACAACTGTCCCTCTGCTTTCTTCAAATATCCAAAATATGCCCATACTTCTGACTTTGTCTTCTTTGAGGGCTGATAGATGTCCTCAGTACTGTTTTCTCCTCTTTTCGCCGTCATTTTAGCTTTAGCTTAGAAAGTTGTGGATGTAAATACTACAAAGTGTGCATGCGCAGAAGCAGCTTCACCAGAGGGGACGGTGGCTGGGAAGCTCACGTTCCAAAACCGCGAACGCGGTTAAACCCACCGAGATAATATAGTTTTTTAAAAACATGATGGTAATTATTATTGTCAACATTTTTACCGGGGTTTACCGCGAAACCGGTAACCGTGACAACCCTAATGGTGCGTCATCTTCTGCACATTTTAACATGTATGTGTGTGTGTCCAGACCCACTGAGCAGCTCTAATTTGATTCTTAAACAGATTTCCTGAAGATCAGATGTAATTTTAGCAGAGATTCTGGTTTTATTATCATCGTCGTGATCCCAGTTTCAAACCTGTCCCAAAGTCATTAAGGAACTGTAAAATGACAGTTTTACAATTGATTCTTGAGTTGTTTTATTATGCTCTTGTTTTTTAAATCTGCTCAGTTTTGCTTCACCCAGTTAGGTAAAGCTGATTTTAAAGCAGCTCTTTCTGCTGCTGGTCTTCGTTTCCCTCTGATTCTGGATTCGTTTTTCACCTAGGCTCTGTAAACATATGAAACCAGCCAGTTAGAAGAAAAGAGAAGGAGTAGTAAAGGGGGGAAAGGGGATGGGAGGGGCTGAAGTTGTGAGGCTGGCATCAGACCATCTTTTGAGTGGAATTCTTTGCAGGGGTCAGAGTTCAGGCGCTGCAGTGTGGCGTTGTGATTGGCTGAGGAAAGGTGAAATGAAAACCACGGTAAACTTTTGACCCCAGCGCAGCAGCACTGCAGGAACGCCCAGGCTCTGCTCTGGTGTAGTGGAACAGAGCCCGCTCTCTTCCTGTGTTTACTCCACCAATCCAACAGGGACGGAGCAGGGAAGAGGAGGAGGGGGAGGGGAACAGAGCAGAGCAATNGTTTGAACCAAAAAGCCCTTTATGGCCTTCAGCTGGTCCAGAACTCTGCAGCGAGGCTCCTCACTGGAGCAAACAGAAAAGATCACATCACTCCTATTCTGAGGTCTCTGCACTGGTTACCTGTTAAATGTAGAGTTCATTTTAAAATCCTGACTCTAACTTTCAGGGCCCTACATGGTCAAGCTCCTCTTTATGTTACTGAACTGATAAAGCCGTACGCTCCAACCCGAGCTCTCAGGTCCACAGACCAGAATCTCCTAACAGTTCCAAGGACCAGATTTAAAAGTCGAGGTGATCGCTCCTTCCAGTCTGTTGCACCTCGACTTTGGAATGAACTTCCTTTAGTTTTACGCTGTATAGACAGTCTGGACTCCTTTAAAAAGCAGTTGAAGACCCAATTATTCAAAACTGCTTTTAAATAACTCTTTTGTGTCCTCTTGTTGTTGTTTAATGATTTTGATTTGTAATGATATTTTGTTTGTTTTATTAATTGTATTTGTTTTATCATGTTTGATTCTGTTTTCTGTGAAGCACTTTGTGATTTTTTCTGTGAAAGGTGCTATATAAATAAACTTTACTTACTTACTTACTTACTCCCCTTATCCGGGTCTGGGTCAGTGGGCAGCCTCAATCCCAGACCATCCTCTCCACCGTCAAGTCTGCCGGCTCCTCAGCTGGGATGCCCAGGTGTTCCCCGGTCAACCTGGAGATGTATTTCCTCCAGATGGGGTCAACCCCGGGGTCTCCTGCCGGCAGGACGTGCCCGAAACACATCCCGTTTATTGTTTTTAATAAAAATAAAAGCTTTCGCGTTTGTTTACTCCAAAGTCACGTTTGATCTCATGAAGTTCTGCGAGATTTCACGTCTGATCTTGGGAATGTTTGTGTGTAAAATCGGTTCTGATCCCACCACACGCTGTAGGATTAGAGCGGTCAGTGTCCGCAATTTTTAAAGGAAAATTTCTCGCCGTGTGTGTGGTCTCTTATGATCCTTTTTGTCTTGTGTTAAAACTAAATTTCTGATCAAAAACATTTAAAGCAATACTAGATGATATTTTAATTTTTAAGCTAGAGCCTTAAAATTTATCTCATTGATTGTTGAGTAAGAAACTTGACCAGTTTCATATTTGACAGCACTCTGCACCCCTCTACTGGCCAGATACCGCACTACACAGTTTTGAGCCTCGGCCCGTGCCTCCAGGATGATGTCATTTTCTGCTTTACGGCCATAGTAACCAGTCAAGCTACGCTAGGGGGAGGACTCCTGCCGAGGTGGGATTGTTTCAGCAAGCGTTTCATGGTTTAAAACAACAAACCAGAGAGAGGAAGATGATTATGAAGCGGACCGGTCGACCCCCCCACGGCCAATGGTGTGGCAACGGAGGACCGCTGCCATGTTGTTCCCGTACCCCGGACAGGACAGCGGAAGCTCTCTGCTCTTCACACACTCCCCTCTGGCTCAGTGACTCCCAGCTGCAGCATGGCTGACACGCAGACCCGAGGCCGAACCAGGCAGCGTCATCCCGCAGCTACGCCTGGGTTAATCTCTCCTACACCGATCTGATAATAAAAGCCTTCCTCTACAACACCTCAGAGGTAAATAAGTCCATGAAATCGATTAAGCATGACCCGCATGAAACGCCGACACTGGACCGGAGTAGCCTACACCCATGAGCTAGCTGCTATCCTAGCCGCGATGTTTTGCTCCAGGCGCCAGCCGAACGAGACGGAAAGTCCGTCAGATCTGTGCCGGTCCGCAAGGGACCAGAGGCGTGGCTACGAGTGGGCCTGGGCGGGCCTGGGCCCACCCACTGTGTACCTGGGCCCACCCACTGTGTACCTGGGCCCACCCACTGTGTACCTGGGCCCACCCACTGTGTACCTGGGCCCACCCAATCAAATGGCTTCCTCAACAAAATTATATATATTTGTTTTATTTTTGAGGGATCTCATTTAAGTCATGAAATGAAATAGAACAGAGTAAATTTGACATCAACAGCATGAATGTGTTGTGGTGATTTCATCATTTGTAAGTCTTGCTCTCATTGGTTATTTTGAATAATTTCGGAACTCTCCAGACGAGCTACGGTAACAGCACAACTGTGTGTATGCTGCTGTGACTTGTAGTGTCAACCAAAGCATTTAAGAAATGGTAAAACAAATCTTCATTTCAAAATGCTTCAAAAGACAAAAAGTGGAGGACCTGTCCTGTGTTACAGGTTAATGTGCTTTGGAATTTAGATGTTTTGTTCAAAGATCTTTCTGTCGGTTTCTGACAGTGGTTCCTCGCTCTTTTGCAGTTCACATTTTGCAGCCTTGTACTTTCGCGGAATGTTTTGTGCAACTTTGCATGCTTTAAACTTTTTTTTACAGCGCAGTTTTCATGTGTCCTGACGATCTCCTTCATAGCGGAGCGTAGTGCGTCCTGACTCCCTTTTGTGCGCTGACCAAGAGTCTGGATGAGTAGCGCCCTTATGCTCCCTTCCCTTTACGAGCTTCTTTTCTGCAGCAAGGTGGGAATGAAAATCTAGACTTTTACAAGAAGAAAAGATGTTTTTAACTGATTGACAGACTGCAGAATCAGAACCATGGAGCAGCATGATGTCTCCAAACGGTTCTCTCTCTCTCTCTCTCTCTCTCTCTCTCTCTCTCTCTCTCTCTCTCTCTCTCTGTCTCTGTCTCTCTCTCTCTCTCTGTCTCTCTCCCCCCTGAAATAATTAACGTATTTGACCCGATGGCTCAGGCTGAAATTGACACCTCTAGTGATAAACACAGAGCAGCTCTCAGATCACTTCTCTCAGCATCAGCTGTTTGTTTTTTTACCGCAATGAGCAGGTGTCCGTCAGACGCGATCAGAAACATCAATTAAGCTATTTATTCAGCCGTTCTGATGGTCAGGTTGTGTTTAAACGAGATCAGTGTGAAAATGCCTGTGACTCCATATTTACATCACTTTATATTAAACAGGTGTAATCTTTGATGCCTCTAGATTAGCGTTGCACCATTATAACTCAAAATACGCTGTAATTATTTCCTAACGAGCAACTCAGAGATCAAAAGAATGCGCCGCCTTCCGGTTCTGCTGGGTTTCTCCTTATTTGGCAGCCTGACACTTCTGCTGCAGCAGGGGGCAGTGTCGTCGCGTGAAAGAGAAACGAAACTGAAACTAAACACTACACGGTCTATGGGCAATGGCGGTGGCACTGCCTCGCTCCAGGTGTCGTGAACGTGCATGTGGGCGGAGAATTTACCATATAAGCAAGTTCGAATCACTATGACCTCATAGCGGGCTGGAGTGAAAAAAACTGTTTGAAACCTGGGTCTGAAAACTTGAAGAGCTTCTCACTGGCTGGACTAGGAGACAGATGGACGCTGTTTTTGCACTTTCTGGCAGGTTTAAGGTGAGAACTCAACGTTGCAACATGATAGATAAGTCAGAAAACATGGAAACCGATGTCATGGGACCTTTAATGCCTGTCTGAGAAAAGTGTATAAAGAGTGTAGTGAGGGGTTTTACAGGCTTAAAACTTCTGGAATAATTGTAAAAATATAAAACTGATACTTGGCGGATTTCATCGCAATTGCGGATTATTTTTAGAACATAACTCCCAGAATAAACAAGGAATCACTGTATAGACACATTTGCTTAAACAAAAGTGACATTTACAAATACACTTATTTTCAATTACATTTTTGGGCCCACCCATTTTTTATTAGGCCCGGACGAAAGTTTATTTCTGGCTACGCTACTGCAAGGGACCCGGGGTTTTGCTCACCAGCAGACCCTAAAGTCTCGTCAGGTTTGCGCTTAATTACATGGTTCGTTTTATTCTGCTCACACACACCTGAATCGCACACCTGTATGCTCAGACAGCTGAGAGAGAGGCAGAGAGAGAAAGATAGACTGTTTATGAACGTATAATATTTATACATTCAAAAGAAATGTAAAAACAACTTGTCTGACAGATTATTAACTGAAAGCTGTCGCAGACTGGGCTGGAGAAAGTTCAGGTGTGAGATGATTTACAACAGTAAAACGGAAACTTTCAATTGTAGCCTCCTAATGCCCCGTACTGGTTAAAAGTTGCTCAGTATTGCTTTAAGTGCAACAAAAATAAATGAATGCAGAGCTTTAGATGTTGTTTTGGGTTCTTTTGTTCTTGACTTTCTTTAGATCAAGACATGATGTGTTGCTTTTTGAGATCTTTTAGCTTCCTTCATGTTGTCAGACAGGTCTTATTGAGGTGATTTATTAATTCTACAGGTTTGGTAGGAATCAAGTCTGGTAGGGATCAGGGTGCTCATTTATAAAACTTGCTTACGCACAAAATGGGCCTGAAAGTTGCCTAGGTCACTTTTTACGCAAACTTTGGGATTTATAAAAGAAAACGTAACGGAAAAATGTGCGCAACTCTAAGCAAACTTTTAACCTTGCGTAAGAGACGTGAAACCCGTCAGAGCAACTGGTGAGATGGAAAATGTTGAATTTATGACACAATTAAAGACCCTCGCGCACACAGAACCAACAATCCTGTCTCTAAATAAAATAAAAATGAAAATCTGAATAAATATACGTAGCATTTTAGAATAATATCACATTATGTTCATCCAGACGTCTTCAGATTATATAACAATTGTGCTTATTGGTGCATTAATTGTGATTTCTGAGACTTAGGAATCCTGCAGTGACACTTGTTCGTAATGCGCTGGATGCGCAGCTCAGCCAGCAGGCAGACTCCGGATGAATGGGAGAGACTTTTTAGAGATTTCTAGATAATGACTGGACGATCAATCAGCTGATAGATTCATTAGAGCATCCTATGGATCAACTGGGTCCAGTATTAGATCAACAGAACCATCGGAACCAGTAAAACCCGGTGTCACCGGCCGCTCGTGTTCCCTTCAACCAGCGATTTATCCAACAGGTTGACTGTTTAATACGATGAACAGCATGACGTTTCTTCCCCTTTGGATTAAATTAAATGTTGTCATTAAACGTTTCTCTTAGATCTTAGGTCTACACGATCTCTGTCAGACTGACGGCAGCGCTGCAGTGAGACTGACTCTCTGCACTTCCGTGTTCTCGTGATCCGTCAACATTTGATCACCTAATAAAACATTTTTCTGTCCATCCACCACAAGCACATCGAGTTTCAGCCTCTGAAATTACGCTTCCTAAACCTCTCTGTTGTCACGATTTACTGTTAAAAGCCAGAAATCCACCGGCTTATGCGTATGCAATTAATCATGAGGTACTTAGCATTGACCGTATATGGCAGAATGTGGGTGTGTAGGAGGAGGGTTCTGACCCAAAACAGCTGAGCACAGCTCTACATCTGACAGCGATTTATAAAGCAGAACTGCGTGGATCTGTGTGTCCGCAGGGTTTTATAAATCGGAAATGGAATTTGCGTTACTGAAAATTTTTTGCTGAGCTTAAACAAGTTTTAGTAAGGATTCTACGCAAAGTTTTATAAATGAGCACCCTGGTCTGGTAGGAATCAGGTCTGGCAGAGATCACAGCACTGTATCTCATTGTATTTTTACATACAGCTGATAATATTTAGCCTGATGTTTATCTGGGTTGTTTTTTGGTTAATGTTCTTTATTAATAAGGATAACTTCTGTAAATGTGCACAGACACCTCTCCTTCACCTCACAAGTAACACACACCATGTTGTCTCAACTTGTTTTCTTTTAATACTTCTCAGAGATTATCCTAAAGCTCAATTAATAATAGAATGGGAAAATAATTTTATATAAATACATTGTCAGATATTTTCATTTTGGTTGACCGTATAAAAAAACTGTGAAATCTATCAAATCATTCCCAAAGATGCTGCCTGTTCAGTAACTTATCCCCACCAAATCTGCTCAGCCTGACACACACACACACACACACACACACACACACACACACACACACACACACACACACACACACTAATTAACTTTCCTATGATTTAATTAGCTTCGTTAGCAACCCGTCTGAGTTTGAATTTACACCACCCACCTTTCCCTCTCAACTTAACCCCATTATGTTTCCCACCAGCGCGTGCGTGTGCGCACGCACACACACACACACACACACACACACACACACACACACACATCAAGGAGATTCAGTGGGTATTTTTACATGTACATTCACAAACACAGCACACACACACACACACACACACACACACACGTCCACTAAACGTGCAGTGACAAGGACGACAGGTAGACACACCACAGCCAATCAGGTTCAAGCAACAGCGTGTGACCTTGCTGAGCTGCAGCTGATTGGTGATGCCAGAGCTGTCAGTCATGTCACAAACCTGACAGGAGACAAAGGAGTGTGTAGGTGTGTGTGTGTGTGTGTGTAGTAGTAGCAGTGGTATGAGTAGACAAGAAAGAAAGAGAGTAAAATGCACAGAAAGTTGCCCTCACGCTGTTTTGTTATGAATCCTGATCAGAATGTTCTCGTTAAACACCATGTTAACTGAACCATATCCCTTTAAGATCTAATCATGTTCAAACATGCTTACCTACACGCCCGCTTACACCAGAGCCAATAACAGAGAGCATCCTTCTGTCTCTCATCTGAGCAATCAACAGGGCTAAACAAACCAACATGTAAGCAGGCAATTATTAGTGCGCACTTCTTTATTCTGCCTGCCATCAGAGAGATTATGGGTATAATCGGCTTAATGAGCTCCAAACCAAAGATGGGCTCCAGATTCCCCAGGGGGGCCAGGCTATTATACGAAGGGCACAGTCTACACACGGCTGCTGTGTTCAACAGTCCCACTGCTCTGACACTGCTTTCTGCACAAGCATTTACAGCCATTCTCTTTGTGCTTGATTCTCACAGGTAACACCTGGTGACACATATCTGCCATCATTTGAGGCAACCATTTATATATATATATATAAACTGGATCATATAAGTGAAAATAAACTGCAATTTTTTAAAGATTAATTTATACATTTTATGACAAACAGTGTTGGGCAAGTTACCGTATTTGCCCGAATATAAGACGACCCTGATTATAAGACGACCCCCATTTTTCAAGACTGATCTTCAGAAAAAAAGAATAAATTCACTTTATAAAGAAACTATTTTTTATTAAATTTTGAGAAAATAATTTATATGGTACCTTAATTATAGACTGCTTTAATATTTGCTTATTAATCAGACAGGAACTAAAGTTCTATGTGACAACATATTTCAGTCAATTGGGGAAAAAAAAGAGAAAAAAGAAGCTCTCTCTTCCTCACTCTGGCTGTGTGGGCCCTCCCTCCCTCCTCCCTCTCTCCTTCTCTCTCTCACTGAGACTGTGTGTGTGTGTGTGTGTGTGTGTGTGTGTGTGCGCAGCTTCAGAACCGGGTCCTGTGGACGTCAGGCAGAGCTGGATTCTCAGGTGTTTTTCAGGCTTGAGGATGAATGCGTGTGTGAATAGAGTGACGCGCTCACCTGTACAGAGCTCACGCTGAAAACACTAGCAGCTGCAGCGGGTCCCACAGAAGGTGTCGGCTCCATACGTACTAAACAGAACCGGACCGAACCAAAAACCCAAACTAGTCTGAAAACGCCAGAAGTTGATCTGGCTGGAGCTGGACTTTGACATCAGGTGTTTTAATCCTCAATAGACCTGTAACTTTGAGGTGGAGCGGACGTCTGGGACCGCTCGCGGTCTAAGAGCTGCTTCCTGCTGGCGGCGCTTCTGCCGTTTGAACATAAAGCATGCGCCCCCTGCTGGGGCGCGATAGTAAGACGACCCCCCCTTTTCAAAATTATTTTTAATGAAAAAAACCTCGTCTTATATGCGAGCAAATACGGTACTTCAAAACTGTAATGCATCATTTATTATTTGCTACTGTCATTTTAAAGTAATTCATTACATTACAATATTACTGTTTTTTAAAAGTAAGGCATTACACTACTTTTGCATTACGTTAAGTTACTTTCACCAAAATAACTGTTAATATGGATTTGACCATCTAATGAGCTCATTCTACATCCAGTGGAAAGTGGTGTGATGGATACATGGAGATATCCAACTATCTGGATATTAACTAGAGGTGGGCATAGATTAATTTTTTATGAATGAGCATGAGGCTGAAGAATCGTGATACTTCAAGTCTAGAGTTTAAGGTTAGTAACAGCTGATCCACTGTTTGGATCAGCTGTTACTAACCTAACAAGAAATACTAAACCTGTCAGAACTTCCCTCAGAAACCCAGACCTGAGTCACAAACCAGAACCACCAGATGAGCTCTGAGCTCATTTTAACAACCTAGTCTGATGGTTGATCAAGTTATAAGGATGAATCATTTTTAACACTAAAACACATTGATCTGTCATCAGAGGTCTGTCTCCTTTAACTTTACAGCTGTTTTCTAAGTGTAACAATTTAGAAAAATATGTATTAATATTTGGCTGTAATGCATTTAAAACTAACACTAAAAGAATCTTCATTTTCTTTAATTTGTTGTGTTTTCTGTTAATACCTGTACTGTCACTTTAAGAGCGCTCCTTGTTATGACGTCAGCGCTGCACTTCTCTCAGTTGGCGCTAGGCTGCCTGAGAAGAGGTAGGTAATGTAAATATGTGTGAAACACACGGTTAGGAGTCATTTGTCTGTAGTTTTGAACTTTTATTTGACTAGTTTGGAGCAGACATCGTTCCACCTGCAGTTATGGGGTTTTCCCATGTGCTTATCTGCTAACAGGGGACTTCCGACTCGTGTGTGTGTGTGTGTGTGGAAAAGCTGCATCTTAAAGGACTTTGCTTTTATTTTCAATTGTGCAGGTATGTGTATTTGGTTATTTTGTTCTCCTCGTTCATATCTGTGTTAAAGCTGGCTGTGTTAAGTGCACAAGATGTGTGAATTATTATTTTAGAAATATTTTTGGGTTATTTTTGTACTAGAAATGTATTAATTTGTTATGTGTATTTATTTGTGATTTAAACAGTTCTAGCATTGCACTTCTCTCAGTTGGCGCTAGGCAGCCTGTGAAGAGGGGACTGCCGACTCATGTGTCTGTGGAAAAGCTGCATGTCAAAAGGACTGCTTTTATTTTCAATTGTGCAGGAGCCTGTAATAAAGAACAGCCAGCTGATTCAGTGGTCCGGGTCCTCTCTTCAATCAGAACACAACGCAGATTTCATCTAGGCTGACCGGTGTATAGTCAGGAGTGTCAGGAAAGAACACAGTTTACACCCAGTCACATAAGGCTCACTCTGTTTTAATAGTTTTACTGTAGAAACCTTCTCATCTCCTGACAGTAAAGGACTAGATTTAGTTTACAGGTGACCTGATTAAAGCATCAGCTCTCTTTTTTATCACATCAAATAACTTCAAACTGATTTTTTTCACCTGTCAAAGTGATTGTAACATCCAGTTTATCTGTAATGGATTAAATCTGCCTTAAATGACTTTATTTCTCTACTGTTTATTTCACATTATCCTATAGGGCTGTTTCATCATGTTTTTTGTTAAATAAAACCACTTTGGGGGATTTAAACATTAATATGAGTCTGAAAACTAAAGACAAGCCTCTGATAAAGTCATTGACAGATCAATGTGTTTGATTTGTTGAATGTTCAGCTGTCAGTTATGCTGAAAAACACGTTTGAGCAGCGCGCACTGCCACATTCACTTTATTAACGAGAGGCACAGCTGAGGCTGTCGGCCCAAACAGCACGTCGGTTCACCAGGAAACGCCTGGAACCCAGACAGTCAGTCCATACCTGGTTGATGACTTGGTTGGAGTTCTGCGTGAACTCTACCAAGTTGTTGCCGCGGGTTCGTGACTCACTCAGCGCTCTGCCGTGTCTCCTCCAACCTGAATCAAGCTCCGAACCACACGGTCCAGTTCAGGAGGAGGGGGCATATGCCGAGGTTGGCACGGGCGCGCGGCTCCCTGACGCGCCTCTTTCACCTCCTTGGGTCCAGGTGAAAGTCCTGGACCGGAACCGGCTCTCGGTGAAGGAGGCGCGTCTCCTGAAACCTGGACTGGGAGCCGCGGGTCCTGGTGAAGGATCGGACGCGCCTCCTTCCAGGTGAAAGAGGCGCGTTCGGGAGACAAGGGACGCGCCTCTTTCACCACCGAGCAAGTCCGGACTCCGGAAAGAACCGGGTCAGGATTGGAGTCTGCCATTTGGTAATGCCTGGTCTAGACCCAGCAACCCAATTTAGATTAACTGCGTTATTTTTTTTTTTGTTAAGCGATAACAGTCTCGCTTTAACACAGCGCATTAACCCATCATATCTACATACGATATTCAAATCTATTCACACATACAGTATATAAACCTGAGGGAGCTTGTGCTCATGGGAGACCTTTTTCATTATTTTGACTCCTACCCCTACCTGTCTGCTCCTCCTCCTGCAGCAGACGCTGCATGACGCACGCTTTCCTCTGCTCGGTGCGCACCAAGAGAACTCTCCAACTTCTGATGTGAATAATCTAGTCTGTTAGAGCGACTCTTTATCACGAAACTTCTCAGTTTGTTTCAGTTTCCGAGCAGCGAGCTGTGGGCCTTGGTTACCGGGAGGCGAGCGGCCGAGCGCACACGACTTAGGCAGCGCACGCGACTTGTGCGCGCTCCTCTGACACGGTTCGGAACCACGCATGAGTTTGTTGTGTGGCCCAGACAAAACTGGACTCATCTCTGCTCCGTCTGACTACAGGAAGTGAAATATTTGGCGCTGAATGATGTTTCTCCTCTGGAAAACCCACCAAACAATCAGGGTT
Organism: Callopanchax toddi; assembly: GCA_006937965.1. Classification (NCBI taxonomy): domain Eukaryota; kingdom Metazoa; phylum Chordata; class Actinopteri; order Cyprinodontiformes; family Nothobranchiidae; genus Callopanchax; species Callopanchax toddi. The sequence goes on along the minus strand of SSNR01000370.1, from coordinate 500,602 downwards.
AGGGCCGAATGATTTTGGAAAATAATCTAATTGAGATTTTTTTTCTTCAATATTGCAATTGCGATTTAATTTGCGATTATTTTCTCAAGGGACTTTTCTCATGTATTGAAGATAAATATTCTTATAGGCTAGACTTATGTTAAGATAAAGGGAAATGAAGCATGACTGAATATAAACAAGTTTATTTATCAACTTAATTCACAGTTGTAAACTTACTGAAAACTTCGACTTACAGTCTAGTAAACATTAACAGTAACAGTGTATCTAAATTCTGCTAAACACACTAAAGTGCAGATTAATGTGAGGCTTTACCACTTCAACATTTCTATCTTCTCCTGTTCATTGAAACCTGATCTGTAACAAGTGGACTACACTTTAAAACACTGTCTGACCTTCAGTAGTCAGTCTAAAAATAAATAAATGAAAATAAAATATACATATTTTAAATAAATAAAGCTTCCTGATATCCAGTCATTAACATAACTCACACTGAAGTGCAAGAAAATTAAGCAATATGTCCTTGTCCTGGACAATTTCTCTCTTTTTTTGTGGTTAATCAAAGTCCCAATTTTTCAATCCTTGTCAGCTTGTTGTTTGTTTACTGGAAGCTGAAGCACTGGTGGCATTTTAGCCATGCAACTCTCGTATATGGTGGTGTGATGTTTTTTAGGTGTTGATAAAGGTTCGTAGTGTTACCTCGTGAGGTAGCAACAGTAGCAAGGCAGGCTTTGCACAGTACCTGACGTTAACAGCATCTTCTTTTTTATATCCAAAATAATTCCACACAACGGATCATGAACTATTCCTCTTTGGTACCAAACTTTGTGCAGCGTTAGCGGTCAGCGGTAGCGCACTTCTCTTCCTGCAACACCTTCGTGTTTGGGTCTAACCGGCATAGATATATAAATGTAGATGCCTCATTAAGCGCTGGATCATTCTCGAGGGCGTAACTGAGCAGCGGCACTTTTTTGCAACTCCGTCAGCAATATTGACTGAAAAGTTCTACAAACAGCAGCTAAAGACCATCGGATATGTCGCTAGATTTGTTGCTAGGTGCTTTTTGGGTTAAAGTCGCTAAGGGGCGTCGTAAAGTCGTTAGGAACAGCGACAAAGTTGCCGAGTTGGCAACACTGCGTCTTGTTTGAGTTGCTCGCAAGTCACGACTTTCCCAAATCTCATGACCAGTCAAATCGCAGCCTTTGCGATTAGAAAATCTCATTTTGTCATATCGCAATTTAATTGCATATGCAATTAATTGTTCAGCCTTAATCCGGGTTAAACATGCACTGTAACGCGCGCGTTACTGACGTTTTTACAGAGTAAAATATTACTGATTTTTTTTCTGTAATGCCTTACATTACCACGTTACAGAAAAAAGCAATTCATTACCGTAATTAATTACTTTTGTAACTCGTTACTCCCAACACTGTTCAGAGTCTGGTCAGAACCGTCACCAGTCTACTTTATAGATGTTTTAAACAACAGTTGATGTATGAGGAGCATTCTGGAATTGTTTCAGACAGACAGACGGGCGGACGGACAGTCTTTATTGTCCCATAGGGATAATATTTTCCACACATCATCAAAGTGTTCCCAGCCTTGATGTTAACAACAACAACAAAAATACATCATAAACACACACTACATAATTACAAGGGATCAATGTCATGACAGGATTTTGTTCAATGAGATGATAGCTGTAGGAACAAAGCTTTTCTTGAAGTGGGCTTTTTTCCATTCCAAAGTTCTGTGTCTACGGCCAGATGGAAGTAAAACAAAGAAAAGTTCAGTTATGAACAACCAACATTTTTTGGTCCTGGACCAGCTATCCAATCATGTTGCAGTGGTGTCATGTCTCCATGACTCCAGTAAAAACAGTAACTCTGGCATGTTATATTATGAGATGGTGCAGAGTAACACAGACACAGCTAATATGAACTATGCTGCACTTTTCCTGTAGCCGTATGATGTCACTGCAGTTTGATTGGACCTATTGTAGTTTGAGACTGAAACAAATACTGTATTGACCTGAATATAGAAAGTTTTTTTGTTGAAAATAATGTAAAAATGTGTGGTTAATTGGGGTCTAACCAGTGACACATGCTGATATTAGTTCGAGGTCGTTACACAAATGTAACAGCAGGGCGCAGGCTTTTAGTAAAGCCGGCGCGGTCCGGAGCAGAGTGGATTAAAAGTGGGGTAAGTTAACAGACAACTGAGGCAGAGTTACAATGTTAATTTTAAGATGATGGTGGTCAATGCAGCAGAGGCATCAAACAGCTGTCAGACAGCCAGGAAACAAACCTAATATTCGGGTCAATACAGCATATTATGTTTGGTGAACAAGTTTAAAAAACACCAGCTGGTGATATTAAGAGTTTGGAATTGAAAATATCATCTGAAGGCAGCTCTATGCAGTGCTCTGGTCTGCTTTACTGGGTGACTGGTAATTAAAACATGAGGTCATCAACATAAACAGCTGTAAGAGGACAGACAATGAACTCTGATTTTTTTCATTCATGTTGAAGTGGAATGTTTTGTTCTAAATTAGGCTGAGAAAAAGTGAAACTACCATTGAGATTCTGAACATAATGCTGACAACACTTTGTGAGTTGTTGGTCTTCTTGATGGAAGTGACATTTTCTCTGGCCCAGCAGGTGTTTCTGTGAAAGGGTTGAAGCATTGGAGGTTTAACAGAATGAGAGCAAAGTCTAGCTCCAGTGTCAAACTGGAGTTGGATTGAATTGGTTACATTTTTTTTAATCTGAATTTCTTATTGTTTGTGTATTTTATGGGGAAAATGTCATGATCCTTGCTGTTGGACTGTTTTCATGTCATGCCCTGAGTACATCAGAAAAGAATGAGTTGTTAATAATTATCTAATTATCAAGAATTTAAAAAATGTGTTGGCAAGGAATAATAACAGTTTTGGTCCCTTTTACCATGAAACTTTTACTTTTTCCGTGACAGTGTGATTCTCATCATCTTCTCTCCAGCTTGTGACCTCATGGCTACGAGAGACCCAATATTAAATGACCTTTCACCTTTTTACAAGACCCAGCAGACCTCAGCAGAAGGTATGGGTTCCCACATTAAATATAATTACTTTCTCCGCATTCATACTTTCCACCTTTCTGCACTTAATTCTTAAAGTTTCAGAGAGATGTGTCATCAAATAAAAGTTGAATAGCACCAAGATAACCCTCTGAATGAACTACATGAATAAACTTCATCACGGTTTGGAGCCTGAAACAGATCCAGTTTGAAAATACTCATAAATAATAATTTCTTCTTAAAGGTTCCCATTCAGATCATCGTGCATATATGTATGATGTTTAAATTGAGTTTTAATGGGGAATGTGCAACAAGATTCAGCACAAGTCCTGTTTGTTAGATCCATCTACTTGAAACCAAAAAAAAAAAAAGGGCCGGTAAACTAAAAAATAAAGGGAGCAAATAAAGTTGTCAAAAACAGTTCAAAATGCAAAAAAAAAAAAAAAAGGTCTGAATGGAGATTAAAGAAACACATAAATTCTTCTGCACAGTAAATATACTTTAATTGAAATTGCTGAGTAACTGTGATCCAGTATTTGTCAGATTTGAGTTTTTTTCACTCCTGAGACTTAAGATTTGTTGCACACACTGGTTGTGGAGTGAAAATGTGTCAAGACTGTCACGCTATCAAATAAAATGAAAGAGGTCCACTGTAATCCAAGACGCCGTGATAAAATGTCAGCGTGCTGCAGAGCTCTGAGGCTGGATGCAGCTGCTGAGCTGCTGACAGCTCCGTCAGCAGAGGTGGAGATCACACAGGAAGCAGGAGGCGTTTCATCATTTCCCTCTGTGCTTTGGGATCTGAATGGCTAAATCTGCACGTTTTCCTTAGCAGATAAAGGTTTTCTTGTATTTGGTCTTGTCAGGGTCACACAGGTTAGTATAAGGTGCCGTATAGTAAGTAAGTAAGTAAGTAAAGTTTATTTATATAGCACCTTTCACAGAAAAAATCACAAAGTGCTTCACAGAAAACAGAATCAAACATGATAAAACAAATACAATTAATAAAACAAACAAAATATCATTACAAATCAAAATCATTAAACAACAACAAGAGGACACAAAAGAGTTATTTAAAAGCAGTTTTGAATAATTGGGTCTTCAACTGCTTTTTAAAGGAGTCCAGACTGTCTATACAGCGTAAAACTAAAGGAAGTTCATTCCAAAGTCGTGGTGCAACAGACTGGAAGGAGCGATCACCTCGACTTTTAAATCTGGTCCTTGGAACTGTTAGGAGATTCTGGTCTGTGGACCTGAGAGCTCGGGTTGGAGCGTACGGCTTTATCAGTTCAGTAACATAAAGAGGAGCTTGACCATGTAGGGCCCTGAAAGTTAAAGTCAGGATTTTAAAATGAACTCTACATTTAACAGGTAACCAGTGCAGAGACTTCAGAATAGGAGTGATGTGATCTTTTCTGTTTGCTCCAGTGAGGAGCCTCGCTGCAGAGTTCTGGACCAGCTGAAGGCCATAAAGGGCTTTTTGGTTCAAACATGTGAAAAGTGTGTTACAGTAATCTAGACGGGAGGAGATAAAAGCATGAAGAACCATTTCCAGTTCAGGTTTTGACACCAACTTTCTCAGTTTGGAAATATTTCTCAGGTGATAAAAACAGTTTCTGACCAGCTGTTTTGAGTGACCTTCAAGAGACATTGATTGGTCGAAAATAACACCCAGATTCCTCAGGTTTGACTTTACAGCAGAACTTAAATGTCCAATATGTTGACTGATCAGAGGGACCATCCTATCAGGGGCAACAATCAGACATTCAGTCTTTTCAGGGTTTAACTGAAGGAAGTTATTTTCTAACCAGTTAGTAATCGCTGACAGACACTCCAGTAGTTCAGACAGTTTGTAGAACTCTGAGTCCTTGAAGGAGCAGTACAGCTGAATGTCATCTGCATAAAGGTGGTAGGAGACATTGTGACATCTACTAATGATCTGTCCAAGAGGATGGAGATATAGTAAAAACAGGAGTGGACCCAGAACAGAGCCTTGGGGTACCCCACAGAACAGATCTGTAGTATCTGACATGATGTTGTTTATATGGACACTGAAACTTCTGTTTGAGAGGTTCGATCTGAACCAGTCTAAAACTGTTCCAGAGATCCCACCAAGTCACGGAGTCTGTTCATTAAGGTGCTGTGATCAACAGAAAGGTCCAACAAAACTAAGACTGTAAACTCCCCGGAGTCTGCTGCCATCATGATGTCACTGGATACTTTGAGTAAAGCTGTTTCTGTTGAATTTTTTTACGGAAACCAGATTGGAATTTATCAAAAATGTTGTGTTGTTCCAGAAAAGAGACCAGCTGATCAGCCACAACTCTTTCTAAGAGTTTAGAGATATAGCTCAGTTTGGAAATGGGCCTGTAGTTATTTGGCTGAGAGGAGTCCAGACTGGGTTTTTTAAGGATGGATTCAATAACAGCGTGTTTAAAGATGGAGGGCACAGAGCCGGTTTGGAGGGATAGATTAATAAAATCTACAATGCATGGGCCAACTAGGTCAAAAGCTTTAAGAAGCAAAGATGTTGGGAGAATATCAACTGGGCTTGAAGATTGTTTCATGTTTTTAAGAATGAGACAGATGTTCTGAAAATGATCAGGTGTGAAGTAGGACCAGGTATGGGAAGGAGGAGGGTGGATGGGAGAACAGGGAGCAGATGGGGGTGAGAAACCTGACCTGATGTTTCTAATTTTGTTCTCAAAGAATGAAAGGAAGTTGTTACAATCAGACCTTGAGAACACAGGGATTTGGGTCGTTTTAGGTGAAACTATCTGATTGATCGTGTCAAACAGAACTTTGGAGTTTTTATTTGAGGAGATCAGTTGAGAGAAGTAAACAGCTCTGGAGCTTTTAACCATTTCATTTAAAGATGTTATCAATTCCTTAAGGTACAGTCGGTGAATTTCCATTCTTGTTGATTTCCAAAGCCTCTCAGCTTTACGGCATGTCCTTCTGAGATTATAAATATGTTCGTTCATCCAGGGACTGTTCCTTCTATGAGCTGTTTGTTTAACTGGAGCTACCTTATCTAAGATAGTAGAACACTGCTGATTAAATGACTGGATGAAGGAGTTTGCATCTTCACCATGAACTAAGCTTCTATCAAACATTACAGAAAAACCATCAGCTGCTGACTGATTAGTGATGCGTCTTTCTGAACTCAGTTTGTGAGGGACAGGATCAACATTAGACTGAATCTTAAAGAAAACACAGCTGTGGTCACTCACATGAACCTCCTCAACATGTAGCTGGTTGATGTTTAGACCCAGAGAGAAGACTAGATCCAAAGTGTGACCCATATTATGGGTTGGTCCTGATACATGCTGTACAAAGTTAAAAGAATCATTGATGGATAAGAAATCAGCTGCTGTGTTACACTCAGGGTTATCAATGTGGAAGTTAAAGTCACCCAGAATTAAAACCTTTTCCAGCTTAATCATGGATGATAAGAAATCTGAAAATTCAGAGAGAAAAGGGCCACTTGTTCCAGGAGGTCTGTAAATTAAAACACAGTAAAATACTTCTTGTAACCCTACTTTGATGATCTGACATTCAAAAGTAGTGAAACAGCCACTGTTGATCAGACTACAGGCATGTTTGTCCTTAAAGACCACAGCGAGACCTCCACCACGGCGTGAGGGGCGTGGTGTGGTAAACACAGAGCAACCTGGAGGACAGATTTCATTAGAATGGACAAAGTTACCATCTTGTTCCCATGTTTCAACTAGAAAAAAGAAGTCTAGGCACTGCTGGGTGAAAAGGTCATTTAAGATAAAGGATTTGTTAGAAATGGATCTGGCATTCAACAGGGCACACTGAACTGAAGGATGCAGGTCATTTTTCTTCTTTGTTACTTGGAGGTGGATGGGTCGTAAACACCTGTTGAGTTTCCGGGCTCTCTGATCAGAGTGATTAGGGCAGCGGGTTGATAAATAGACTGGAATAGGAAAATGTTCTGGTTTGAGAGCCGAGGAGGAAACTGTGGGGACAGAGACTCTGGGAAGAGACCTAGATGATGGTTGAATTTGTGGTGGACTGTAGGGGGCAACAGCGTTTGGAGTGGTGGTGAGACCGAAGGCTGCAGAAGGTGTAGATGACTTGGATGTAAACAGTCATGTCTGTGTAGAGGAGTCCACCATAGATATACATCTATAGGACTGCACAGCGTACCTGATGTTAGCGGTCAGCATGCGTGAGCCAAGTCAGTTTGGGTGAACACCATCTCGCCTAAAAAAGGAAAAACGCTTCCAAAACAGATTAAAGTTGTCGATATAGCCAATATTGAGGGACCTGCAGGCAGACTGAAGCCAGGTGTGGAGAGAGAGGAGACGGCTGAAACTTTCATCTCCATGAGAAACTGTGGGAATCGGGCCGGAGATGAAGACAGACATTCCACTGCTCTTCTGGATCTCCAGCAGCTGGTAAAAATGCTGTAATGTGACAACAGACTGCCGACGGGAGACATCGTTGGATCCAACATGAATGATCACTCTTCTGACTGAAGTCGGGACACGGGAAAACACTTTGTGATGACGTTGAAGAAGCGGACGTTCCTGATTATTGAGTCACCAACCAGCAGAGTGGTTGGGGAGAACAGTGGACGAGGCGAAGAGGGTTCTGGGTTTGATCTTTCTGGGTTTGTGATCCTGCGGGGCCGAGGAACTGGAGGGCTGGAGCTGGAGGGGCCCTGCTCCTGAGCCAGGGCAGGAGGTCCAGCGGAGTGTCGACGCACAGCTTCCTTCAGTGTTTTGCGTCGGGCAGTAGAAGTTGAGGTCCGGGGGGGGAGAGATGGTTGAAGCTGCTTCTTACGAACTACAGGCTCCAGACACACAGCTGCTGCTCCACCAGCTGATCCTCTGTCCTCCTCACCTCCTTCCACAGGCTGTGGTGATTGAATGAGAGGAAGGGGCTCAGAGATGACAGCTATAGGACAAAATCTATTTTCCCCTCACACATACACTACTACAAGAGTGCACGCACACACATACTACTACAAGCACGCACACATACTACTACAAGCACACACATACTACTGCAAGCACACACATACATGTTTGTAGTAGTGTGTGTGTGTGTGTGTGTGTGTGTGTGTGTGTGTTTGTAGTAGTTTATGTGTGTGCTTGTAGTAGTATATGTTATAGTGCTTGTATGTAGTATGTGTTATAGTGCTTGTATGTAGTATATATTATCTAAAATTTGTGATGAGTCAGAAATTTTACTCATCAACCTTTTAAATGATTAATACTGGTATTTATTGAAATTTAAAGATGTGGTTTTCTGAGTTATTTTATAGTTTCACATTGTTCTCTAGTGTAATTCAATGCTATCTGTGTAATTTTTATAAAGAAAGAAGCTTTGATGCTTATAATATAAGCTTTAGAAGTTTCCCATCTGACACCTGAATTTGAAACAGCAGGATTTTCATTAGTATTAATGATATGCACAGCACTCGCTTCTGATTGGATGATCGAAACGTCAATACTCCGCCCCCCGAAATGTCCCGAGATACTTTGGAAAGTGAAAGAGTGAAAAAGTTAAACACCCAGGTAACAAACAGTAGCTTCTAGTCTTTACTAAAGATTAGCTTTGAGGGAGCCTGCTTCCTGCTAAAACTCATTTCCTCAGCTTTCCTCCACGTTTTCTCCTCTTGCTGTGTGTCACCCGCTCTCCCCTCCGACAAGGGGGGGTGGGGGGGGGGGTCGGGGGGGCGTGGCGCTTAACGGCTTAAACACACACACAGAGAGGGAGGGGGAAAAAAACTGAGAGAGAGGGGCATGCGGCAGCCAGCCAGCCAGGTACAGTATATCCCCGAGTTGGCAACACTGCGTCTGCGTGCGTTCCGCCATGTTGAATTTTCAACAAAAACAAAAGCTAGCAGCTGGGTGGACCGAAAGGCATTACCATCTCAGCCACGTTGTGACGTCAAACCGGGCACAAATGCAGTTCCACATTTTAAAGTTTCATTTCTTACTTTTTCTGTTTTTTTTAAATAACCAGGGAACGGAGAGTTTTCATGTTTGGCCTACATGACAGGCTCAGGGGGACCTATTAGAAACTATGAAAACCTGAAAAAAATGGATTCTGACAAAACCGCCCCTTTAAAATCTAGATTCTTTTTGGATGAACAGAGAATCAATACCCATAATAATCTAATACAGAGATAAAAATGTAGTTTATAAAAGTTAATTTATTACTATAATTTGTCTAATGATGATACAGAAGAAGGAAGTGATGAGAAAACATGATCTTAACTAAAACATTAATGTTTAAATAATTAATTAACACTTAGAAACATGATGGAAGTTGTATTATTAATGATTTTAGAAAAAAGTGAAGTCTGGATTTTATAAGACAATTATTGCTGAAATTATAGATCTTAATTTAGATGTTAAATTTAGTTATCAAGTGTATAAACCATCTGTCCCTGGTTGAAAAGCTTACTGGGTCAACAGGAGGTCCAATGGATCTGGCCAGCGTTAGAGCAGGTTTCTCGACAAGCTGAGGTGGGAGTGTCCCCGGCTCGGATGCTTATCTCGTAGGTCCAAAGGGGATCAGTGTTATGCCGCTTAAAAGTGTTTTTTGTACATTATTCCTATAGTTCCGTTTTAATTGTTTGTTCTTTAATCATAGGAACATCCTGTCAGTGCATGACGCTAAACCGGAAATTAGATCGCTAAACCGGAAGTTAGATCGCTAAACCGGAAGTAGTTGCACCGTTAACATCTCTCAGTTTTACCAGTTACCAGCTCCTAAAACATCGCTTTTCTTTCTCCTTTTGTGCTCAAGCAACGTCTGTAAGTACTTTTCAGCATGTAACATGGAGTTAATGCTTATTTTGGTTTGTAAATGTACTTAGAGATAATAGAAACTAGTTAAGTAAGAATATGCTAAGCTATCTTCTATCTATGTTTACAGATGTTGTTGCTAAGTATCTTTCTGTATTGTTGTTACAGTTTTACAAGATTCCCAGTAAACTTTTTGGAATCAACTCATCGTTTCCTGGAGTTATTGGGAGTGTTTATGCTTAGTGGAATCAAGTCCATGATAATCAGGGTCGCCTTGGAGCAGCTGGACAGTCTGTAGGTACCTCCAGTCCCAGTAGTTTAGACCAGAGAAAGTCCACATGATGGTAGAGTCTGATGCATTTTAGCTGGTTATAAATTGGTTGTTTTAGTTAGAAAGGAATGGGCTCTTTTGTCGCTAAAAGTTATCTGTTGAAAACCTGGCTTGGTTTCCATCAGTTCCAAATTAGCAATTGGCAGAACACTAAGGTTCTGAGGAAGCGTAAACTCTTTTGAGTATTTAAGCTGTCCAATCAGAATTTAGGTATGGAAAAATAAGGCGTTAACAAGTCATCAGACTTCACATTTTTCTAAAAGATTTATGAAGGGAATTTAACTTTAATATAATGAATTAAATTCAATATAACTGTCAGTCCCTGAACATGTTCTGACCAGGCTCTCCAACTGTGCAAAACCAACAGTTTTTTTTTTAATTATTATTGTTTTTCAAATGACCAGTTACAAAACCAGCTCTAGCACCAGCTCTGGTCTGGCACTGGAACCTCATTGGTTTCCATTTTAAATTACACAGCTTTCTTAGTTAACACACACACACATATGTTTTTATGCATTTATGTCTGTGGCCACGCCCCAGATCCTGACCATGCGTATGAATCCTGATCGTTCTTAAAGGTGTTCCAGTGAGTCAGAACCAGTGTTGGGAGTAAGGAGTTACAAAAGTAATAAATTGCATTGCATTTTTCTGTAACATGGTATAAGGCATTACAGAAAAAGAATCTGTAATATTTTACTCTGTACAAACGTCAGTGCGTTACAGTGCATGTTTAACCCGGATTGAAGTGGTGGGTTTTCCAGAGGAGAAACGTCACTCAGCGCTGCCCAAGTCATGTGCGCTCCCGGTAACCAAGGCCCACAGCGCGCCGCTTGGAAACTGAAGCGAACTGAAAAGTTTCGTGATAAACAGTCACTCTAACAGACTAGATTATTCACATCAGAAGTTGGAGAGTTCACTCTCTCTCGCGTACCGAGCAGAGGAAAGCACGGAGGAGGAGCAGACAGGTGGAGGTATGAGTCAAACTAATGAATAAAGCCTGGGACACACAGAAGACAGATGCGTTGCACCGGAGTCTATGAACACAGGAAACTCACAGGAAACAGGAGACTGAGGGAAAATGGCTCTTTATCCAGACAGGGGACGGGTCTTGACTTCTGACATGGAGCTCAGTAAGGTTCCTCCCACCCTAACAGAGCCAGGGCTTTTAAACGGACAGAGAGCAACTCTGTGTTCCTTCCCACCGCAGTAAAAACAAAGATCCTGGCGTGCCCTTCTCTCCCTCTCCTCAGGGGACAGACGGGTACGTCCGATCTGCATGGGTTCTTCAGGAGGAAGGCTATGAGTCTCTTGGGGTATAGCAGGAGTTTCAGGGGAATACTTATGAAACAGTCTGGCTTGGTGCATGGCAGAAGTGGGTGCAACATCAGGAGAGTAATAAGGAAACGGTCTGACCTGAGATCATTGGTTCTTCTCCCGTCTCCTCTCACGAAGCCGTTGGTCAACATGAGAAGCCAGTTGTTCCAGTTCTTTGAGGGACCCAGGGGGGTCCCGAGTGGCAATCTCATCCTTGATGTCATCAGAGAGACCCTGGTGAAAAGCATCATAAAGGGCTTCGGAGTCCCACTTGCAGTTAGCCATGAGTGCATGAAAGTCAATGATATAATCAGCCACCGGTCTAGAACCCTGTTGGATGCTTAACATTCCCCTGGCAGCCTCCCTCCCAGGACGGACAGGATCAAAAACTCTTGTAAGTGCATTAGTGAAGGCTAAAAAGGAGCTGCAGGAGGCGGAGTTATTCTCCCATTCCGCGGTTCCCCACAGCTTGGCTTTACCTGAGAGGAGGGAGATGGCGTAAGCCACCCTGGAACGTTGGGAGGGGTAGGAGGATGGCTGCAGTTCGAAATGAAGAGAACACTGGACGATAAAGGCTCTACATTCCTTAGGATCGCCAGAAAAATGTTCTGGAGGTGGGAGTCTAGGTTCGTTGCTAGGATACGGCGGAACCGGACTTGACGAGGAGATCGGAGGATCAAGGGAAACGGAGGCGCTAGCAGCGGACGCGCTAGCAGCAGGAGCGCTAACAGCTGTGGTGAGAGTCTGCACTTTCAGGACCAGACCAAGGACGTTACCCTCCAACGTGTTGATGGTGGTCTCGACCTTCTTGTACCACTCCTGGTTTGGTTTCGTCTCGGGCTTCGGGTCCATGGGGGCGAGATCGTGCTGTAATGACTGTGGCACGAGTCGGACCCAGAACGAGACCCAGACAACAGGGATGTAACAATAAGAGTCTTTTTATTGAAGAAAGGGGAAAAGGGGAGGTGGAAAACGGCAGTGATCCAGATCAGAGTTCGTCCGGAGGGTAACGAGGAGGAGTGGGCTCCAACTGGATCTCAGTCCGACTGAGGGGAGAGAAACGGGACAAGGAGGTGAGTAGAATGAATAAGGAGTGGGTCTCACCACTGAGGGTAGGGGAAGTCCGTAATCCAATAGCGGGATGGTCAGAGACGGTCCGGGTCGGAGACGAGGCAGGCGGAATCCAGAGGGGGCAGGCAGAGGCGGTAATCCAGTAATGGAAGGTAGGTCCAAAATCCAAGAATATCCAAACGAGGTCCGGCAGGGAGTAGGCTAGAGGCGGTGGTCAGGGGACAAAGAACTATGGTCAGGAACAGGAAAACAGGCTATGAAGGCTTGAAAGCTGTGGTAATGACAACAGATGATCTCGCACTGAGGGGCTGCAGAACTGTGGTTAATATAGTCAGAGGGACAGGTGGAAACAATGACAGGCAATCAGGGACAGAGAAAGCAGGAGCAGGGCAAGCAGGTGAGGGAGGGGCAGAGAGCAGGTGCCGGATCCATGACACCGGCGACCCTCCGGTTACCAGACCGGCCACTCTCCCAACTGAGCTAAATGCTTGTAGATGGATCGATGGATCGATCGATGGGCTCTGTGCACGCAGCTACGTGACGTAATTTCCGGTAGAAGGTCAGGATGGACATAAACTTCCGGTAGCCGCTGGAAGCACATACTGTGTTTGCTAGTTTCCTTTCAGGAGCTTGTAAATCTTTCTTATTTTGTAAATCTTTCTTCTTTTTTTGTGCGTGGCTATGTCAAGCTTTTATGTGTTCATGTCCTAAAAACATGACATGTACACTGACAAAATTTGCGTTTCAACAACATACTGATAGCAGGTCTAACCACCACTGCTGTGTGCCGTTCTGTACAGTATCAACAAGATCAACTTCCCACCTCCCATCGTTAGCACAGAGACCAGAAGTCTCGTACACTGATGCGTGCACAGAGGCTATTGGATGGATAATAAATGATGAATGGATGGTTAATATACAGATGGATGGATATCTACATCTATCCATCAGATCACCTTTCACTGGATTGTGGAATGAGCTCATTTAGAAAGTCAAATCCATATTCACAGTTATTTTGGTGAGAGTAACTAATAGTAATGCGAAAGTAGTGTAATGCCTTACATTAAAAAATAAAACAGTAATATTGTAATGAAATGAATTACTTTAAAATGACAGTAACAAGTAATAAATAATGCATTACAGTTTTGAAGTAACTTGCCCAACACTGGTCAGAACCACAGCAGTGACCATTTTGTTGGAGATCAAATATGACTGAACTGACTTGTGACTGTGAGACACTGATGATCTGCACAAGCTAATCACCTGTTTTACTGCAGGTCAGAGGTCACAGTCCACTTCAATACTCATCTCTTTATAACACACTGATGTGTCCTTGTGACGTTATTTGACCTCTCTGACCTGCTCTGTGTTTTAGAGCTCTAATTAGCTATTGACCTCATCTCCTCCCAGTTCACCCATTACACCCAGTGTGACCCTGCTGGCCCCGGTGGTGAGGTCACATGCCTGCTGACATCAGACATCATCACTCTTCTCTTTCATTGTTTACGTATCTGAATGATAGATAGAGCGAATGAGATCGAATGATAGATAGAGCGGAAAAAAAGGTTTTCTAAAGTTCCTGCAACCGTTTAAGAAATCTAAAAATAGATAAGTAGGTAATAGAGAAAAATCTAAAATATTTCTAAAGTTTTATTTTAATTGTTCTAATCTCAAATTTTATTTAATTTACTGATGTTTTGACAATCATCTTATTTGACATAATCTGTCTTTGTGCTGTAGCCACCAAAATGTTCCCATGGAAACAATAAAAATACACATTTCATATATTTGGATTTTAGCTTGTGAGATAAATTGCAGAATTAAAGTACAGTGAAGAGCAGCCAGTCTGGAGACATAAAAACAGGAAGTAATCAGCAAAACTCAAAGAAACATGTAGAGGGTCTGCTTAGGAGCATTTTACATGTACCGTAAAAGCTAGCAGCAGCAATAGGAAGGTCTACAATTAGTTCATCTGAATAGAAACTGAAAGGTTGGTTTTTATTAGGGATGTCCCGATCAGGTTTTTTTGCCCTCGAGTCCGAGTCTGAGTAATTAGATTTTGAAGATCTGCCGATCCCGAGTCCCGATCCGATCTTTTTAATATGTTGTTGTGATCAACTTTATAATGTCTCCAGACACAGACATACTCACACTTTCTGCTTCAAGCTGCTTCTGCGTTCTACTTTGTCGATGTTTAACTAATAAAAACAAACAAGCCACAAAATGATGTCATGCTGCAGACATAAATCATTCTGTCTGTATAATCTATCATATCCATATATGTTTAAATATAATAATAATAATAATAATTAATAATATATTCTCTGTGCACAAAATTAGTTTGTGGTTAAAGTAACTTTTTGAGGAAAATCTTTTTTTCCTACAGCTGTTCAGGTGCAGAAATGTCAACATTATTTTAACACTCTGGTCCATTTTTTACCCAGAAAGAACAAACTTGTTTACTGACAATGACCCGGATCATTTCTTAAGTCATCAGCTCCTCCTTCACTCCTCCTGCTGCTTTATCCTCTGACTGCAGCAGCTCTGAACAACTTCTTAATTAGACTATTTGGAGAAATCCATCAGTGTGTGTGCGTTTTGGAGCAGCATTTAATCAGGAAACTCCTCCTCAGAAAGCGCTTTTTAAAAATCTTAACATCGCTCAGTTTATTTTCCGACGGAGGGCGGGTGTTGTGACGTGGTATACCTGCAGCACTCAGCAGAATCTCCTCTGAGCCTGGAGGGAGACGCGGTGTAGGGACAACGAGTTAGCGCGGGTCTGACTCGCTCCACGCCGGCCTCGCCGCCTCCTCCAGACCGAGTACTCCCGTCGGTGCTTGTTTTCCGTTCAGGGGGAGGACGAGTGGAGTGAACAGCGAACCCGGTCGCTGCTCCATAAGCTCGCGTGTCTCCCGGTCCCGGCCCCTCCCTCCTCCTGGACCGGCAGAAACTGATTCAAACTCTGATTATGGTTCATATAAGTGCACAAATATAGACTACATATAAATCCCATGTGCTTTAGATTGTTTAACATATATTTAAAAACCCAAACTTCCGTCTGACGGCGTAGCAACTTTTATTTTGGCGGGGCGAGGCGCATGTAGAGGAAACCCGAGTCAAAATCGGGAGGTGACGTCCGATTCCGATCGAGTCCAAAATCACGTGATCGGGGCCGATTTCCAATCACGTGATCGGATCGGGACATCCCTAGTTTTTATTACACATCTCCCTCCCATTCTGGACTTTTAAGATTCAGAAGATTATAAAACAAATCAAGCATAATTTGATCTTAGTGTAATAATTGAGGGATTTCCAAGTGACAGGATTTGAATGCAGCTCTAAAAGAGGCCAGTGTAGAAAGTTTTTTTATGGGAACTTTTCTTTGATTTGGACATTTTTTGTCGAGCTAGTTTAGTTTTTCTCAAATGCCAAAACACAAAAGCCAATCCTCTAATATTAAAGTGCCTGTGACTCCATATTTAAATCACTTTATATTAAACAGGTGTAATCTTTGATGCCTCTAGATTAGCGTTGCACCATTATAACTCAAAATACGCTGTAATTATTTCCTAACGAGCAACTCAGAGATCAAAAGAAAGCGCCGCCTTCCGGTTCTGCTGGGTTTCTCCTTATTTGGCAGCCTGACACTTCTGCTGCAGCAGGGGGCAGTGCCGTCGCGTGAAAGAGAAACGAAACTGAAACTAAACACTACACGGTCTATGGGCAATGGCGGCGGCACTGCCTCGCTCCAGTTGTCGTGAACGTGCATGTGGGAGGAGAATTGACCATATAAGCAAGTCCGCACTATGACCTCATAGCGGGCTGGAGTGGAAAAAAACTGTTTGAAACCTGGGTCTGAAATCTGGAAGAGCTTCTCACTGGCTGGACTAGGAGACAGATGGACGCCGTTTTTTGCTCTTTCTGGCAGGTTTAAGGTGAGAACTCAACATTGCAACATGATAGATAAGTCAGAAAACACGGAAACTGATGTCATGGGCACTTTAATCAAATGACCAGTTGTCTAAACACATTTACTAAATCTAGCCATCATTTTCCAATATCATAAACACATTTCACATGAAGACCTCGCTAAGTTGCAAAAGAACTATGCTCATATTCTCAGATGAAAGCTCATGTGATGCAAAATGCTGCCACAGTCAGCAATATTTGAACACAATGAACTTACCTGGCGTCATTCATTACACACAATGACTCAAAATGGAAGGCAGTTGTTGCTAATGCTGTGACCACATGTATAAAAGCAAGTTCAGAGTGCACAGTTTGCAGAAGATTCCAGACAAACACAGTGGAGGAAGGCAGAGTCAGGGGAAGAGGAATTCGAGTCAGAGGAGGGAGAAGAGCTGGCCATGGAAGAAGAGGAGCAGGCCAATAAGGAAGAGGAGTTCTTCTCATCGTGGAGATGGAAGGTTTATGACAGACAACCATACACTAGAGAGAACCTCCTAAGGGCAATGGAGCTGGCCTGTGATGACATCCCAGTGGAGGCCTTCCAAGGATGGATTCGCCATTCCAGGGCGTTTTTCCCACGGTGTCTGGCAAGAGACAATATAGTCTGCGATGTGGATGAGGTGATGTGGCGCGATGCAGCTCAGCGACATGATGCTGCACAGTGAATGTGGTGTGTGTGGTGTGGTGTGAATAAAGTAAATAAAAAAACTTCACACCCTGATCATGTTTTCTAGAGTACTGTTGTGTGCAATAGATTCTGTTTTTGCATTGAGTTGTGTTACAGTACTGTACATGCAGAATTTTCTATAGATTTATACTCTTCATTTGAAACTCACAAATCTAAACTCCTAATCCTCTGCAGAGATCTAAGAAGATCAGTTACTGTAAAGTTTCTAAAAATATGTATTGGCAGTTATGAAACAAAGAACCTCCTCACAAATTGAGCATTGTGTTTTCAGTTGTTTTGCTGCAGTGTGTAATGATGTGTATAGTGTTTACATTTTTGAAAGCTTCAGCTGCTCTTTTGGTGTGAAAGTTTGAGTTTTGAAGTGAGAAGGTGTGGTTGTGTTTATGTAGCTTTAGAAAAAGGTGTTGTGTTTGTACATTGGGGAACATCGAGGAAACGTTTGTGAAATGTGTTTTAGCATTTGAGATAAACTGTAATACCATTATTTAGAAAATTCATTAGACAAAAAGTTTTAAAGGAATTTCAAAAGTCCAACTTAGAAAAGACAAACAGGGACAAATCTTCAGCATCATGCAGCAGCTCACCTGCTGTAAGAGAATATAAAGCTGACATCCTGTTCATGAGCTTTTCTGTTAGGTTCTCATCAGGCCCTATTTTGGGTCACGTTGCAAATGATAACATTTAAATGAGGTTCAGTTCAAACCAGGGACAAAGTCTGCTGCCAACATAAAGCCAGAGTCACCAAGAATCCACTAATGTTGATGGATGCCTGTCACAAACAGCAAGAACAAAATTAATCTAATGTTTTCACACCGTCGTGGCTGACACGTCTCTGCAACATTGCGTGGTCATCGGGGGCAGTTCCTGTGGAGTGGCAGACCGGGGTGGTAGTTCCCATTTTTAAGAAGGGGGACCAGAGGGTGTGTTCCAAGTATAGGGGGATCACACTCCTCAGCCTCCCTGGGAAGGTCTACTCCAGGGTACTGGAGAGGAGGGTCCGGTCGATAGTTGAACCTCAGATAGAAGAGGAGCAATGTGGTTTTCGTCCTGGTCGTGGAACTGTGGACCAGCTCTTTACCCTCGCTAGGGTGATGGAGGGGTCATGGGAGTTTGCCCAACCAATCCACATGTGTTTTGTGGATTTGGAGAAGGCTTATGACCGTGTCCCCAGGGACACCCTGTGGGGGGCGCTCCAGGAGTACGGGGTGGATGGTCTTTTGTTAAGGGCCATTCAGTCCCTGTACCAGAGGAGTGTGAGTCTGGTCCGCATAGCCGGCAGTAAGTCGGACCTGTTCCCAGTGAGGGTTGGACTCCGCCAGGGCTGCCCTTTGTCACCGGTCCTGTTCATAACCTTTATGGACAGGATTTCTAGGCGCAGCCGTGGTGTGGAGGGTGTTGAGTTTGGTGACAGGAGAATCTCGTCTCTGCTTTTTGCGGATGATGTGGTCCTCCTAGCTTCATCAGGCTCTGACCTACAGCTCTTGCTGGGGAGGTTCGCAGCTGAGTGTGAAGCGGCTGGGATGAGGATCAGCACCTCCAAGTCTGAGGCCATGGTTCTCGGTCGGAAAAGGGTGGATTGCCAACTCCAGGTCAGGAGAGAGGTCCTGCCTCAAGTGGAGGAGTTCAAGTATCTCAGGGTCTTGTTCACGAGTGAGGGAAGGAGAGAGCGGGAGATCGACAGGCGGATTGGGGCAGCGTCTGCAGTGATGCGGACGCTGAACCGGTCTGTTGTGGTGAAGAAGGAGCTGAGCCGGAAAGCAAGGCTCTCGATTTACCGGTCGATCTACCTCCCAATCCTCACCTATGGTCATGAGCTTTGGGTAATGACCGAAAGAATGAGATCGCGGATACAAGCGGCCGAAATGAGTTTTCTCCGCAGGGTGGCCGGGCTCAGCCTTAGGGATAGGGTGAGGAACTCGAACATCCGGGAGAGACTCGGAGTAGAACCGCTGCTCCTCCATGTAGAGAGGAGCCAGCTGAGGTGGTTCGGGCATCTTGTTAGGATGCCCCCTGGACGCCTCCCCAGGGAGGTGTTTCAGACATGTCCTGTCGGCAGGAGGCCCCCGGGTCGACCCAGGACACGCTGGAGAAAATATATCTCTGGTTTGGCCCTGGAGTGCCTTGGGATCCTGCCGGAGGAGCTGGTAGAAGTGGCTGGGGAGAGGACCATCTGGAGCTCCCTAATTGGGATGCTGCCCCCGCGACCCGGACCCGGATAAGCGGAAGAAGACGAGACGAGACGAGGTTTCAATAAGTATATTCATAATACATCATTTAAATGTGTCCTAGCACAGAGAGATGCAGTTTTTTAAAATGAGGCACAGATTTCCTCTGGTAAGGTTTTTGAAGGATCAGATGAAGGAGTTAAACCTTAAAGTGGACTCACAGAAGATCCAGTCCCATGTGTTTGAGTGTAATGGCAAGTAGTACTTGGTATCAAAAAGTAATCATAGTGAGGGGTGTGTAAGGTGATAGGAGAGGGGCAGATTTGTTATCCATCCACACCCCAGTATTACAGCCCCAGATACCAACAGAGGGGAAGCACTGGCTTAGACTGACTATCAAATAAAAGGTTCTCTGTCTCGCTAAGCTTTATTAAACCAGATTGAAAAGGACGGGGAAAAATCAGCCGGAAGAGTGAAAAAAACACATTTAATATATCTTTTTTTTAACACTGAGCCTTATCTCAGAGATCTGGTCAAATTATTCAGGATATGTTCTAATTCTGGGCGAGATGATCCTGCAGGAAGTTTCTGTTCATAGTTCTTTCAGATTGTATTATTCTTTACGTAGTTACGACTCTCCTACAGTCAGTTAGGATAGAAGAAAACTTGGATGAGAGGCAGACGTGAGAGGGTTTTTAATTCTGACAGCTATTGTAGCCTCTTAGTCAATTAGATAATTTCCCACTTTAATAATGGATTACAAATATAATGTTGTAGTATGGAACTCGCTACGCAAAGATCAAGAATAACTTAAATTTTAAGTTTATAAGCACTTTGTTACCTGATAACTGGGCAAAAACAGCAGATTCCTTCATTTAAGGTCTCTACATTTAAAGCAGGTCTTAAAAATGAAAGACTTTAACAGGTTTTACCTCTAAAAACACTTTTAACAGATGACTGTGTGCGTGCATGCATACGTGTGTGTGTGTGTGTGTTTTGTTGGGGGCTCTGTTCAGACTCTGAATGACCTCAAGTGAAGCTGGAAGGAGACCCAGTGAAACTGGGTTACTGTACAGAGTGGGTGATGTTTATTTTATAGCTTTATTTAATATTACATAAATAAAACCAGCCTGGACTCTTCTCAGTTCAGAGCTGTAGAGTGTGGTAAAATAGAAACCACCTGGAATAATGAGATTTATCCTATTTTAGACGTTTGTATTGAAAACTGCCAACAGATGTGTTTCTATAATGTTTGTTTTTATCTAATAAACATGATCAATTTTAGATTTTAGGAAATAATCAGATCAAAATATAGAATAATCAACATTTACATCCAGTTCTATAAAGTCATCAATGGTAGCAGGAGTTGTTAATCATAGGAAACGTGATTTTCAATCAAACAGGACAACATCAGTGAGGAGGAAAGACTCTTGACTTCCAAAACAAAATAGGTTCAGCCAATCAGAAGCCTGAAGAATTAAAAGGCGTTAACAAATTTCTCCAAACTTTCCTCAGTTTTAAGAAGAAAACTCAGAAAAAGATTTTAAATAAAACTTATGATTCAAATTCATTAAAGATCATTATTAATGTACTGAGACTGATATAAAACATGATTAAATCAATAAAACTAGGGTCCTTTATGAAGTCAAGTTGTAATGAGAGATTTCATATATTTGATATTAATGTATAAATCTAACATTAATAAAACATTAATGAATCATGTGTGATTAGTTTAACTTATCAAAAGGTGAAAACTGAAAGTTAAAAGTTTTTATAACAGAAAAAGAAACATATGGACTTTATTCAGGGATTTTAGAAAGTTTTAAAGTCAGTCAGGAGAGGATTGTGTTGACTGCTGGTGGAACGAAGGTCATTGCAGTGAAGACTCTGAATCATAAACAAGGGATTTTATTTATGATTTCTAGAGACTGTGTTCATCATCTGAGTCCAGAACTGGGGCACCACCTCTGGTCCTCAGAACGGTGACTTTTGACCTTTGGAACTTGACCTTTTGGGGTCACTAGACCGTTTAAAAATAGTACACAACTCAGATTCCTGCCAACAAAGAGGTTTAATTCACAGAGTCTGTTACCATGGTGATAGACTCAGAAAACAACTTAGCTGTTTATCTGGAACAGGAAATAATATTCTTTAAAGGGATACTCCACCACCAAGTTATTTTTTGTCTATTGCCATATTCCTCAGAGTTAGATAAGTGGGCAAAAATTATTTGTAAGCAGCCCAGCCGTTTTACTGATCCGGCAGTACTCTTTTTGCTTTAGTTTAGCTCGAACACTGTAAGTGAATGGTACCAGATAGCATTGCCAGAAAAAACGTCCATAAAACTCACAAATAGTGATAATAATTCGGCCTAGTGACCTCAGTAAACATATCGACTGCAAGGGAAAATAAAAGTAACACGAAGGAATTACACGTACTATTTTAAACTCGGGACTACTTTTATGACAAAGAGCAGCTGTAACCCTCCGCTGAACGGCACAGCTAAGGTGAACAGCGCAAGGATATGACGCACGGCCCCAAAGACACCTACTTCCGTAAACACGTATTCACACACGTTGTTTGCACTGTGCGTCATATCCTTGAGCTGTTCACCGGAGCTGCGCCGTTCAGCGGAGGGTTACAGCTGCTCTTTGTCATAAAAGTAGTCCCGAGTTAAAAATAGTACATGTAATTCCTTCGTGTTACTTTTTATTTTCCCTTGCAGTAGATACGTTTACTGAGGTCACTAGGCCGAATTATCACTATTACTGAGTTTTATGGATGTTTTTTCTGGCAATGCTATCTGGTACCATTCACTTACAGTGTTTGACGCTAAGCTAAAGCAAAAAGAGTACTGCCGGATCAGAAAAACGGCTGGGCTGTTTACAAATAGTTTTGCCCACTTATCTAACTCTGAAGAACAAGGAAATAGACAAAAAAAATAACTTGGCAGTGGAGTGTCCCTTTAAGTTCAGAGTTAACTCAGAATGTTAGAATGAACCTCCACCTCTCAGTCTGGACCACGTCCTCCTCAGGGCTTAAGCCGTTTTTACTGACTCAAATAATACCAAAATAAAAGCACGGCTTAATCCAGAAAACAAAGTACCAAAAGTCCAGAATGTTACAAAACAAGAGGCAGGACTAAAGATAATCTATAACAGCTAATCCTAACTCCACAGTAAATACTGAGGAGTAAAACAACAGTGAGGAACAGGTGAATGATAACAAAACACAGGTGTGAAAAACAGACAGGAAACTGAATATTAAACTGATTTTCACTGAAAAAAAGTAAAAACAAGTCAACATATTTCATTCCTGTCTATTAACTACACAACCTCCACACAACCTTGTTCATGACCTGGAACATGATTTTCATTTATGATTTTTTTAAAGGCCATAATTACATTATACTGTATGTAAATGTATAACTTTATTCAGGGTCTCTTGATTCATGTAGAACTTTTAAAAAGTTGTTAAGCTGTTAGTTGTTTTTAAATGGGATAAAACAAGTAAATTTAATAAACTAATTTTTACATTTTTAGTTACAAGTTTCCATTCCAATAAACTGCCTGTTAACGCAAATGATGAAATCAGCGTAGAAGAGATCAAATAAGTCAATCTAATGATGCGCAGCTGAACATCTTTTCTCTGAACTTGAAGGATTTTCTCAATAAAAGTTCTGATAAAAATGTTTTAACCACTGACTTATTTCACATGACTGAGCTCAGAGATTATAAAGGTTTGATTTATTTAAACTAAATCTGTACACGTTGAATAGATTTTTTGTTTAGTGAGTGTGAACACAGACACAGGGTGGTTTCTTTGTTCTTGGTCGCTAACCTTGGACGTCCCTTGTGACCTGAAGCCGTGACAAAGCAGCAAAGTTTGGGAAGCGATGACCATGTGTGAGTGTGTTAGTTGGTGGGTGAGGCGGGGGGAGGGCGTACTGAGTTACAATGTCAGGGTCACCTCTGCAGCCACTGTGAACACCCTTCACAATACGCCACCTTGAGGTAACAATGACGCCATTGTTTGCGTGGACAATGCTGTCTGAAGGCCAGGGTTAAGAGGGTGAAGGGGAGAGGAAGGCTGACAGGCTGGAGGGACGGGGGGGGGGGGTATCAGCACCTGGTCACACTATGGATTTGAGGTAGAAGTGAGGGGGAGGTACGGTGGACACAGTCCATTGGTCACCAATGAAAGTTTTCAAGACTTGAGATGCCACTGACCTGAAGCGGGCTTCCCAAGCTTTGCTCCAGCAGGGCAGCGGAGGTTAACCCCTCTCCTGGGGAGGGGGACTGGAGTAGGCAGGTTTAATAAAAAACAGGGGGACAAACACAGTCAGGGTCTGGATATATTCCCTCCAGTCTGTGATAAAGATCCTTTGACCCTCCATGACATTAGCCTGTGCTGACTTCCTGTCTGAACCCACAGAGCAGAACATGTCACCTGCTGCTCCTGGGACTTCTCGTCTCAGCAGATATCTGTTCAGCTATTATCTAAAGAAACAAACACAGGCCGAACAGTAGCAAAGGTTGGAGAAAATAGTCATTTAACTTTTATTGTTAATGTTCTTTAAACTGTGGAGACAGATTTCATACAATTCATAAACTTTAAAAAAAACGTCCTTGTTTTTCTGAAATAGTTCAACATAAAGAAATCTGATTACAGGAAAGAGCCTTAGGAATATTTACCAACTCCACGCACCAACACCCCCCTGTTCATGAGCTAAGGCACACTGTAACTTTTTCATATGTTTAAATCTTTTTCTTGAGTATGTGCTAATACAGTATGTGTTAATATGACCCTTTACAGGGTTAATGAAAGGTCACTCAGGGTCGCTGGTAAGAAACAAAAGGGGGGGTTTCAATTAATAACACTGAGACTCTTTAATATAGAATTCAGCTACATGAGCAGTTGAACAAAACCTGACCTTTAGCTGACTTCATTACATATATTATGAAGATCTAAACACATTTATTTCTACACGTTGCCCTCGTGCACTCACACATGCATACAAACCCATCACTACTACACCACAATACAAATATGTCCCATTATTGCCTGGGAATAATGAGCCCATTCCTCAGTAGTCTTTATGAATAGTGTATAAACCTGGCCACATCCTCGGGGTGGAGGGGTGACACTGCCATGGGAGGTGGAAAGAGCCCTTTTATCCCTCTATCATAACATGCTGCCACTTATGCAAACATCAACACATAAACACACATGTCAAATACACAAACACATTAACACACATGCTGTTTGATTTCTCCTCTCTCTCTTTTTGCTGAGCACAAGGCATCAAAGTGCTTAAAAGCTCCCTCTAAACAGAACCAAGGCCAGCCGTTAGTGCTGTGGTCCTGAATGGAGCTCCACTCTGCTGCCTGCCTTCAAGTCAAACTCACTGCTGTGTGTGCAGAGGAAAACGAAGGCACACACTTCCTTACATTTCATTTTAAATTAAGATTGTGACGGAATATATATTTATTTGAATCCCCACATTCAGATGCATTTCTTGGGTCTGCAGCACCACTGCGGGTTATATGTTGAATGTGAAGGTCTGAGTGCCTCTTGTTTTTTCACTCCTCATCTTGTCTGCTGTGTTGTAAAAAAAAGGCCTTTGTTGCGCTCCGCACTATAAATCATTTACAGGCTTTGCATAAATTTGTGTAATCTCCTTCATGGGGGCTGGGCGGTCTATCTGATTCACTGGGAACCAGGGAGGAAAAGCTCACGTTGGCTCCGTCAAACCAGCAGAGATCTTGACTGGAAGTAGAAATCAGTTACAGTGTTGGATGCTTTACATGCAGCATGTGTGGTGAAACAGTCACAAACCATTTTAACGCATCTAAGCAGAAAATCCATAATGGCACATGTGGCATATCCCCTACTAAAATTACACTCTGCACACAATGGACTGTATGTTTTAAATATTAACAAATGTAACGTCATGTTTCTGACTTCATTCCAGTTTGGTTGTTAGTCTTTCCAGTAATAACATATAAAAGATTTATTATAGTAATATATCTAAATGCTTGATGGAATGGTGCAGTATGGGATCAAAGCTTCTTTGTTCATGCTTTGAAAATCAGCGATTGTTGCATGTTAGTTTGTGAATTTTTCATCTACAACAGAGTAGAGGATATAAAGGAGAAGAACTAAGGAGGTAGTGATGAGATTAAATATGAAGAAAAAAGTTGAAATGTTATTTCCTTTAAAGAAAAATCTATACAGCAAAACTCAAAGAACTTCCTTCTTTATACTAAAATCTCAAAAACGTACCTCAGAACAGCTCAGAAAAATACTGTAATAATACTTTGATAAAAAATTTAACTATTTTTAAAACTTGAAATGTTTTGAAGAACATGCATTTTGGAGACTGACTCAGGAGAGGACAATTCTAAAGCATGACCAAATGATCTAAAACCAGACAAACAGTTTGAAACTGAAGAAGCCAAATGACCAAACCTCATGTTTGATCAAATATCTTGCTTATTTACAGTTTACTCTGTAAAAAATGCACCCAGAACCCTCAGTAAAAGTAATTAAAACAGAATGACTAGAACCTGGTTCAGGAGCACAGTGGGGTTCACTTCCTCTGGCTGCTCATGAAATATCCTGCATAAAAAACACCTTGCAAACACTTCCTCATTTATTTCCTCTCTCACTGGCACTACATAATACACTGATGTAGTCTAAAATGAAATAACATGGGTTTTCTTCTACGATGTTTTTAAATTCAGACTAACATTTTAGTAGATTACATTCTGAGTCTGTTATTAAAACAGATATCCATCCATCCATCCGTTCATCCATCCATCCATCTGTTCATCCATCCATCCATCATCCGTTCATCCATCCGTTCATCCATCCAGCATTCATCCATCTGTCCATACGTTCATCCAACCATCCATCCGTTCATCCATCCATCTGTTCATCCATCCATTCGTTCATCCATCCATCTGTTCATCCATCCATTCGTTCATCCAACCATCCATCCGTTCATCCATCCATCCATCTGTTCATCCAACCATCCATCCGTTCATTCATCCATCCATCCATCCATTCATCTGTTCATCCATCCATTAATCCATAATAATAATAACAATAATCTTTATTTATAAAGCGCCTTTCATACAGAAAAAGAAACTGTAACTCAAGGTGCTTAACAAGTTAAAATGACCCCACATAAACCACATTCCCATCCCTCCCCCATAAAAAGCACACACACACACACACACACGCGCGCGTGCGCGCGTGCATATAAACACAAAGGACATTGGGCTGAGTACAGATGAGCAGGTTCTAAGGAAACGCCATCAGAGGAGCCCTCTGCACCGGCAGCAGCAGGTCAACAGCAGCAGCCAACGCACCAACACAGGGCGACCAGAGGAGGCAGGGCTGAGACCCCACCTCCACCAGGAACCACCTGGAGAACCAGAGGAGGCAGGGCTGAGACCCCACCTCCACCTGGAGAACCAGAGGAGGCAGGGCTGAGACCCCACCTCCACCTGGAACTACCAGGAGAACCAGGCAGCCACAGCTGACCACCGCTCCCGAGGCAGAGGACTCCCTCAGAGGAAACACTGGAAGGAAGATTAAAATAACAAGTTAAAATATAAAATCACATAAGATAAATATAAGAACAAACAATAAAACTTGATAAAATCTAACTAAATACCTAAAATCTATTAGACTAAAATCAGCTAAAGGTTAGACTAAAAGCAGTCAAACAGACTAAAAGTAAATAAACACAATAAGTTAAAAATTACACTAAAAGCAGTTAAACAGGTTAAATAAATAAGAAGTAAAAAGGTGAACTAAAAGAATTTAAACAGATTATAATAAATAATACTCAGTTAAAGTGATAATATGCAACTTTTTCATATTTTTAAATCTTTTCCTTGAGCCAGTATGTGCTAATATGACCCTTTACAAAGTTAATGAAAAGTCACTTAGCCCCATCTGGTGATTACAGCCGGAATACCACGATTGCAAGATCTCCGTCGCCATCACGGTACCCAGGAAGTCACGTGTCTCACGAGGGTTAGGCTAACCCAAAGTGGCAAGCTGTTATGCTAGCGCTGGAGTGTTTTTAGCTCATGACTCCTGCTTTTTTTCAATCTCTCCCTGCTTGAACACAGCTGATTTCTTTGAAAGAGTAAATAACCGCTCCTGTAGAAAACTATGAAGGCTGAGGAGACATTTCAACAGGTAGATATTGGCGTTTAGAAGCTGAAATGATCTGGTAACTTGTTTAATGCAGTAATTTAAAACGGACACCAGAGGGAGCCCAAAACAAGCAAAACTGCATATTATCACTTTAAAAGCTAGCTTAAAAAGGTGGGTCTTGAGCCTGCCTTTAAACACATGAACATTCTCTGCAGCCCTGAGGTTCTCCGGCAGCCTGTTCCAGAGGTGAGGGCCATAATAATAAAAAGACGCCTCACCGTGAGTATGCGTTCTAACTTTTGGAATGACAAGAAGACAGCTGCCAGAGAAGCGCAGAGACCGCAGAGGTTCATACGGTAAAAGCAATTCTGAGAGGACAGTGATTGTAGTTTTGGTAAAAGTTTCTCTCTCTGAGCCTCAGGACCGATGACTAAAACCTCAGTTTTGTCCCGGTTGAGCTGGAGAAAGTTTTCTGCCATCCAGGATTTGATGTCTGAGATACAGTTAAAAAGTACTTCCACTGGCCGTGTGTCATCAGGAGACACGGAGATGTACAGCTGTGTGTCATCAGCATAACTGTGAAAATTAACTCTGTGTCTTCTGATGACACTGCCCAGAGGAAGCATATAGAGGTTAAAAAGCACTGGGCCTAAAACTGAACCCTGGGGCACACCACATGTGATCCTGTGGACCTTAGAGGAGCAGGTATCTAGACTTACCAGAAAAGCCCTGTCTGTGAGGTAGGATGTGAACCATTTGTGGACAGCACCAGAGAGGCCGATCTGTTTTAAACGGGTTAAAAGAATGGTGTGGTCCACTGTGTCAAAGGCAGCGCTTAGATCCAGTAGGACCTACACCGTCAGCTTCTGTGAATCATAATTTAATCTAAAATCATTTAAAATCTTCAGAAGGGCCGTCTCGGTGCTGTGGTTCACCCTAAAGCCAGACTGAAATTTCTCCAGGACATTGTGTTCATTAATAAAATCATTAAGCTGAATAAAAACAAGCTTTTCTAAAATTTTGCTCAAAAACAGTAAGTTAGATACCGGTCGGTAGTTGTTCAAATCATTAAAATCCAGATTGCTCTTCTTCAGCAGGGGCCTGACCACCGCCCCTTTAAAGGCAGCAGCAAAGACCCCCGTCTGGAGGGAGCAGTTCATCAGGGTTAGAATCTCCTCTCTAAAAGAATTATAAAACTGCTTAAAAAGAGAAGTGGGAATCGGGTCCAGGACACATGTGGTGGGTCTCACTGAGGAGAAAACTTTATCAAGACTCTCAGCTCCCACCAGGACAAAACCAGGACAGCCATCTATCTGTTCATCCATCCATCTGTTCATCCATCCATCCATCTGTTCATCCATCCATCTGTTCATCCATCCATCCGTCCATCCATCCATCCATCTGTTCATCCATCCATCTGTTCATCCATCCATCCGTTCATCCATCCATCCGTCCATCCATCCATCCATCCATCCATCCATCTGTTCATCCATCCATCTGTTCATCCATCCATCCATCCAACTGTTTATCCATCCATCCATCTGTTCATCCATCCATCCGTTCATCCATCCATCCGTTCATCCATCCATCCATCCATCTGTTCATCCGTTCATCCATCCATCCATTCATCCATCCATCCATCCATCCATCTGTTCATCCATCCATCCATCCGTTCATCCATCCATCCATCTGTTCATCCATCCATCTGTTCATCCATCCGTTCATCCATCCATCCATCCATCCATCCATCCATCCGTTCATCCATCCATCCATCCATCCATCCATCCATCTGTTCATTCATCCGTTCATCCATTAATCCTTTCATCCATCCATCTGTTCATTCATCCGTTCATCCATTCATCCGTTCATCCATTCATCCATCTGTTCATCCATCCATCCGTTCATCCATCCATCTGTTCATCCGTTCATCCATCCATCCATCCATCTGTTCATCCATCTGTTCATCCATCCATCCGTTCATCCATCCATCCGTTCATCCATTCATCTGTTCATCCATCCGTTCATCCATCCATCCGTTCATCCATCCATCCATCTGTTCATCCATCCATCCATCCATCTGTTCATTCATCCGTTCATCCATTAATCCTTTCATCCATCCATCTGTTCATTCATCCGTTCATCCATTCATCCGTTCATCCATTCATCCATCTGTTCATCC
The DNA here is from genome assembly GCA_006937965.1 of Callopanchax toddi. NCBI lineage: Eukaryota > Metazoa > Chordata > Actinopteri > Cyprinodontiformes > Nothobranchiidae > Callopanchax > Callopanchax toddi. The sequence goes on along the minus strand of SSNR01000370.1, from coordinate 470,865 downwards.
ATCCATCCGTTCATCCATCCATCTGTTCATCCGTTCATCCATCCATCCATTCATCCATCCATCCGTTCATCCATCCATCCATCCGTTCATCCATCCATCCATCTGTTCATCCATCCATCTGTTCATCCATCCATCCGTTCATCCATCCATCCGTTCATCCATTCATCTGTTCATCCATCCGTTCATCCATCCATCCGTTCATCCATCCATCCATCTGTTCATCCATCCATCTGTTCATCCATCCGTCTGTTCATCCATCCGTTCATCCATCCATCCATCCATCCGTTCATCCATCCATCTGTTCATCCATCCGTTCATCCATCCATCCATCCATCCATCCATCCATCCGTTCATCCATCCATCCATCCATCTGTTCATCCATCCATCCATCCATCCATCCATCCATCCATCCGTTCATCCATCCATCCGTTCATCCATCCGTTCATCCATCCATCCATCCATCCATCCATCCATCCGTTCATCCATCCATCCATCCATTCATCCATCCATCCATCCGTTCATCCATTCATTCATCCATCCGTTCATCCATCCATCCATCCATCCGTTCATCCATCCATCTGTTCATCCATCCGTTCATCCATCCATCCATCCATCCATCCATCCATCCGTTCATCCATCCATCCATCCATCTGTTCATCCGTTCATCCATCTATCCGTTCATCCATCCATCCATCCATTCATCCATCCATCCATCTGTTCATCCGTTCATCCATCCATCCATTCATCCATCCATCCGTTCATCCATCCATCCGTCCATCCATCCATCCATCCAACTGTTTATCCATCCATCCATCTGTTCATCCATTCATCCGTTCATCCATCCATCCGTTCATCCATCCATCTGTTCATCCATCCGTTCATCCATCCATCCGTTCATCCATCCATCCATCTGTTCATCCATCCATCTGTTCATCCACCCGTCTGTTCATCCATCCGTTCATCCATCCATCCATCCGTTCATCCATCCATCTGTTCATTCATCCGTTCATCCATTAATCCTTTCATCCATCCATCTGTTCATTCATCCGTTCATCCATTCATCCGTTCATCCATTCATCCATCTGTTCATCCATCCATCCGTTCATCCATCCATCTGTTCATCCGTTCATCCATCCATCCATTCATCCATCCATCCGTTCATCCATCCAGCATTCATCCATCCATCATTTCTTCTTGTTCAGAATCTTCCCCCAAATCCCCAAATAAAGTTAAAAATAAAAGAAAATATATGATTTTGTTTTTAGTATTCAAAATAATTAGAAAATACAAAAAGGACATTTTTATTCCATTTCTCTTGACATCAAAGAAATAAAATAAACAAGTAACAACATATGTACTTGACTTTTCGGGGGGGGGGCGGTTGTGTTTGTGACCTTCTACTTGTTCTCTTTTTTATTTATCTGCTACATTTTGTTACTATTATTTATCTTTTATCACTTTTGCTTTAGACTAGAAGCCATCAGCTTCAATAATAACAAGACAAAATGTCTCCTCTATGTCTTCTGTTCATAAGTGAAGTCACAACATGTTACACACACACACTAATACTAGTTAGTTGTTTTTTTTTTTGTGAGCATGCCATGTTGCGTTGTTGGAACCAGAGTCTGGGTAGAGACCTGGGGCTGACCGTCCTTATATACTCCCAACAAACAAAACATCAGGATAAGACCTGAATCAACACCTGGAGAAATGATCAGGGGTACTCAGTGATGACAGGAAACAGAACTTCTACTGTTCTACTGTTGTGCTGAGTGTTCTTAGTCTGGTTGATTTCTGTTTTCTGCTTTTCCTCCACTTAATGTTCAAGTGTAGTCATTAACACTGTGCTGCTCATTTATTCTGTGTAACTCTTGGTTTTAATTTAGTTTCCTCTGGTCTCTCGCTCTTGTCTACATTTTCTGGACTTTCTACTTTGGGAGAATTCGGCGACTAGAGCCAGCTATCAGACGTGTGTGTGTGCGTGTGTGTGTGTGCGTGTGTGAGTAAGTAAATAAGTAAGTGAAGAATGAACAGACTTTTGCTGTAGAGGTTTCAGGTTAAAACAGGTGTTCAGAGTTTTCTGGTGGCTTTGAAACTAGTTTCTCTCTGAACAGGACCCAGTCCAACGTGTGTCTTTCATCTCTAACCTCTGGGAACGAGTGAGCTTAATTTGAGGGCTAATCCCAGTAAAATCACTGTGACTGCTGTCACAGCGACCTTGTGGTCATTCTGTTATTCCTCGTTCAGCGTTTTTGTGTCTGGGTGACATCATTTCTACCGTTTGTCCCTCTGTCCTTCAGTTTAATGAAAGATTGGTTCAAACCCATTAATTGTACAATAACAGAGTTGTGCTATTATAGAAATGGAAAAAGAAGTTTTGGTTATAAAGATTTCAGTTTTTTATTAGCATGAAATTGAATTAAATTCTATTATGAGTGGTTTGACTTCACTTTGCACAATTACATTTTTTTAAAGTCTGAATAGTCAGCACAGAAACATTTCCATTAAATTTGAATTTTTAGGACATAGTTATTTTTTTCCCCTGAGCATTCATTCTTTATGCACTTATATGTCTCACACATCAGTTTCAGTTGAAGCAGCTACACACACACACACACACACGCACTCCCTGGCTGCGGCGTCGAGGCTGCTGTCCGACAGTGAATCAGTGAAAGGCGGAGCTGAGCGCTGAGAGCTCGGTGACAAAGATAAAAGATGCATTCAAAGACTCTCCACAAACTCTGAACACTTTCTGCAGCCTCACAGTCCACTCCTCAAAGAAATAGTCTGAAATAACTCCATCCCTCTATTCATTCCACTGAGAATGAGACAGACAGAAGGATCATATTATTTAATTACATCTCCTAATAACAATTCCAAACAAATAGAAGTAGACCATGACTTTTTTAGCAAATCTGAGAGAGCAGTTTAGTCAAAAAGATTTTAAAAATCATCCTGTAATATCAATTTCTGTAATTACATCTAAGAAATTCATTTTAAACATGGTAAGACTTGTTTTCTATAGCTTTTCAAGGTGTTTCATGGGAAACCCTGAAAGACAGGTTTTAAAAAACTTAATGACCTACAGAGGGAAAAAAATATTTGGTAAAAAAGGTTTCTATATAGATCTACATTGTTGTTGTTAATTCTGGAATAACAGCATTTATATTGAGATAAATAAGGAAAACCTTTTTGACAGACTTAAAAAATGAATCTGAATATTTGTTGCTGTTTTCAGGTTTCAACATAAGAAAAAAAGCAATGGGTGGCATGTAGCGAGTGGTTGGTCAGGCAACCAGAGGGTCGCCAGTTTGATCCCAGCTCCAGAGGGGTTATCTTATTGTTGTCCTTGAAGACACTTCGCCACCTTGCCTGGTGGTCAGAGGGACTTGGTGGGTGCTGGTGCATGGCATCCCCTCTGTCAGTGTGTCCCAGGGCAGCTGAGGCTACAATGTAGCTGATCACCACCTGTGAGTGAATGTGTGAGTGACGGATGTGTTGTACAGCGCTTTGGGGAGTGTAGAACACTCTACACAACGCTCTATAAATACAGAACATTTACCATTCTTCCAGAAATGAGAGAATAAAACTTTTTGGACAGCTTTTGCATTAATAGTAAGTATAATGTGTTCTTATTAGGGCTGTCAATCGATTACTTTTTAAATCGCGATTAATCGCATGTGTGTCCATAGTTAACTCGTGATTAATCGCAATTAATTGCTCATTTTTAAGATGCTTTCAACTGACCTAAATTTCTTTTTTCTTATTTCAAATATTCTTGTAATTTAAATACAGACTGTTTACCAGTTACTTCACTTGCTAAGATGTGATACAGTCAGATGTAGCATCCATTCTGACTCTGACAGGTTGAATCAGCCTTAATGTCAAATTATTTCTCTCCTGTAGAATTAATTCTACTCATCACATCACACTAGGACCTTTTCATCATCCTATTAAACCCCAAAATGTCTAAAGCTGGACTTTTTCTGACAGACTATTAGTGTCATTTGCAAAACCTAAATGTAAAACCTTTTAGAATGCTCAACAAATGTTCCTAATCTCAAATAAATTTACCTGGTTAAATAAAATAATATAAAACAAGGATTTCAATATTAATAGCGTGTATTTTTGTATGTAGTTGACCATATTCTAACATTGCAATATCCGTTGTTACAACTTTAAACTTTAGTTTTATGAAATTGGTTGTTAGTTCTTCTTAGGTCTCTCCTTTTCTGCTCTGCTCTGAGACACGTGCGGGCCGGCGAGGGGGAAGAAAGGGGGTCAGGTCTGCAGAGCTGACAGTCTGACACACAGAGGGTGTCTTTGTGACCCAGCTCTGCTGCGTTTTTGCAGCTTTTAGGAGGACAGACGCTTAAAGAGCCATGACGGATTGTTTATTTAGAAACGTCCTGATCATCGGTATGATCACGGAGCGGCTCAGGTTTAGCGGCAAGGAGACCAGGAGATCTCTCGGTTCTCCCGGTTGCCAGTCCGTCACTGGCGATGCTGTTGAAAGTTTAATGGATGTAGGACTGCTAAAAACTTTACAGTTTCTCCGACGAGGAGGAGGGCTCTGCAGCAGCTGCATGCGTCGCTAGACCTGTGTGTTCCTATGTCCGCAAATCAAAACTACGGAAGCCTGTGCGTTAATCTCACGTTAAAAAAATAACGCCGTTAACGGGGGCTTTGCGTTAACGTGTGTCAATAACGTGCTAATTTTGACAGCCCTAGTTCTTATCAAGCTAATATACAGAATCCATATTACATGATACATCATATTAACTAAATATTACTCCATTAGTGCAGCGACTGCAAAGGACCCATCATGGGTCTGGATAGGTGTAGGTTTAATATCATGGCTCTGTCTAAGCAGTTTAAGCTCCTCCTCTTCACATTTTACAGTTTTTCTCCATTGTTAAGACACATTTCTTGAAAACTGCTCTCCGTTTCTCCAAAGTTTGAACACAAAACCCAATTTTCAAGCTAAATTCACAAAATCTCAGACTCTTCTTGCAAAACCAAGCTTTCACCTCAAAACGGTTCAATCTGTGCTCAAAACTGAACTTTGTTGTCAAATCGAGCCCCGAGTCAATCAAAATGATATACACAAACAGTCACTAAACACTATGTAGAAAAATAGAAAACACAACGCTCAGGACATGAAGCTGGAGAAATACATGTTTATTGTTCACTGTAGGTGAAATGCATGTTGTAAAACAAAAATAACTGAGCATTTAGCTCTGGTACAAAAAGACTAAACAGAAATCTGGTGCATTTACACGTAGCACTGGTAAAACCAAACAGAAATCTGATGTGTTTGCTACTTGTGTACAGTAAGCCCATGTACGTAAAAATAAGGTACAAGAATATACAAATAATACCAAAGTGCATTACTCAGCCACAGCATCATGTCTCTACTGGGTCAGGACACAGGACTTTGTCCACATCACAGGACGCATTTTGTCTGGACAGGTAACGGGAAAAAACTCATCAGTAGTGAATGTGAGAAAATTACTGTATTTTCTCTCATTCAGTAGCATTGACGGTTTTTCAATCCAGAGGTCCAGTGGGGTTTTACGGATGGGCGGGACTTACCAGCTCTACAGTATGATGTCATACAGTAATTGCTGTCAACATTGACATACTGTACTATAATGTCAAAAGAAGGTCATTAGTTGTTCTCTGCTCTAAATCCTCAGACTGGTGGACAGGACACAGTGAATCTACTGATGTTCAGTTGTAGCCTTTGTCCCGCCTCCCTCATGCTCAGACCATGGACAAGAACATGGTCAATCACAGCAGCTCTGATGTCATCAGATATTACTGTTCTTTGTCTTCCTGACCACCTCAACCTCCTCTGACACAAACTCTTCCTCAGATTTCTGTCCATTGTAGGGCCTCACAAACCAGTGCTCTCTGAACTGGTTACTGTGGATGTTCCCTTACATCATCAGACAGAAGTGGGATCAATTTTGACTTGTAGTGTTCAAGTGGTGACACCAGTGCTTTAATTGTGTTTGACTTTTGTCACCTGTGCTCACCATTATGTAGCACACATACACACAATGAAAATGTGTTGAGAAGTTGTGTCTAAACAGCTGAAAAGAGCTTATGGTTTTGTCAAAAATAATGATTGTTTCAATCAGTGGGTTCAGGCAACTGAGAATTTGGTTCAGACAACAGAGTTTAGTGTTTTAGCAATTGAGAAAAACTGTAAATCAAAGTTTCATCCTCGGTGAGAGAAGAGACGAGGAGAGAGACAGGGAAGAAACATTTTCAGCAATAGTTTGATCTTTGAAAAAAACTTAATTATAAGGAGGATCAAACCATTTGGGATGAAACATCTCGTTTTCAAGTGGCTCCTCCTAGAAACAAAGATGCAAATAGAAAGCCAGGATAACAAAATCATTTCAATTTGAAATAAAATGACAATGTGGCAAAAGTAACACTACCATCACTTATATAAACTATATAATGTTAAGGCCATGGCAGAAAACTCCTAAGCAACAACACGTACGGACACCGAACTGGAGAAGTAACAATGGGTTTTATTATAAAGAACGAGGCAGGCGGCTGACGGCTGAGCTCGGGTTCTGGTTCCGTTCTAGGAGGAGAGTCAGAGTTAATGATGAGCTTGAAAAGGAGATGAGACAGGATGCTGAATGCCAGGAGGTGAATGGTGTCTTACGGTTTCCAGAAGAGGATGAGAACTCGCAGAGGAGAACGTGTGTAATCCTGGTGGAGTGGTGAGTGGTGGTGGCAGCGAAAGACAGAATGCTGGAGGGTGGACAGACAGGAGTTGGACCAAGGGGTCTCCGGGTTCCTCAGAGAAGTTTTAGGAGGAGCGGAGGGAAGCTCCAGTTCTGGCGGACTGAACAAAGACGTCTTTCTACAGGACGGGATCCAGGGGAAAAAACACACTGTAAACGTGAATACTCCGGCGTCGGACACGAGAACCGGCTCCTCCTTATAACTTCTCCAGATGACCAAATGAGGAACAGCTGGGAGACGCACCTGCACTGCCTGTCGCACCCTGAGGATGATGAGGTTAGCCACACACACACACACACACACACACTCACAGGATGTAACATATAAAGTTTTTAGACTAAAGTTAATTTTATTTATGACAGGTTGAATGAGTCTTAAATGAGAGATTCAGATCTAACCAGACACCAAGATATTTAATTGAGTCAGAACCTTTCATCAGAGACAGATCTAGAAAATGTAGATTTAAATTAGAGGCATATCATTAATAAAAACAGAAAATAAGAGAGGCCCAAGGGAAGAACCTTAAGGAACATCTCTCACAACTCCTCATTGTCTTGACTGGCACTCCTTAAAAACAATAATTTGAGAACTGTTATGAAACAATGAATGAGGTCCTAGATAAGCTAAAAGAATAGTTTGTCAAGGAGCAAATAATGATCGACCAAATCAAATGACTTAGTTAGAACTAGAAAAATAGCACCCCAGTGCTTTAAGTGGGGCAGTACGGAACGGTACGCCGTACCGGGACTTCTAAATTTGACCCCTCAGCGTACCGGGACTTATTTCCAGCGTTCCGTCCGTACCGGGAGTTTTTCCGGTATTACATCAATATAATTTTGAGCTTTTCCGGTGGCCGTAGTTGCCTCATATTACGAGCAGCGCATGGCGGGAGGTGCGGAGGGCGAGCGCGGTGCAGGAGAAACGCAGGTGGATGAGAGGACTCATCTGTCAGCCGTATTTAGTGACTCCAGGAGGGTGGCAGAATTTGGTGAAACAGCGGATGAGAGAGGAAAAGCGGGGACTCGCGTCCCCTGAACGGACCGCTCCAGTTGGCTCAGAGCTCGGTCCTGGAGGCGAGTCCCGCTGACTCACAGAGCTCCGTTCCCTCCTGCAGCTCCAGATCTGTTGCTGCTGCAGCAGGTTGCGAGACACCCCACGTCAGGAAGCTGAGATAATTCTTAAAATTGGTATTAAAAGACAATAATTTAAATATTAATGACGGAGTTGGAAAGAGCTCGCACGCTTATGGAGAGGAAAGCTGCGCGTCATGACGCAGGTGGAGAGGAGCAGCGCGCCATGGCGCAGTGGATCAGACAGGTGGAGGGAGGAGGAGCTGAGAGAGCAGCAGGTAGACTCTTTAGTAATGATCAGATCATTGTCAGTAATAAGTTTGTTCTTTCTGGACATAAAATGGACCAGAGTGTCAAAACAATGTCGACTTTTCTGTGTCTGAACAGCAGTAGAAAAACAACTATTTGTCTCAAAACGTTATTTCAACCACAAACTAATTAATGGGGATCTTGTGCTCAAGAATATATGTTTAAGTATTTAAATATATATATAAAAATAATAGATTTCTATTGGTATTGTAAATGTATATCTATAAATAATAGATTTCTTTATGGATGGATGGATGTCTACATGGTGCCTTCAAGTTTTTGTATTTTTTCATCTTAGAAAAAGTCAGTAAAACCCGTTTTTATCCAAATGAAGGATATTTATGGTTCATTTTCTACAGATCAAGTAGCCATTAGCCCTCATCATCACTACAATGTCAAATTTACAGTCAATCAATGTGATTGGTATCGGTGATCGGCAGCAAAAAACGTGATCGGAGCGTCCCTAATTATTATACATACACTGTAAAAAATCAGAGCCTCAAAAAGTTGTTTCAATCTATCTTTATAATTTCACTCAAATTGTCTAGTTACGTTTTACTTGTTGAACTTACTTTTTTGTGTTTTGATCAGAAAAACTAAAATTTATTAGTTATTCTTACAAATTGTTACATTTTTCTCATTCAGTCAACTTAAAACTGCAAGTTATAGATTTTTTTTTAATCTGTGAAATTTGGCAGGTTTGGAGGAGTAGGATTATTGGTGTTACCATATAAGTAAAATATTTATATATTATATATATATAAATATAATATATATATATATTATATATATATTGTATGTATGTTCAACAAGGGACTGCATGGTGGCGCAGTTGGTTAGCACTGTTGCCTCGCATCAAGGAGGTTGTGGGTTCGCGTCCCAGCACTGCAGCCTCTCTGCGTGGAGTTTCCATGTTTTCCCCGTGTGTTCTCATGTGTTCTCTCCAGGTAATCCAGTTTCCTCCCACAGACCAAAAACATGACTGTCAGGCTAATTGATTTAGTAATTTGTCCTTAGGTGTGTGTGGCTGATTGTTCGTCTCTGTGTGGCCCTGCGATGGACTGGCGACCCATCCAGGGTGTCCCCCACCCCTCGCCCCTTGACCCCTGGAGATAGGCACCAGCTCCCCCACAACCCTCTGTGGAGGATGAAGTGGTTACAGAAATAGGACGGGTGGCTGTTGAACAAGATAAACAGATTTTTTGATTTTTTTAAATGGCTAAGCTAACAGGATTTGTTGTTTCAACTAACAATTTTAAGTTAAAACAATGCATGGTTACAATTTATGATATTTGTACAACTTGACATTTAGAGTTGAAAGAAAGTGTTTGGTTAAGTTGAATTGAATCAAATTTTTAAGGCAGCCGGTGAACTTTCGTTTCTAAGTTGAACTGACTTACTTTTTTTAACAACCTGATGAAGTTTAGATTTAAAGGTTGTAATAGATGTCAGAGTATAAATCTCAGGGTGTTTAGTAAATGTTCCAGTCTCATGCTGCTGCAGAGCTGAAGACAGTAGAGGTGTGGAGATGATGAGGTAAGCCAGACTCGAAGTCTGCAGAGCAGAACTGACGGTCTAGTTAACTAGACTAGAGCTGAAGATCTTCACTAGACCTCCTGTGATATTTATTATGAACCAGGTGTAGAAGAGAGGACAGATAGAGAGGTGTCTTGCCCTGAATTGTCTTTTAGACAAATAGAATCCAGTGATGGAGTCATACAGGTTTGAAGGGAGGACAGATTGGGAAGCATTAGCATAAATTGATGATTGAGTGAATCTGAATTTCTTTCATGAGGATTTGATTTAGAACTGGCTTTGTTCTTTTGTCATTTCTGAACAATAAAACTATAGATATCTCTCTCTCTCTCTGTATGTGTGTATGTGTATATATATATATATATATATATATATATATATATATATATATATATATATATATACATACATACATAGGTGTATATATATAATCTCGAACTAATAAGGAGAGTACTGGCACTTATTTTTTTCCACTTAAATCACTGCCTGTAGCAAGGTATTGTGTAATAATAAACAACACGATTATTCAATTGTAAAGGTTAAATACATGTTTATTTGTGTATTTACATGAACCAAAAAGACCATGGGTCCATCGCGGATACAAGCGGCGGAAATGAGTTTCCTCCGCAGGGTGGCCGGGCTCAGCCTTAGGGATAGGGTGAGGAGCTCGGACATCCGGGAGAGACTCGGAGTAGAACCGCTGCTCCTCCATATCGAAAGGAGCCAGTTGAGGTGGTTCGGGCATCTGGTAAGGATGCCTCCTGGACGCCTCCCTCGGGAGGTGTTCTTGGCATGTCCTGCCGGCAGGAGGCCCCCAGGTCGACCCAGGACAAGCTGGAGGAAATACATCTTCAGTTTGGCCTGGGAACGCCTGGGCGTCCCAGCTGAGGAGCTGGTGGACTTGGCCGGGGAGAAGGTGGCCTGGGCTGCCCGGACCTGGATAAGCGGAAGAAGGCGAGGCGAGGCGAGGCAAAAAGACCATTTAATGTGCCCCCCCAAAATAAGCCAATGCCCCCCCCCCCAGCTAGATTCCTCTGGAGCCGGGTCTGGACCCATGGCTGATAGCAGGGCCCCTCCTTCCCCACCTATGTGTGTTTTTTGTTTTTCGTTTTCTCCCCATTGTTGTGACTGTACGTGCTAGTATTTTTTTACCGCTATCAGCTCGCTTCCCTCTGGAAACGAGTTGGAAGCTGTCTGTTTTTCTTCCTCTCTCTCCCTCCTTGATCAAACACGTCTCAGAGCTCTCACCCCTCCTGTAGGGTTTAATCCGTATGCTGCGCCTCCCCCGGACATGGAACACGCATTGCCACAGTAACAATAGAATGCAGAACACCAGACATTGAAACACTATGCTAATGTTCCCCCAGGTTTTTCCTTTTTCTACATCCAAATGTTTTCGTTTCTGCTAGCTAAAAGGGTGTTTTTCTTTTTGGGACTCTGGTATTTTTTCCTAAAATTGAAGCAGTAACAGACGACCTTTCTGTCCTTCTCTGGCTGTGTTCGAAATGTCCACTCGTTCGCTCACTCACTCACTCACTACATTTCGTTCCCTATATAGTCCCCTATATATGGGTTAGGGCACTGCCCCGTGTTCGGCGTTTCGAACACCACTCAAAAGCAGCAGCGTCATCAATTCGCGCCGGACCCCGAGAGACGTGTCGCACAAACAAAGGCAGGAATCACGTCAAAAACAGCTGGTGATGAAAACGGCAACTTGTTTCTTGTTTGTTTCGGCTGAAACGAAGTTGGAAAATTATTTTTTCATTTCGGATTTGAAATAAACCCCGTAATTTACCTGTTGCTATTTTGTTAGCATGTTTTCCCCAATACAAGCGCTGACTGTTGTAAGAACTTTAATCAAGGCTGGAATAATATAAATATTATATAATAATGACAACTGTCAGCTCACATGCACTTTTAAAATGTAGCTACAGTATATAGCAGCTTCAGTGTGAATATTTTACAAAGTTTGAAGTTATACTATGGCTGTGGCAGTTTCATAAATATTATTTTCTGTATTCTCGTCCTGAGACAGAGGGGAAGAGCTACTTATAGGTTGAGACTTGAGAAACAGTTCTCACCAGACAGTCTCACAAGTGAACACACACACATATGGAAAATATTACTGTAGCTACTAATTGACATTTTACCAAATGTCACCATAATATACACACATTTAATGTGTGTAATATATATGTGTGTGTGTGTACAGACACATACACACACATATACATGTGTGTACAGACACACACACATATATGTCTGTGTACACACACACACACACACACATAAATGTGTGTCAATTAGTAGCTATAGTAATATTAAACCATGTTCACATTTGATTAAGAACTTGTACATTTTAATTATTTTTTACCATTTCAAAGTATTAACTGTCAGAAAAAAAGTTTTTCATTCTAATTAGGATCCTAGATGTCAAAACACCATTTTAATCAAATCTTTTAAACAATAACAGTTCATAAATAATAAAGCAAAGAAATGACACAGAAGAGAAGTTATTTTTATTTTTTACCAGACTTTCTATTACAGAGCAGAGCTTCAGTGAGGTATACTGAACTCTAAATGAGCACATGTCACTCCTCACAATGTTTTTAATGGATTCACTGACATGAAGCCTGACTACAGACCAGACAGACCAACCCTGATCAAGTTGTCTGTCATGCTGAGAGCTGAGCACCATGGGAGCTCTGGCTGGGGACTTGAGCTTCAGCTACTAGTGTTCTAATAGGTTGATTCTCCTACAGAGTTGTGTCACGAGCTTTTGACATCCCATGAACTGAGCATGACATTCACAGGGTGTATATAAAATCATAAAGCTGGTGGAGAAATAATTCACTTCCCCAGGCAGATGAGTTGGATGTTATAAGTGATGAATTTGAACAACTCACTGGGTCACCAGTTTTACTCTCACAAGACGCAGCCTGCTGTTTAAACAGAAAGATGTGTTTTTAGTTCACCTCCAGGCGGTCTGTGATCAACAGGATGGTCCGGTGACATTTTGTTTGGATATTCTGAGTTGATTCATGATGCTCAAGTGTTTTTAATCCCATCAACCTTCAAAAGGCTTTAACTGTCACATTGATACATCCTCCTTGGAGATGATGGTACCCTGCTCCCCTGTTGTCAACACACCTTACCAGGAACCTGTGGTCATCTAAGAAGATTAAACTTCCACCATGCCAAGGCCTGTTCAGTTATCCAACCAGGATCAATGAAGACAAGGTGGAGGGCTTTATTTTTAAGGCGCTGGAGGTAAAACCAGTTTTTGTCCCCAAGGTGGTGGCATGTTGTGTAAGTCTGCACATTATTGCAATGGATTCAGGTGATCTGCTTGATCCATCAGATGAGTTTCCTTCAGGAGATGAAAACCATCCAGATGTTCAGCAGCAGTCAGATCCAGTGAGGAGCTGGTGGCTCCACTGGAACAACACCTTTAAAAACAAGACATCCATCAAACTGAGCTTCATCTGCAGACAGAGACTGACCCACTTTATTTACCTTTTATTAATCTAAAACAAGTCAAAGTTGGTCAATATTTCTATGTTTTGTAATTTAACTGTTTTCCATAAACACGAGCATATGAACTGTAGCTGCTTTAGAAGAGAATGAAACTAGTTTGGTTAGACTGATCCCCCTAAACCCTCTGTGTTAGTAAAATCACTTTGTTGGGTTTCGATGACATTTTGTAACGATATAAATGTAAATTTAGATTTGTGAAGTTGAAAGAAATATATAATTGACTTTAGTTTTAAGATATTAAAACATTACTTCAAACTGGTTATTGTGAATTCTACATTTAAGGTCATACATATTTCAATTAATTTTAAAAATCAATAGAAAAAATAAATAAATCTGAACAGTAAACATTAAAAACTATTTCACCCTTTATAATTTGTCAGCTAGTTTTTCCAGATTGGAAATAATTATTCCCTCTGTTCAGCTACACTCTTTTACTAAATGACAGCAAAGCAAAGTGCTCAGTACGTCACTGTGGTGCAGTATTTTACCTTCTATGATTTCTTTAGGTTTTCCTTTTTTTGCCCTGGCAGGTGTGACCAGTCTCCAGGAACAGCTGCTTCAGAATAAACCTACAATCAGAAGACTTTATAATTAATATCAAATCAAAGAGTTCACATCACATTTTAGATTCAGTTTAAACAGAACTCTTACATCACCCAGACTGTGAGGTCTTTCTGCAGCCAGAGAAGAGATCCTTGTGCTGACCTCTCATCCTGATCAGGTTCTTAGCAGAACCTGAAATGAACGATATTAATTATTACTGGGGATCATTAAAACATTTACTTCACGCTGTTTCCTGGCTAAATGTCTCGTTGTCTTTTAACATTTTCAGAAATAAGATTAAAGATGTAATCGGACTGTACTCTAAACATATCTTGACCATGTTTATGGTTGTTTTGATTTTCTACCGAAGGAAATAACAGACCAATCGTTCAGATAAAACGCTGACATTATGATCACATGATCTATATAACAATTACTACCAACACAACGGGGTCTGAACTTTAGAATGTTAAATAATCACTGCTGTGTAAAGGTTGTTTTTGCAGATATAATGCTAACAAGTAGTAAGCTTTATGTTTGAGTTAGCATGCTAACGGTAGCATATTACGGTGGCTAAGTAAAACGGCTTCCTTCTACGATGTATTTAGAAACCCATTTATTCACGTACAGATCCATTAAACCAATAAAATAGCATGGTTAAACTTTAAATAGATGAATAAATTACTTACAAGTTTATCCGCTGCTCTCGACGTGTATCCTTCTTAACTTTTACGTCCTGACCCGCAAAGCATTATGGTCTATATCTACCGATTGAGTGACCTTCAGATGTACACTACTTTTTTCGTACCACGTGACATGTTTCTAGGGCCCCATATAGGGGGCGAAAAAATGTAGTGAACGTTTCGAACAAGACTACAAAATGGCTGACTCACTATATAGTGCCCTATATAGGGAACGAGTGGACATTTCGAACACAGCCTCTCACTTCCAGGATGTTCTGCTTTAAAATGCTCCAGCACGCATTAATGGAGGATCCAAGCAGTGAGGAAGTGAGGCGCTTCAGCAAGACAGGCAGCCGGATTGTCCAATAGTTGCTTTCAGTCTGAAACGTATGATTGGCTGAGGTTTTTAGAGAACCACCTTAATGATTTCTTTCAGGTTTTTTTTATTGCCACAATATATTTATAGCTATATTAGAACGTTGTTAAGAGCCATGAAAAAAAAAAAACGTTTCAAGCTACATTGTTTACCACATTCCCTATTGTACCTTTAAAGGATGATTTTGTGATTTTTTTTTTCTTCCAAAAAAAGTTCCTAATGGAAGCATTGAAGCACCTTTCCTTGGCTTAGCACAACCAGTAACCTGGGATCTTTAACCTGCAGCAGCATGATGAGTGATGAGGGTTTATGTGAACCTGTCAGCACCAGTCACTGCTCTCTGATTTACACATCTCACACACACAGAGACCTACACACACAGAAACAAAAACTTAAAACACACAGTGAAACTAAAGCAGTCATAATTGTAAAAGAAAATGTAAATATGTACTTTTGTTTATTGTTGTTGTTTTAGAAACTTTTTCAGCAGCAGCAGTACAGAGGTGCTATTAAAGAATGTGACACCAGTGAGACTATTTCTCTTTTTGTTTGGTCAGGATTTTATTATCTACTCACCTCAATGTTTGTATCAATCATGTGTTTGCTTCATGATTTGCTTCTTGTCAGATAGTCTAGATTAGTCTAGTCTAGTGTCGATTAGTCTAGTTTTGTCTAGTCTAGTCCAGTCTGATTATGTCTAATTCCTCCATGTTCTGTGTTTGGTTCCTTCACATTATGAATCATGATTACAGAATGTCTGTGTGGACCAGACCAGGTGACTCGTATCTTGGGAGTAGTTCTGTACCTTAGATGACCTCCATCAGTGGCTGTGAGTAGAGGAGAAACACTAATTGGTGGCTCATCCTGCTGCTGCCAGCTCTGATGTTCTCTATGTGGGTCATGTAGTTTTGCTGGTAATTATTCCATTGGTCTGTCTCACACTAGTCCTGTCCTCAGGTCTCTTCCTGGTCATGTTTTGCTTTCCTGCTATCATTAATTGATGCGCTCCAGGTTTGGTAAACTTTTTTCAGGTTTCAGATGAGATCCAGAATTCTATAACTCAAACCTTCCTCCCCAAATCAAATGAGATCACCACGGTGTGTGAGAGAGCTTAGAGCACTGAGCCGCTACAGTCATTTAGGCTGTCTGGATTGTTTCTGTCTCCTCCTGTAATCCCAGACTGACTCCAAGATGGTGAGATCAGGGCTCAGTGGGGGCCATACCATCTGTTACAGGACTCCTCTCTCTTCCTGTTGCTGAGAAGAGTTCTTCACGTTTGGGCTCTTTGTCAGAATAATTTTAGAACTCCTCTGAACAGCTCAGTATTAGACTAATAAACTCTTCAGTAGTGAGTCTTCATCTTGTTGTTTAAATCTTCAAAACTTTTTATTGTATGTATTTTTTTTCCTTGCAGTTCAGCAGGAGAGAAGAAGAAGGTTTGACCAGTAGGAGAGTGTAGAGAAATTGACAGGCATTGAAACGAGTCACACAGCAGCAATCAAATGGGTTTTGAAGCGTTTGTGAGGTAAAATAAGAGCCACAGCGTGAGTCCTCATCGCCTGGGCTTTCAATCAGTCGCTTCCCATCTCTGCTGTTGGAGCACAAAACGCTCGCCTGCAATACACAGAGAATGTCGGGTTACACGGCAAAGTCAAACTCTCTCTTTCTCACACACAAATAACTTGCCAGGATCATTTCACACGTTCTCGGTGGGAAACCCCATCAACTTTCACAGCAGGGAGCAGGACAATGAAACCCCCCCACACACACACACACACACACACACACACACACACACACACACTGCAGATGCATTTACTCAGAGGAGCTGCAGCCTCACTCATGTGCATGCATGCTACATGGAGACGCAGCATCCTGAGTGAGGCGAGGCGCTGAGCTGTTATGAGATCTGAAAGAAGAAATCACAACTTAGATAAATCATTTGGTCACAGAACAGAGTAGATTCAGATCCGTCTCAAATCTGATGCTAAATATGAATAAATCAAACTTATATGAGGCGTATATGAGCCAAAACAGTAATAATGTAATCTGATTACCTGAAAAACACAGCTTTTCCTATTTAAAAACATATTTTTATCACAATCATCCACCAAAAGTACTCAAAATGTATTATTACAGAATATTACATGTTTTTATTTTTAGGTGAAATCTTTTTGAAAAATGTCACTGAAGAATGTTTAGTCATCAAAAACTTAAATAACAAGAAAGAATTCAACAGTTTCTAAAAAATCTTTTTAACACGACACAAGCTTTAAAAAAATGCAGCTTCATTACAGGCTGTAGTCTAAAATACAGCCTAAAAACAGCTCTAATCTCTCATTTCTACAACAGTTCATGCAAGTTATTTCAATAGCCTTCACACAGCAGTTACTTTGCTTTATAAGAGTTTGGGTTTTTTTGCAGAAATCTTAGGATTTTCCTGCAGGACTTGATCCCTGGATGTATTAGGTGCTACATTTAGCTACTGATGGTGAAATAAGGGTTTATGTTAAAAAGCTCCCTGAACTGGTGTAAAATTGAAAAGATTCGATCTATTTTAGGACAGCAGCAGAACACTTGGCTGATCATGGCTGAACTCAGCTCATCATTCTGGTCTCTATGTTTCCAAACACAGGTCATTCAGGTAGCTCTCTCCAACACAGGGATACTTCTTAAAATTAACTAAACAAAATTCAATCATATTAACAAAAATAAAATCATGAATTCTATGCATCTCATTAAACGTGCATTCACGTTTTGATTCATTTGATGGTGAAGTTACATTTCTATCAGCCTGGAGAGTTTTCATCAAATGTTTTATCCTTTGATGATCTGAACTAGTTTGCTTAAAGAGACTGAGGTTGACTTGGTTAGATCATCAGGACATTTTGCTCATGAAGAAATCCTCTAATGATGTCTTCCTTATTAGTTTATGAATTTTCAAAATACAAAAGAATTAAGCAGTCATAAAAACATTCACATAGAGTTCTGATGTGTGAACGCTTATCGGAGGCTGACTCTACATTTTACTCCACTTTCCTTTTTTCCCCATTCACCAAAAATGCTATTTCTTGCTGTCTTCAGGTCTGTTCATGGTAAGATTTCTGTTAACAATCAACATCTGAACTCTACAGTGAACATTTCACCTCAAGGTATTTTTTTTCCTGCTATCCAGTTTCAGGGTGGCTGCACCAAGACACGTCAGCATGGCATCAAATGGCCTGTATGTAATTTATCGACATGCACAGATTTACCCCAAAAGAACAAAGTGAGCTGTGAGATGCTCGGTGCATGCCCACCATCTAAATATTTTAGTGTGTATTGTTCCTTTAATCTCAACCGTTCCATCTGTTTTCCACATCTTTTTTGCTGTTTTCTGTGCTGAGTGCCTCCTCCTCGCTCTCTCTGGCTCGCTTCCATCTCTGCCTCTCGTTGAGCTGCTTGTCTTTGATCCGATGCCTCTGCCCTCTTTCTGTCGCTGGGTTTTCTGGGTGAGCCTCAGTGTTTGTGAGTTCAGCCCTCGCTGTCTGACCAGCTGACCCCATGACATGCTTTCAGCCAATTGTTATTCTCTCCTTTTCCTCCTGCTCGCTGCCTGATTCTCAGAAACAAGTGTAGTGGCAAACTGAGGGCGCAGATACGCAACAGTCAGAGGAACAGCGCTTTAACCTCATTTTACATATTGAAAACTAAACGCACCATTAGCATCAGCAGGCCAGGACTCATAAACTGATAGAGTTGTAATTTAAATGGATTAGATTGAAATAGACCTGGTTGTGTTTATTTAAAGGTGACTTCAGTGAATCAGTGGCATGTAAATAAACTGAAATGAAAACTAAATTTATTTGAACAGAACTCAAATTGTAATTTAGGTTCAAATCAAATTAAATTGATTTTTAAAAAATCTGTACATATTTTAAAATAAATGGAGTCACTTGGTCATTGTTTCCAGGTCTGTTTTGGGTGTTTGCATAAGGATCACTGACCTCATGTTTCCATCAGGTTCATGTTTTTACATCAATCAGCATCTTTCACACCTAATCACTGGTTTTATGGATGACTTTCAAAGAAAAGTGTCAGACTTGTGACTTGTGAGAGAAACAGATGTTCTGATCTCAGGTTTTCTTTTTAAGTAGAATAATAATAAGATTTATCCAGAAAATACTCATTAATAATTAGCCGTTGGGAAACTCTACTGTTAAAGAAATGACCCTGTTAAAGAATTAACAAAATATTATTCTCAGTTTTTTTTATTTAAAATGTAAATCCTTAGAGTTTAAAAGGCAACATGACTTCTCTGGTTATTTGAACACGTTTCACCTCTCATTCAAAAAGCTTCTTCACTTCTGACCCTGGGCTGGGACTTCCAGGCTTATGTCAATGTAGAGCAATCACACTGACTGGGCCGTTAAAGTCACATGAGTCACTAATCCATCCATCCCTCCATCATGTGAGTTGTTTGGGTAATGTGCACATTTCTGTTTGAAAGAGGAGGGGAGTAATTTATGTTAAACGTGAAAAACCAGCGTGATCTTAGATTTCATCTTTCCGAAGCTCTTCTGCCCAGGTCTTAAGAGATGAAACGGTGACTCATGGGACTTTAATTAGTGTGATTGTTCTTTATAGGCCTGGAACCCATTATCAGAACTGAAGGAGCCTTTTGGAGGAGAGGGTTGTCCTGGATCAAGTTGGGAGGAGTTTAGTCTGATGGTAGGACGGAGTGAGAGCTGGACTAAGGGATGAAGTCTGCTGGAATCAGTGCTCTGGTCTGTTGGTCACAACATAATACTTAGATCATGACCAACAGAATGAGATCCTGAAAACCAGTGATTGAAATGAGCTTCATCTGTAGGACTCAGCCACAGGTAGGTGAGGAGCTTGGAGTAGAGCCGCTGCTCCTCATCATCAAAAAGAGTCAGAAGTGGTGGTTCAGATCTGACTATATCCTGGCCACCTTCTTTTGGGACCCATAGGGAGTAGATCACCAGAGGTCAGAGGGATTATACATCCTCTCTGGTCTGGGAACACCTTCGGGTCCCTCAGGAGGAGGAGCAGTGTGTCACTGGGGAGAGGGAGGTCTGGATTTCCCTCTTGGGTTCTAAGGAATTAGCATTTCCCTCCTTTGATTTTAACAGTGGAGAACTGTACTGCAGTTTGTGCAGAAAGCTGGTCTTGCACTGATTTGAGCTTTGATAGGGTTTGTTGTATCCTCTCACTTCTTCCACCTTAACATTTACATGTTTGGCTACCAAAATTTTGCAAGCAATTTTGATCAGATCTGTAGCCTCTTTTGTATCAGAAGTGGGATACATTGTGTGCACAACACATTGCATGTGGAGGTGTAGAGAAAAGGGTAATGGAGAACATTACTGCAGTGATAAAAATGAAGGTGGATTAATTGAGAGTGTATGTGCTCAGGTCATCACCTGAGAAGACGGGAACCACTTTAACAGGACAGCTAAGGACTGAGTGCATTCCAGAGTTGTCCTCTTGTGAACTCCATCTAATCAATTAACGTGATTTAATACACACAGTCGCTCCACACGGAGGGCGGTGCGACTCCGTGCTTCCCTAATTTATACTGTATCGACTGTTGAACACACACGCCAAGGGAGAGGAGGCCGGAGCACACAGACTGTGCTGAAGGGCTGTGAGTAAAGCAGCATCTCAGGGGAAAGCAGAAGGGATTGTTTTATTTTTGCAGTTTAACATTGGAAGCGAGGCAGACGGTCCTCTCCTGTGAGCCTTCCTCTAGCCTTTGGCATAGAAAGTGAGCCTGCATATTACAGAGTCCATCACAACACAGCAGGAGAATGGGAGGAGAATTAATACACTTGGCTTTCATGCCAATGTGCTCTGTCTCTGCCTTTCTTCTCTCCAACTCCTGCTCTTCCTTTTTCTTCAGGCTCCGCTGGACAAAAGCAGCAAAAATTAACCGCCATCTATATCCCATTTTTGTCGTCTATATTATAGCAACCGAGCTGAGAAAAAAGAGGCAGAGAGAACTCCTTGAATCCACTTTTTGTGCCAGCAGCAGCTCAGTCTTCAGAGTGCAGCACAGACTCAGGGGCAAACATTTTTGTTTGTGTGTATTTCAATGGCATAAACAATATCTGGCTCACCCTACCCTCAACAACCATCTCTCTGCCTCCCATAAATCTGAATGACATTAACATTTAAAAACTGAACCTCTGCCTGTGTTTGGATGGGTCTCTGAGAAAGACAGAGTTTTATTTATCCACATAGTGGGCAGCAGAGACCGGCCCCTCACAGAGGGGCATAAATGTGTGCAGGTTAGAGCCGGTGAAGCGCTGCAGCCTGCAGGTTAAGTGAATATCACCCTCTGCCTCCAGAAAGAGCTCGCTCTCCTATTCCCTACTCCTATTAAATATCTGCTCCTTTTTTACTTTATTTGGATGGAAAGTAATTTTACCCTCTTTTATAGAAGGTCATAAAATATATAGTGTTTTTGAGCGCTCTGCATACATTTACATTTTCTATTGTATAAATGTGATCAGTACGACATGAGGCTGAATGAAACATTCATGGCAAAAGCCATTTCTTCTGTGACATTTGGTCTCGTATCTTTCATCAGTTTTCTATATGCAGCCAGGAGAACAAACGCTGGTCAAATGTTTAAATGTGGCCCCGCCACATAAAATTTAAACCCTGCTTTCACATTAACACCCGCCGGCTAGATGGAAATGCTTTTCTCTTTTTTTTTTTGTGCAGATAAGAGAAAAGTCAAATGGAAATGACTTGCAGGGTTGTTGTGGCAGTGTGTGTGTGTGTGTGTGTGTGTGTGTGTGTGTGTGCGTGCGTGCGTGCAGATGGGTCTGGGAAATTGAAGCATGTCAGTAAAATTAAAAAAAGGCAGCTCTGCTTCGAACAGCAGACATGTAAATGTGGTGGAAGCCCTGAGACGAGTCCGTTATGGATCGTCCCACGCAGCCGTTTCTCATCAAAAATCCCATCAGTATATTAAAAGGTACAGCCTTGGCACTGACAAATTATTATTTTTTTCCTACTGAATGATCTGAATAGCTGTTGAACTCAGTGATGGGAAGCACTTCAGTAATATCATTTACCTTCAGCTGAAAATGTTCTTTCACTCTGTTGAGTTTTTATTTTATAGCAAAACTCTCCCAGGGCATTGTGGGAAACAAACTACTGCAGCAAAGCCTGACAACCTGCAGTGATATTTAAATACAGCACCCAGCAGCAGAGATGATTTAACGTTTACCATTTTCATGACCTCAGTGAACACTTGCAAACTTACCACATGCTCATATTTCTATATGTTGGAAGGATCAGCCGAACCACCAGTGAATTCAAACCCTGATAGAAGAAACCACAGAAATGTTTGCACAAGTCAGAAACCCAGAAGACCAAAAAGATTTGTCTGTTTAACCTCAGTTTTCACTAACCCTAACAGACTAAACGTATGAAGAAAGCTAATTGGGTGTGGTTAATGGTTGCAATATGCCATGTGTGTTTGCAACAAGATTCTCCTAAAACTGGCTACTGAAATCACCTGATAAATGTCTAATGTCACAGTCCACCAGTCTGAACGGAGCATCCTGTACACTGGTACCACTGATATGAACTGCAGTTGTTGGACTTCTATCAGGAGCTCATACGTCCTATTCTGCTTCCCTCCACTGGCTCCCTGTCAATTTTAAAAAGCACGTTTTTGTTTTAAGTGTTAGGTTGGCATCCCAGTACATCTCAGACTTCTCTAGGTCACAGAGGTCTGTTGATCAGTTTCTTCTTGTTGTCCCTGAACTGAGGCTACAAACCAGAGGTGATGATCTGTGCAGACATCCAGACTATGGAACACGCTACCTATACCCACATCAAACTGAAACGTTAAAATCCCGTCCTGAAACTTATTTTTACTCACTGACTTTTAACACAGAATGAATATTGTGTCCCAGCTTGTCTTTTACGGTCTCTTGGTATTAAAAACATTTTTCCTTATTTTAAAGTGCCTGTGACTCCATATTTAAATCACTTTATATTAAACAGGTGTAATCTTTGATGCCTCTAGATCAGCGTTGCACCATTATAACTCAAAATATGCTGTAATTATTTCCTAACGAACAACTCAGAGATCAGAAGATTGCGCCGCCTTCCGGTTCTGCTGGGTTTCTCCTTATTTGGCAGCCTGACACTTCTGCTGCAGCAGGGGGCAGTGCCGTCGCGTGAAAGAGAAACGAAACTGAAACGAAACACTACACGGTCTATGGTGTAACGTAAAGAAATACGTTATATCCTCTGAATTCTGACCTCTAGGATCATCACAAATAATAACCATCTTTTTCCCAATAACTTGGAATAAAATGACTCTGTTATTATTTAACCTGGATTAACATTCCCAGATCAAGGACGTTTTTCCGGAAGACTCACTGGATCTTCACTCTTTAGTTAATAATAACTCAAAGACTTCCAGACGTCTCCTTCTAACGTCATTACTCTTAATCAAACTGTTTTAAAATGTCTTAATGTGATTAATGCATTTTCCTCCAGTATTAATGAATGTTGATCTTGCTTCAGTATTATTTCACATACATACTTTGCTAAAAGGTTAAATCATATGTTACTTCAACTAACCAATAAGAGTTAGTGGTCTGAGTCACGTGACATTAATAACGCCTCATTCATTGCCACGTCCCCTTAAGACTCCCTTTTTAGCACTTCCGACCCCGGAAGCTGTCAGAGCTGTTCTGGTCCTGACACTAACCAGACCACACGCTCAGCTGTCAACCTCTACACAACTAACGCTAGTTGCCGGCTCCCCCTGAGACGGTCCCTCAGCCCGTCTGAGCCGATGAAACCAGCTTCCCTCTGAGGTCAGACACCTTCAGTCTGACGCTCCGTTATGGAAATGCCAGCAGTCTCTGCTCCGTTAGCTCAACCGGCTAACCATCAGCTTACTCAGAGATGGGTCCACTAAGCTTCGTATCCCCAGACAACACCGTGGCCTCCGGCGGTCCAAGACCCCCACAGTCGTCTGATCCTGACCGAGGACGCTGTCTCATCCGACCCCAGCGGTGCTGATCCATCGAACGCAGCTAAGTCCCACAATTCTGGTAAAGCTTAAAGGCCTCTTGATAAAAGCTAACAACTTTAACTCACTCAACTAGTAACTGATCCATCCGTAACTAGTACCCTCCATTAGAACCCTTAATCTAAATTAAGTAAAATCCTTAGTCTCCTAAACCATCATGAGACTCAGACTACTAAACTTATTTAAGATTCATTTCAGAACACCTTACCATCGTGAATGGCAGCAATACAATGAGGTCTAGGCTGTGTTTGGGCTAGCAGTTAGATATCCATCCATTCATTTCTTGTAACAGCTTTTTCCTCCACGGAGTGTTGGGGGGTGATGGCTGGTGCCTATCTCCAGCGGTCAAGGGGTGAGAGGCATGGAACACCCTGGACGGGCTGCCAGTCCATTGCAGGGCCACACAGAGACGAACAAGACAAACAACCTGCCACACACCCACTCACACCTAAGGACAATTTAATAGACCAATCTAACAGTCATGTTTTTGGCCTGTGGGAGGAAGCCAGAGAACCCAGAGAGAACCCATGCCTGCATGGGGAGAACATGCAACTCCACCCAGAGAGGCCGCCAAGCCGGGGAAGCGAACCCACGACCTTCTTGCTGTGAGGCAACAGTGACAACAACTGCGCCACCATGCAGCCCCCTGTAGAATATATAAACTGTTTCTCAGGCTGTTCATATCAACAACTAGTGAAGTAGTAATTCCTTATAAACTTTAAATGAATTACAGTTCAAAATTATTTAAAATGGCCTTAGAATCTGTTGATGTTTGAATGTATTTTATGACTGAGGTGTTACCTCTTTGCCCTCTACTTCCTCATTTTACTCAAGTTTTGTAAGTACATCTGGCACACAGTGTATGTGCATACCTCTTTGGTCTTTTATTGTGTTACATTTTTAGAAATGTAAATTTAATTTATATAACACTTTCTTTTTAAAACCAGGGCTGCACTAAAGTGCTTTACAGCAAACAATACAAATAGCATGAGAAACAAATAAGAGACAATATCACATCAACACATCAGTAGAAACAGGAAATCAGGTTATAACTTTAACTACAGTCACAAGCCAGTGAGTAGAAACGAGTCTTTTAGAGTTTTTTTAAATGACCAAGATTCTGGGCAGATCTAATAGAGGCAGGTTGATCGATAGGGTTAGGGGCTGTGATCATCTTTACTTTTGAATCTGATCTGGAGCATTTGGTTATTATAGGGTTCTGGATGGAGTCTGGATCAGTAAAGTCCTGGAGGTAGGACTGGGTCAGACTATCAAGAGCCTTGAACCATAGCAACCAGAGCTTGAAGTGGATCCTGTGTTGGACGAGGAGCAAGTGGAGAGAAGCAGCTCTGGTTTTATGAGCTGAGTTTTTTAGTAGCTGTCAGGAGACGAGCTGCAGCATCCTGTACGACCTGCAGACGGTGGAGGGAGGACTGATTTAGACCTTTATATAAGAAACTGCTATAGGGGGTTTTAATGAAAGCGTGGATGAGTTTAACAGTCGTTGATAAAGAAGTTTTACTTTAGCTAAGAAACTCAGCTGAAAGAAGCTAGCTTGGATAACTGAACTGATCTGTGTGTTGAATTTGATGGAGGAGTCAAAAATGACTCCAAGGTTTTTAACAGAGGATCCACTGAATGGAGCTAGAGGACCAAAGTCTGGGTCTACAGACTTGTTTCTCTCTAACAGCATGACTTCTGATTTGTTTTCATTCAGATGGAGGAGATTTTAATTCATCCAGGTCTTGATGTCATTCCACGACAGTCCAGTAGAGGTTGCAGTGAGTCTTTTTTTACTTTAAGGGGAAAATAAATCTGAATATTGTCAGCAAAGTAGTGGAACTGGATATGATATTTTCTGAAGATGGATTCTAAAGGCAGCATGTGTGAACTGAGTAGATCCTTTCTGCCAGATATGATTTAAACCAAACAGTTCCTCTAACACCTACCTGGTGTCTGAGCTGAGATAAGGGATAAGCAAACAAACCAGAATCTCCTAACAGTTCCAAGGATCAGATTTAAAAGTCGAGGTGATCGCTCCTTCCAGTCTGTTGCACCACTTTGGAATGAACTTCCTTTAGTTTTACGCTGTATAGACAGTCTGGACTCCTTTAAAAAGCAGTTGAAGACCCAATTATTTAGAACTGCTTTTAACAAAATATTTTATGTTCTCTTGTTGGTGTTTAACCATTTTGATTTGTAATGATATTTTTATTTGTTTTATTGATTTTATTTGTTGTCTTTTAATCATGTTTGATTCTGTTTTTTGTGAAGCACTTTGTGATTTTTGTTTGTGAAAGGTGCTATATAAATAAACTTTACTTACAAATGCTTCATGAGAAATAGGAATTAATTGATTTTACAACTAAGCAACTAAACACCACAGCCACAAAAACTAAAGTTCTTTGACAAGTATGGATGCAAAACGGTTATATCCCTTCAAAATAAAAGCTTTAAATTCTTTAATCAGTCAGAAGTCTGTTAACTGGTTTATTAAATGATAAACACTCATCTGGAAGGAACGAGTTCAAGGATTTGGACTCAGAGATGGTTAAAAAAGGTCTGAAAGCTTATGATGAAAATGCTGCTGAAAATGTGACTTGAAACATTTTAAGAGTATGATAAACGAGGTGTGTGTTTTTGTGTTGTTAAGAGTACTAAATGAACTACAAGACAAATGTAAGGCAAATCTATATGTTACTGAATAAGGAATCAAAACATCTGTTTACCAATAGACTTTCAGGCACTTTGGTAACATTACTTCTTTTGGGTATAACTTACATTTCATGATGTTTGGTGTGTTCACAAATAATTCTGTGAATGACAAATTAAAGCCCAGAAAGCACAATAAGAACTCTATAAAACTGGAAAACTTACCAAACATGGTCATGGAGCTGAATTAAGTTTTTATGAAAAAAGAAAATGATGATCAGCACATTAAACCATGATGATTAAATTTCTGTTTATATATCAAGTCAGCAAGTTGCAGGCATTTTGGGAACCATGTTAGCCCATTTCAGGTTGGATGCTGGATTCCCACAGGTACTAATTAGTATTGTTTAGATGTGAACCCAAAGGGACCAAGCTGTCTTCTAATCTGGGATTTTACATCCTCAAAATTTTTGCACCAGTTCCCCACACAGCTGTGATCCTAGGAAACATTTCAGGTCAATATCAGTAGGGAAGCAATAAATAAATACCGGTATGTATTGTCTTTAAATTAGAAATAGGAATGTCAGATCTTTCTATCCATCCTTTGTTGATTCACATACTTTTTACCATGTTGCTGCACATTCAAATAATTTTTCTAATCATTTTTGTTGTGTTATATATATATATATATATATATATATATATATATATATATATATATATATATATATATATATATATATATATATATATATATATATATATACTCCTCAACACACATATATATTTGTGTGTGTGTGTATGTGTGTGTGTGTGTGTGTGTGTGTGTTGAGGAGTAGGTGGGACTTTCAGCTTCACATCCCCAGCATGCGCTCATGCTCCAAATACACAGCACCTACAAACAGAATACTTTAATCAAGATGTTTCATCCATGTCACCTCCAAGATCCTGATTCAATTCAACATGTGCTGCTTCACAAAGAGGTTTACTTAAGGTGATACAACCAGAAATATTACTACAATCAGTTTAAATTATACCAATCAATTATCATGCTTTATTACCACAAGGATCAAAAGTCTGATGTAAGCAAACCTGGTTATTTTGAGACTGACCAATCAGAATCAAACATCCCTGCAGAAGCATTGCTGAACTGTTCCCCTGGCTGGTGTCCATCCTCCCATTACTGACTCATCTGTAATTATTAACCTTAATGAGAATAAAGGCTATTTATGGTAACGTGCCATGTTAATTTCCCCTCTCTCTTCCAGAGGGCAGTGAACAACCAAAGGACTTTCTGTAGGAAAACTCACTATAGTAGCAGGGTGTAGCTATGAGCTCTATAGCTTATAATAAAATAGAGACTTTTCATAACTGGGTCACCCATATGTTAAATTCATCAGCTTCATGGTTTAAATGCATGTGTAATTTAGCTTTGAAACTTTTATGAACATAATGATTTGAACTTAAGAGTACAGCTTCATACTCACTGCCATAAAGATGCTGAACCAGGAGAGCCAATAAGCTGGGTCCACACGCTCTGGACACTTACATGTTATGTGTTGTTTTTTTGTCTGTGTCATATGTTAATACTGGAGCCTGTACAAACCATACTGTACTGGAAAAAAATTCCACCAGCTCTGCTGTGTGGTCATTAAAGAATCAATCAACTTACATTCTCTGAGAGGATGAGGATGAATGTGAATTGTGTGCAATCAGCCTGTAATATCTTTATTAGTGCTACAGTTTATCTGAAATATAAAAAGGTGACAACAAATTAGAATACATCAACTCTCAGCTTGAGCTTTCTTCTCAACCCCAACCATTCCTGATGAGCATGGTTCTGTTGGAGGTATTAAAATGACTTCTTCTGTTCATGTTGCCTGTCGGCTGGATGACAGATTGATTCAAGTTAAATTTTCAATGAGAGATTTTGACTTGCTTAGCCAAAATACCTTTTACAGTTCAGAAGTTAAATGATCATCTACTAAAGTAAACTAAATCACATTTGTTTGACTTTTGTCCTGCTTTGAATCTGAACTGGATTCAGTCGAATGGACTTCATTTTAGAGTTATTATTACAACATCTGCAGATCCCACTGTGCAGGTTGCAGAATGTGTAGGTAAAATCAAAGGTTTACTGAAAAGGTTAGTTTTAATTCACTTTCCCTTCAGATTTACTTAAAAGAAATCATCACCTGAAATAATGTTAACATTTGACTTTCTGCTGAATAAATTTACTATAACATAAAGAAATGATTACAGTATACAGATCCTTTATAACATACTCATTGTACCTAAATTGTTCACATAAAATAAGATTACCTCTATTTTTTAATCAAAATACAATTTGAAGCTTAGTTGTAAAAACAGAGAACAGGAACAGTTTACTTTGTTTTACTTACAGGTGTGATGTCATGGTTTACAGCTTTTAAAAGATGTAACCAAACAATATGTGTTGTTAACTATTTATTTATTTATTTTATTTTTTTCCCCTGTGTCCTGTCCGGCTGTAGAGCAAACAGAATAGATGTCTGAGTGTCAGGAACAAGCCCAACAGTGATGCTGTTCCAGGTTACAGCCACTGCTATAATGATCCACCTGACTTATATTTAAATATTGTAAATAATAATAATAATCTTTATTTGAATTGTTTTTTGGTTTGATTTGAAACCCAACAGACACGGAGATGGGAAGAGAAAGTGGGGAAATGGGAAACAGAGAAAGGAAAGAATACAAGAGGTACAAAGAATCAGCTTCCGGACGTGCAAAGAGAGAGAGCAAACAAACAAACAAAAACAGAGGGCATAGATATAACAGTAATAAACAGCATATGATTGTACAACAATTACAGCATTCTTAAAATATACACAGTAAAGATTAATTCAAGTTGTGTTTAGTGCCAACCACAGCCCAAGTCAATGTGTTAGGGAACACCCGAGTCCATACTTGTGTGAACACTTTGTGAGCACCTGTGTGTATGTATGCGCGCTTGTGTCTATAAGGTTGTTCCATAGTATTATTCAATAACAAGTTCGGAGAGCCACAGATCCGACCCCCAAGAACCATGGAAGACACGGAGGAGATCCGAGCCCCAGACGTCCGGAGGCTCCCCAGACCACGGGAATCCCAGGAGGAAAACCACCACAGGGGCAGCCGCAACACCAGGAGAGGCGCAGAGGCTCACCTCGTAAGGGCCACCCAGCAACCGTTGCGCCATAGCTCCAGGGGGCTGCAGCCACGGCTCACAGGCACTGCCAGCAGCAGGCCACACCCAGGCAGATCCACCCTGGACCCAGAGACCCAAGGCCCGAGGGTGACCCGACCCTAGCCGAAGCCCGATAGAGCTGGAGGGCCCAGACCCCATCCAGCAGCCACCCGGGGCAAGACAGCAGATGCCCCAGCACCCGGCCCTGGCCCCTGTGACCCACCAACACGCCAGCAGACAGTGGTACTACCCACCGGCAGAGGTGTGGCAGGGGAGGATAGGCCCCACACCAGAGTGGAGCAAAGGCTGACCCAGGAGAGAGGAGGACAGGACCCAACCCGACATTTAACCAATCATAGAGACACAATTGCACCTTCCCACCCTCATGCACACACACACATACACACACAGCCCTACATGAACATATATAGATGCACAAAAGACGCTGTACACCCACTCACACTCCTCATTCATACTCTATACTCCCAGGTCAGAGGACAAGCACCCTAAGGGCAAAACCAGCCTCCAGACCCAGGAGGAGGTTCCATTCATACTGGGCTGGAGACGGGCAGACCGCCCCACCCCCCACGGCAGCAGATCAGACGGCCCGTTCCCCTCCCAGCCCAGGGCAGCAGACAGAGAACAGGGGTGTAGAAGACCCTAAAGGCTAGAATACACCGGATACCTCAGCGATGCGCCACCTCGTGGCTGCGGTGTTGGCAAGTCTTGTACTCACACAAGATGCGTTCCTGACACAGCACGCTGTAGGACGCTGCTTGAAAAAATCGCGCAATAGTGACAACATCACGCGGGAATTGAAAACTGGAAGCGGGAAGTGAATTTTTTGTTTGTATGTGATCAGAGCTGCTGTTGTGTGTTGTGGGAATCTAATTCTAATTCTTTCAAAATGGGCAAGTAAGCTATTTAATGGAACTGTTGTTTATGTGTGCCGTAATGTTTGTGGCGGTTTATTTCTGTGTGCCGTAATAGGAGCCGTTCTGCGTCGTAACGTCGGTGTCATAGTAACGCCGATGTCAGAAAGTACTCAACATGTCGTGACACACGCGCACAGCTGCGACTGGCGCTCCTTTTTAAACTGGTGCGAATCTTTAGCGCAATGGCGGCGTCTTGCATTTCTGGGACGCGTTGTGGCGAGCTCTGTGTGAGTGATCTGATGGACTAGAATGGTTTTTAATCAAAATAATGGCGCAGCCACGAAGTGGCGTGTCGCAGATGTGTCCGGTGTATTCTAGCCTTAAATCTCCCCTCCCCGGCTCCAGTGTGGTGTTGATGTATGTTGTAATAAGATGGGTTTAAAACAGGCGGGGACAGCTCGCCATCCCCCCACCCTAAACCCTAAATGTCTACGTGTAACTTGGAAGTGGGCACAGGCACCGAAGGTGGGGTTGGTTAGCAAAACCTCCCGCCCCCCCATGTGCCATTGGGTGTGCTCCCTCCAGAGACTCTAGGTGGGCATTATGAGAATGTCGCGAGTGAGAGTGTTTAAATTGTGCAATAAAATTTGGTCACAGGCCGCCACAGGGCTGCAGAGATGCGATATTACACCAGTGACGCACCTGCACCCAAAGAGCCCAGGGAGCCAGCTCCCCTACTGGCCCCAATAGGCACCCCCGTTCCCCACAGTTCACCCAGGGCAGGGAGGTCACAATCCAGATCCAATGGCAGCAGCCCACACAGCCCCACAAAGCCCAAGGCCGCTCGCCCCACCCCACCCCAGCAGAAATACTACCGCCCATACACACATACATATTCACCTTCCAACCTACACAAGACAACAGACACCCAGGCAAGGTAGTCTCCCCTCCCCCAGAACTCCCTCTCCCTCGCAGTGATGTAGGGACCACCCCTGCCTGGTAAGAAGGCACAAAGGTCCACCAGTGTGCCAGAGGACCCCCAATCAGGACCAGGCACCAGCACACATACCCACCCCGCCACCAGCAACATACAGGTCAGAATCCGGGCCTCCCCGGCCCAGCCCAGGCCCCCGGCCAGGGACGACCCCCCAGCACCCGAGCCCCAGACCCTGCGGACCCGCATAGGAGTGACCCAGCCACCCAGCAGCTACCCATGGCCATTACCACAGACCTCCCCCAGGCCACCGACACGGCTGCCAGAGAGGCACCCTCGAGGCAGCCAAAACGCCACCAAGGCAGGAGAGGCAGCCACCCGCGCCGGACCCCCACGAGCCCATCCCCAAGAATGCCACCAGACTCCCCAGACCCAGATGCCCCAACACCCACCACACTGCCCCAGAGTGTACAATGACCCCCCACATCCCCATTATATGCTGGAACTGATCAAGGAAGCCCAGAGAGCTTTATTTGATGTGGAGGCAGAGGTTATCTCAAGGTTAATATGTTCCAACAAAAGATTTCTATACTGGCTCAAATTAAGATTATTTTTGTTTTTACAATTTATGAGGATTGTTTTCTTAGTGATGCATAGGGCAGTTAGAACCATGTGAGATGAATTTACCTCTATGACATCATCTAGGTCTCCCAAGCAAACTGAAGGGGAAGCTGGAATATTACATTTCAGACACTTTGACAGATCTTCACAGATTCTGGACCAAAATCTCTGCACAGGTGCACAAAACCAAAGTGCATGAATATAGGTGTCCTGTGCAGCTTGTACAAATTTCAGATGGTGTATAACCCATCCTGAACATCTGTTGACCTGTATAGTGAACTCTATGTAGGATTTTGTATTGAATTAGTTGTAAACTGGGGTTTCTAGTCATTCTAAAAGTTTTAAAACATGTCTGAGACCAGACGTTTTGATCATAACTGACTGACAGGTCTGCCTCCCACTTAACTATAGGAAGATATATTGACTTGTCTAATTTAGTCAGTAACCTATATACAGTATTTTAGACAGTAATTTTGAAGATTTGAGATTAAGAAAATCTTATACACTTGATGGTGTTTGTGGCTCTATTCTATTAAACTTAAACGTATGTTTATTCTCTCGTCTCGTCTCGTCTTCTTCCGCTTATCCGGGTCCGGGTCACGGGGGCAGCATCCCAATTAGGGAGTTCCAGACAGTCTTCTCCCCAGCCACTTCTACCAGCTCCTCCGGCAGGATCCCAAGGCGCTCCAGGGCCAAACCAGAGATATATTTTCTCCAGCATGTCCTGGGTCGACCCGAGGGCCTCCTGCCGGCAGGACATGCCTGAAACACCTCCCTGGGGAGGCTTCCAGGGGGCATCCTAACAAGATGCCCGAACCACCTCAACTGGCTCCTTTCGACATGGAGGAGCAGCGGTTCTACTCCGAGTCTCTCCCGAATGTCCGAGCTCCTCACCCTGTCCCTAAGGCTGAGCCCGGCCACCCTGCGGAGAAAACTAATTTTGGCCGCTTGTATCTGCGATCTCGTTCTTTCGGTCATTACCCAGAGCTCATGACCATAGGTGAGGATTGGGAGGTAGATCGACCGGTAAATCGAGAGCCTTGCTTTCCGGCTCAGCTCCTTCTTCACCACAACAGACCGGTTCAGCGTCCGCATCACTGCTGACGCTGCCCCAATCCGCCTGTCGATCTCCCGCTCCCTCCTTCCCTCACTCGTGTACAAGACCTCGAGATACTTGAACTCCTCCACTTGAAGCAGGATCTCTCTCCCGACCTGGAGTTGACAAGCCACCCTTTTCTGACCGAGAACCATGGCCTCAGACTTGGAGGTGCTGATCCTCATCCCAGCCGCTTCACACTCGGCTGCGAACCTCCCCAGCAAGAGCTGTAGGTCAGAGCCTGATGAAGCTAGGAGGACCACATCATCTGCAAAAAGCAGAGACGAGATTCTCCTGTCACCAAACTCAACACCCTCCACACCACGGCTGCGCCTAGAAATCCTGTCCATAAAGGTTATGAACAGGACCGGTGACAAAGGGCAGCCCTGGCAGAGTCCAACCCTCACTGGGAACAGGTCCGACTTACTGTCGGCTATGCGGACCAGACTCACACTCCTCTGGTACAGGGACTGAATGGCCCTTAACAAAAGACCATCCACCCCGTACTCCTGGAGCACCCCCCACAGGGTGTCCTTGGGGACACGGTCATAAGCCTTCTCCAAATCCACAAAACACATGTAGATTGGTTGGGCAAACTCCCATGACCCCTCCATCACCCTAGCGAGGGTAAAGAGCTGGTCCACAGTTCCACGACCAGGACGAAAACAACATTGCTCCTCTTCTATCTGAGGTTCAACTATCGACCGGACCCTCCTCCCCCTATACTTGGAACACACCCTCTGGTCCCCCTTCTTAAAAATGGGAACCACCACCCCGGTCTGCCACTCAACAGGGACTGCCCCCAATGACCACGCAATGTTGCAGAGACGTGTCAACCACGACAGTCCTACAACATCCATAGCTTTCAGATACCCAGGTCAGATCTCATCCACCCCCGGGGCTCCCCCACTGCGTAGTTTTTTGACTACCTCAGCGACTTCTGCCCCAGAGATTGGACAGTCCCTCCCCAGTTCTCCCAGCTCTGGTTCCTCATAGTAATGCGTGTCGGTGGGATTGAGGAGCTCCTCAAAGTATTCCTTCCACCATCCGACTATAGCCCCAGGTGACGTCAGCAGCTCCCCGTCCCCACTGTAAACAGTGTGAGCGAGTTGCCGCCTTCCTCCCCTGAGGCGTCGGATGGTTTGTCAGAACCTTTTTGGAGCCAACCAATAGTCTTTCTCCATGGTCTCGCCGAACTCCTCCCACGCTCGAGATTTTGCCTCGGAAACTGCCACTGCTGCACCCCGCTTGGCCCTCCGATACCCATCAGCTGTCTCTGGAGACCCACAGACCAGCCACGCCCTGTAGGCCTCCTTCTTCAGCCTGACGGCTCCCCTAACCTCTGGTGTCCACCAGCGGGTACGGGGGTTACCGCCACGATTGGCACCGGCTACCTTGTGACCACAGCTAGCAACAGCCGCCTCAACAATCGCAGAGCGGAACAAGGCCCATTCGGACTCAATGTTCCCCACTGCTCTCGGGACGCGGTTGAAGCTCTGCCGGAGGTGGAAGTTGAAGACCATCTTGACAGGCTCTTCTGCCAGGCGTTCCTAGCAGACCCTCACTTTATGTTTGGGTCTACCAGGTCTGTGTAGCATCTTCCCCTGCCATCTGATCCAACTCATCACCAGGTGGTGATCAGTTGACAGCTCCGCTCCTCTCTTTACTCGAGTGTCCAAAACATACGGTCTCAGGTCAGATGATACAACTATAAAGTCAATCATCGACCTGTAACCTAGTGTAACCGACGTTGCTCTTTTAATCTTTTCAAATCACCAGTTCCACCACACATGCACAATCAGGCCACAGACACAGGACTGCTCTCCAAAGCTCTTTACTGGCAGGATCTGGTATGACAAATAAACACACAATACTCCATCAATGTGTGTGTGTTACAACCGCATACAGAGGTCTCCACCAGCTTCTATTACTGCTCTGGTGGGGAAGCCGTGAGGTGCCTGAAAGACCCTTTGCACGCAGCTGCATTAAACTACCAGTAGGTGGCTCCAAATTAATAAATAAATACTTTACATCACTTTGGGTGAAATTCACTAACATTTTCATCTCTGTTACACCCACCCCTGCTGAATTTTGGCCAAAATGATTAAAGTACAAATATCATCACCATAACACAAAACCTTACATGACCCAACATGGATATACACAGTCCAACTTAAACAGTATCCTCTAAAAAGGATGAAGTGGCAAGGAAATGGTGCCTTATTCCCTCCCAGCTCCCAGAAGCGGGATGCAGCCTACATCCCACATAACCCATGTTCAAAACAAAAAGAAGTCCCCAAACCAGGACTACTACTAAGTTATGGTGACATATCTATTACACAATACAAAACAGTACACAAAACAAGGCACAACTTGTTTAGAAAATGACAGATTTTTGTACATGCCTCTACTGAAACATTTGAAAAACTGAATTAGAAACTTTGTCAATAAGCTGACTAGCATCATCTCTAACAGCCATGTTGGTCATCACCTGGATCAGCCTATTGACAGGCTTGACTATCCTGCCAACACGAGTTCTAACTGTGTGAACTGATTTAGTGTCAGTATCAGACTGAACAACCAGTGACGTGTGTGAGAGAACACTCTGTATGTCAGCAGAAGAATCTTGCAAGGGATTAGAGTCACAGTCCATCTCACTTGGGGACAACAGAGACTCCTCGTCTGCCTCCACTTCAGAGACAACCCCTCTGACAGAGTCATCCACATGAGCAGCATCACGGGATGCATCAGGTAAGGAGCTGACCCAGTCTCGGGTTCTGATTCTTGAATCATTCTTTTCAACAACTGATTCCAGAGCATCTGATGAAGTAGCAACATCCGAGCTTTCAGGTGAGAGGGCAGAAGATTCAACAGACTGGCTGGCTGTATCAAAGGGCAAGAAATTCACAAGCATCAAGAGGTTACGATGCACAACTCTGACCTGACCAGTGTTGGGATGCTGTATCTGAAACGTGTGGGTTGTTGGATTCATGCCCACAACAGTAAACACTGTAGACTCCCAGCGGTCAGCAGTCTTACGTTTCCCTCTTTCACGTTTGTTTGAAACTAGGACACGGTCTCCAACACCAATAGGTTTCCCCTTTGTGCGGCGGTTGTAGAGACCAGCCTGCCGTTCCTGTTCTTTGTCTGCATGCCTCAGAGCTATGGCCATGGCGTCCTGAAGATCTTTAGTCAGGGAGAGCACATACTTGTCATAGCCATTGATTTCAGGATCTTTTAGGATGTTCTTAAAAAGCACGTCAACTGGGAGGCGTGGCACTCTCCCATACATCAAATAAAAAGGGGCATAACCTGTAGTCTCATTGACTGTGCAGTTGTACATGAAGGTTAATGTCTGGAGGTGTTTTGGCCAATTCTGTTTAGTATCAGGTGGGAGGGCCCTTATCATGTTTCCAAGCGTTCTGTTGAAGCGTTCCACACTACCGTTGCCCATCGGGTGGTATGGGGTTGTATGGGATTTCCTCACACCCGCAACTTTCAACATTTCACTTATGAGCTGACTCTCAAAGGAGGGACCCTGATCTGAATGTATCCTTTCAGGAAACCCATAGATACAGAAGAATTTGTCCCAAAGTTGCCTCGCCACCTGTTTTGCAGATTGGTCACGACAAGGAAAGGCCTGAGCGAGCCGCGTGAAATGGTCAGTCACAACCAACACATCAACAGATTTGTTATTGGAGTCTTCTGCAGTCCAAAAATCAATGCACACAACCTCCAAAGGTGCAGATGTTTTGATACTCTCGAGAGGTGCTCGACCTTCTGGATCAGGGGACTTTCCAATAACACATCGTGGACACTGGCGAACATAGTCTTTAACATCACGGTCAATGTGGGGCCAGAAGAACCTTTGACGAGCAATAGCTAAGCTCCTGAACTGCCCCTGATGGCCAGCACTGTCATGAATCCCCTTGAGAACCTCAGCCTTGAGGGAGTCAGGAACCACAAACTGGTGACGTCTCTTGCTGGTTACCTGATTCTTCGAAAGTCTGTACAAGATTCCATTGGACATTATAAACTTTTCCCAGTGTTTGAGGTATCTGATGACCATGGCTTGCTCCTTGGGTTTCTCTCTTCTAGATGGGCGACGGCCTCGGTCAACATAGTACAACACCCTTGACAAGACAGGATCATTTTGTTGTTTCTCACGCAACTCAGTCTCTGAAAACACAGGTAGGCCATCCTGAGCTGGAGCGATTAGCTGAGGTAGATGCTCAAGGGTATCAACAGCTCGTAGCCTAGCAGCAGACTCCCATGCACTGTGTGTTTCGAGAATAGCATGGACATCATCTTTTGTGAAGGACTGAAACTTCATGCTGTCAGGGGATTGTGACATGCTGGAGTACTGGTCTTTGGCGTTTGACTGCCTGAAAGCCTCCTGGACAGAGCCAACTGAGACAGGGAGAGCCTCATTAACAAGCTGGTTGTATGGGTTCTGCAACTATCTCTTAACCACAGTGGACTTAATGAAGGGTTGGCGACTTAGGGCATCCGCCACAACATTCTTTGAGCCAGGGATATATTTAATATCAAACATGTAAGAAGCCAGCTTTGCCACCCATCGCTGTTCACAGGCATCTAAACGCGGCTTTGTGAGGATATGCGTGAGTGGGTTGTTATCTGTCCACACTGTGAACATATGTCCTTTCAGCCAGTGGCTAAATTTGTCGCACACGGACCATTTGAGAGCCAAAAACTCAAGGCGGTGGGCTGGATATTTTTTCTGAGCACGTGTGAGAGACTTGCTTGCAAATGCCACCGGCCGAGCCACACTCTCGCCTTCTTGGACCTGTGAGAGGACTGCACCCAAACCATCCAACGAAGCATCAGTAGACAGGACAAATGGGCGAGTAAAGTCTGGGTGGGCCAAAACTGCTGAGTCGACCAAAGCTGCTTTAAGCTCCATGAATGCAGAATGGTGCTCATCCGTCCAGTCAGCTTGAGTCAATTTCCGAAACACAAGTTTGCGCTTGGTGGGTAACTTCGATTTGCATTTCTGTTTTGACCCAGCAAGCAGATCAAAGAGGGGCCTGGCTAAAGAGGAATAGTTAGGGATGAAATGCTGGTAATAGTTGATCATGCCTAGAAATGAGCGAACACGAGATGGGGAAGGAGTGACACCATCTGGTTCCATGAGATCTGCAGTTGACATGTTACTGATTGACTCAACTTTAGCAGGATCTGTGGATACACCAGACTCGTTGATCATGTGTCCAAGAAACTTCACAGATCTTCTCATTAGCCAACATTTCTTTGGTGCCAGCTTCAGGTTGTGGAACCGAAGGCGACTGAACACCATTTCCAACCTCCTGAGAGCCACCTCCTCAGATGGGCCAAACACCAACAAATCGTCAAGGTAACACAGTAGACTGAGAAAGTTCTGGTCACCAAATATGGACATCATCATCCTCATGAAACTAGCCGGGCTGTTGCACAGTCCCTGGGGAAGCCTGTTGTACTCATACAACCCCATGGGTGTTGTAAAGGCAGAGTATTTACGGTCATCTTTGTGTAGTGGCATGTTGTAAAAGCCAGACGTGAGGTCCATTGAGCTGAAGAATGTGTTCCCTCCCAAAGCGGCTAAGCAGTCTGCTTGATGTGGTAAAGGATGGGCATCCTTCAGGGTTCGCCTGTTGAGCCATCTGAAATCTGTGCAGATCCGCAAGTCGCCGTTCTTTTTCCAAACAAGAACAAGGGGTGAGGCAAACTCACTGGTCGATTTACAGATTATGTCCTTCTCCTCCATCTCATTTAGGACTTGACGAAGCTTCTGGTATTCAGCAGGAGGCACGCGGCGATAGGGCAGCCGAAAGGGTCTCTCATCAGTGAGTCGGATCCTGTGCACAAACCCTTTTGCCTCTCCGCAGTCTAAGTGGTGGCGAGAGAACACGTCCTCATAACTGATCACAAGGTCTGCTAGCTTTTTCCGCCAACCATCTGACACATCACAAGACTGCAGGTCCAGATCACCCAGACCAACGCTTTTCAGTCTCTCCTGTACATCATCATTCTTTTTTTCTGTAGAATCAACATCAGTGCATTTTACAGAGGTTGCCTGATATGAGCATGTTACATCTTGCATATCCAGGTCCTCCATAGCAAGACAGGTGTAGACATCAGCCAGTTTAGCATTCCTACGTATGGTGACAGGACCACTGGAAGCATTTAGAATCTTGAGAGGGACAAACCTGTCTCCCCAGAGTGGTGTTACTGCTCTTGCCACCAATATGCCTCTGGGAGCAGAATGGGAAGATGTGGGTTCAGACATCACAGTCAAACCAGGTGATAACTTTGTGTCCTTGGGAAGTTTGCCCCATACCAGATATTCAGTTCCAGCCTCCAGAGTGACAGCTGTGTTACATCTCACAGTTCCAATTTTGTCTGGGACATCCTCACCAGACCAACGGTCCAGACCAGCAAGCAGAGAGAGGTACTCCTCAAGCTCAGGGTGATCTATCTTTGGTGTGGAAACAGCTTCCCAGTAGGAGTCGTCATTCTTTAGGTGGTGTAACAGACGCCTGATGACATTGGAGCCCACAAGCAGATCAGTCTGTTGGTTATTTACAACAAAGGTGGGGACTGACAGCTTGCATCCATAGATCTCCATCTCCAGATCTACTATTGAAGTTGGTTTTACCCTGGCACCACCACATCCCACAAATACAATGTCAGTAGGTTCTTGATGGGAGATCACAACACCAGCATCAATTAGCGACTGCAGGGCTACTTCACTCAGTGAACATGCCATTGAACCACTGTCCAACATGGCACCAAGTGTCACTTTGCCACTGACTTTAACGTGCATATAGAACAAGCTGTCACTCTTTTTGACTTTTTGTGTGTCTTGAATGATAACATTTTCTGATTCATTCAGTCTTTGTACATTCTGGTACAATTCAGCAGCATCAAATGTGTGGGAGAATTCACTTTGACCCATGCGACCTCCCTCCTGGCATAGGTCACCTAGTTTCCCTGCAAATTGTCTGCAGGGGAAGCATTGTTAGGGCAGGAGCGTCTTGTATGTTCAGGGCTGAAACATGTAAAACAGAGGCGATCTGAGCGGCAGTGAGTTTCTGTAGTATGTCTATTATCATTGCACACACGACAGTTCATAACAGCAGATCTGACCTGGCCCCTTGCGCGCCCACGACGAGCAGATGATGGCTGACCACTAGGTTGAACTTTGGTGAGGAGCTCCCTGAGCATTGACACTATTTCACCAAGCACAACACCCTCTTGTGGCTGACTGAGTGGCTGCTGGCTTTGTGGGGCAGGAGCTGAGGACCGGAACTGGTATTGCACTTGTGTGGGTTGACTGTGCTGTTTCATAGGCTGCAGGGAAGGAAAACGTGTCTGTGCAGCAGGGGGAACTGAAGCAGCTTGGATCTGCTGGTTCTGCACCATCACAGGAGCACAGGAGAGAGGCGGAGCTTCAGTAGTTGGCTGCACAGTGTGAGAGAGCAGAACACCATCAGGCATATACACATTACCGGAGACTTGGGGCTCAATATGTGTCTCATATCGTAACAGTGGGGCTGTAAATGGTTTGTGCATTGGTGTTTTAATACTAGACATTCGCTCTCTTTGATGCTCATCTAGCCTCTCCTGGATGTCTTTGGAGGTCCACTCATGGATCTGTTTATACTTAAACACTGAAGCCAGTTCTGTATCAGGGCAGTGCTTCACAAACATTTTAGCAATTTCACTGCCCATGTCCTCAACGTGCTTCCCTTGACACTTCAGACCTTCCTCTGCCATATCTGCAGCCTTATTAAGGCGGATCCAGTAGTCAACAGCATCCTCTTTCTGGAGTGGCAGTGTGGAGTAGAAGTCTTGCAGAGGCAGACAGGAAGATGTGTGACTGAAGTACTGTATCAGCATTTTATAAATCACATCTGGGGAGCATGTAGCATTCAAGGCAGGATTACTTCTAAGACCAATCTTAACTACATCTCTGGCTCTACCCATTAACTTCCCCATAATTTCCTCTGTTTGCATAGAAACATCACAGTTCTGTCGTCTAAGGTAACTTTTCATCATGTCAACCCACTCAGTAACAGAGTATTTGTCAGTATTGTCACCTTTGAAAATTGCAGGTGCTGTTTCTGATTTTACAATGATATTAAACCTTTGACCATCAACAACAGAAGTATTTTCAACATGGGCGCTGTCCTGTTTCTGACAGGCACCACTGCTGGTTTCTTTTTCCCCAGCAACACCAGAAGATAACAGTTTATTTGCAATGGATTCCCCAATCTGTGAACCTAACTGATAAATCATGTCACTTAATTGATTTAAGTCATTACCAGCAGTCGGTGTTGAGTGACTCGGGCCCCCAAATAACATCTGCCCAGTAGGTGTCTCAGCTGGATTCTGAGCAAATCCCTGAGGCCTATTACCTGTAGGTAACATGGGTGATGCACCCAAATCAAACCCAACAGCACCACCAGGCTGAGAAGTAAGATCCATTACACCTCTACCTCTCCCAAAAGAGGAGTGACTGTTCACAGTTTTACCACTTGGTGGGAATCTCTCTGCCATTTAAAAAAAAAATAAAACCTCAACAGTAAATAGCAATAAAAGTCCTATTTCTCCCTTAGTTCATAAACT
The DNA here is from genome assembly GCA_006937965.1 of Callopanchax toddi. Taxonomy (NCBI): domain Eukaryota; kingdom Metazoa; phylum Chordata; class Actinopteri; order Cyprinodontiformes; family Nothobranchiidae; genus Callopanchax; species Callopanchax toddi. The sequence continues at coordinate 428,959 of SSNR01000370.1, read as the reverse complement.
TTGTGACCCAACTGTGGTGGCAGGTCTTGAAGTGAAGAGGCGACTTGCAGGTAGATGACACAGTAACCTCCGGCGAACTGCATCAAGCTGATCAGGACTCCGGGATTCACGGCACCAGTGTAACCGACGTTGCTCTTTTAATCTTTTCAAATCACCAGTTCCACCACACATGCACAATCAGGCCACAGACACAGGACTGCTCTCCAAAGCTCTTTACTGGCAGGATCTGGTATGACAAATAAACACACAATACTCCATCAATGTGTGTGTTACAACCGCATACAGAGGTCTCCACCAGCTTCTATTACTGCTCTGCATTTTACATGTGATCGTATAGTGGTATTTTATAACAATAAATTAATTTAACAAATTTACATTTCAGAGCAAAACACATTTTCTTTTCTTATAAAACATTCAAAATAGTTAAAAGTGTAATAACAATAGATTAACATCACAGCCACAGGCAGTTTAAACAGCTAACTGCCACTAACAGTTATAACAGCTAGCTGCCACTGGCAATTGGAACAATAAAACATTTATAAAACATCCTTCTTAACAAAGACATCAGAGCCTACCTGGTATGACAAATAAACACACAATACTCCATCAATGTGTGTGTTACAACCGCATACAGAGGTCTCCACCAGCTTCTATTACTGCTCTGGTGGGGAAGCCGTGAGGTGCCTGAAAGACCCTTTGCACGCAGCTGCATTAAACTACCAGTAGGTGGCTCCAAATTAATAAATAAATACTTTACATCACTTTGGGTGAAATTCACTAACATTTTCATCTCTGTTACACTAGGCTGCCCTGGTACCAGGTGTACCGGTGGGCATCCTTATGTTCGAACATGGTGTTCGTTATGGCCAAACTGCGACTTGCACAGAAGTCCAAAAACAGAACACCACTCAAGTTCAGATTGGGCAAGCTGTTCCTCCCAATCACGCCCCTCCAGGTCATGCTGTCATTGCCCACGTGAGCGTTGAAGTCTCCCAGCAGGACTATGGAGTCCCCAGTAGGAGCGCTATCCAGCACTCGTCCCAGGGACTCCAAAAAGGGTGGGTACTCTGAGCTGCTATTTGGTGCATAAGCACAAACAACAGTCAGGACCCGTTCCCCAACCCGAAGGCGCAGGGAAGCTGCCCTTTCATCCCCCGGAGAAAACCCCAACATACAGGCAGAGAGTCTTGGGGCTAACAGAAAGCCCACCCCAGCCCTCCGCCTCTCACCCGGAGCAACTCCAGCATGCAAGAGAGTCCAACCCCTCTCAAGGACTCGGGTTCCAGAGCCAACGCTATGTGTCGAGGTGAGCCCGACTATATCTAGCCGGTATCGCTCAGCCTCTTCCACAAGCTCCAGCTCCTTCCCCGCCAGAGAGGTGACGTTCCATGTCCCAATAGCCAGTTTTTGTGTCCGGGGATCGGACCGCCAAAGCTCCCACCTTGGTCTGCCATCCGATCCACATTGCACCGGACCCTTCATGTTCCTCCTGCAGGTGGTGGGCCCACAGGTGGATGAGCCCATGTATCCAGTTCGGGCTGGGCCCGGCCGGGCCCCATGGGCGAAAGCCCGGCCACCAGGCGCTCGCTCACGGTCCCCAACCCCAGGCCTGGCTCCAGGGTGGGACCCTGGTAACCCTCCGGGCCGGGTACACTGGCTCGATGATTGTATTTCCATAAAGAGTCTTTTGAACCGCACTTTGTCTCACCCCTCACCTAGGACCAATTTGCCATGGGTGACCCTACCAGGGGCACAAGTGCCCCAGACAACATAGCTCCTAGGATCGTTAGGGCACTCAAACTCCTCCACCACGATAAGGTGACGGTTCACGGAGGAGACGTATGTTTATTTATAGATTTAATTTGCTGATATTCCAAAAATCTATTCCTGTCAACTCCATATTGTGAGACTATTCTGTTAAAAGGGGTGAAATCTACTCCCTCAAATATGTTCCAGTTATACAATTCCTTTACTAACCCTAACTAACTATTTAGATGAAGCCTTTTTTCAGAACCTTTGCAGTTATTTGGGACAACAGTTTATAGTAAAACGAATAGATTAATGCTGGTCTAAATGCAAGCTTTTTCAGTTACGAGTAATTACAAAGGTAAACCATTTCTGTTTTTAGTGACCTTAAAAGACACTTTGATCAACTGTTTGTTACAGACCAGCAGTAGCAGTGAGGGCGACAGAAAGACTGCTTGTTGTTTTTATTATAAAGACTAATATCCTGCAGATCATTTTCCATGGAAATGAGGCATCAGCAGCACAATTGTCTGGTTTCAGATAGTGAAAGAATGTATTTATACAGTTGTTCAGATCTTATCTGTTCACACAAAGATCAGATCTGGAACACTGCATCTGAGGAAAGTGCAACTTGTCAAAAGTAGAATATTGTATCAGAGGAAAGCAGTTTGACCTGAGAACACAGTGTGATCAGATGTTTACTCTATATTATGAATTTGTTCTGAGGATATGTCAATAAATCATGTTTTTCCACAACATTGTTGTTTTAAGTATGCTTTACAAAACCTTGATTTGACTTCCGTTTATTTGGGTTGAATATAATAACTTGTTTTGCAATCTGATTATTCAATCATGGAAACCAAGTCTAAAAAATATATAGTAGTATGTAGAAGACTAAAATCTACGGTATTTAAAGTAGTGATCCACAAGTTTCTGCATCAAAACACAAAAAGATAACATAAAATTATTACACAAAATGCAATTGCACTCTATTACGTCACAACAAAATGCCTCGCAGACACACACGCACATACACATGTGTGTGCGTGTGTGCAGGCGTGTGTGTGTGTGCGCATATCTATACACATAGAACAATCAGGTTGCACACTTTTCAAATAAGTTGTTATTGTTTGTTTGTTTGTTCGGACCTCATTGATCCGCGGCCCGGTACCAGTCCTCGACCCGGTGATTTTAAAACACCTCTGCTAACACCTCACATTGCTGCTGGGTGAATCTCTACGGGAAGTGCTATTTTCGACGGTAAGTGAATGCAGCAAGAAGCGGGACTGCGCGAGCCCTTTTCATCCCTCCCGCCCGCTCCTCGCCGTGCGTGTGCCCGCCCGTAGGGCGCGCGCACGGGAGGTGAGGGGGGGTTGTGCTCGCTCCTGCTCCTCTGTCTGCTCTCTGACCCCAGTGGCAGCTCCGATTCACTGCACTCCGGCTCCCCCTCCGACATATCGAGGCTGCTCCCTCTCTCCCCCGTCGGTGTCTCTCGCCCTCCTCTCCGCCTCGCTATCACTCGCTCTCCTCCTCCTTGTCTGGTTTCTTTCCACAGGAGCCAGGTCCGAGGTCCCGCCGGGTCGAAGGTTCTGCCCTGCTCGCCCAGACTGCTGCAGTTCTCGAACGGTCTCTTTCAGGAATCACCCCGCTCTTCTGCCACTGCCGCCGCCGCATGGACCCGAGTCCCTCCGCCGCGTAGAGAGGGCGACCCCGACCCGACACTGGTTCTCCGGCCAGATATAACACGCAGGGAAAAAAGCTACGGAACGAAGGTAGAGCAACCTTTCCGCTTTGCTTTGAAAGCCGACACGGGAGGGAGGGGAGACGAAGAGGGGGAAATAGGAATTCCTGACACAAAGCCGTCGGTTAAAAGGTGGCTTGTCATTTAGGAGGAAGAGCAAGAGGTTACCGAGGCGGTGCTTTGACACTGACCACCGCTGGGAGCTTTATTTTAAATGTACGGAGCAGAGTTCAGGCTGAACGGATGGACCTTCTCATTCTGTGCACAGTGAACAGCGAGCGGCTTGTGGCGCTTCGTGTAAATGCACGGCATGGAGTGGGTCAGTGTATCCGCCTTCACCCGCTTTGCTTACCGGAGGGACTCCTGGTGAAGTTAGCTTACCAGGCGCGCTGCTCTGTGTGCTCCCTGACAGTGTGTGTGTGAGTGCGTGCGCGCGTGTGTTAGCGCCGCTGTAGAAATGTGAAGCTACAGCGTGCATAATAAAAACCCAAAGCCAGCGCAGGTTTAGCAGGCTAAGCTAGTTGCTGCTACTGTAGCCATAAGGTAGACACACACACACACACACACACACACACACACACACACACACACACACACACACACACACACACACACACACACACACACACACACACACACACCGACTGCACACGCCGAGCAGACAGTCAGGCATGCTGCAAACTATAAAGCAATGATTCGGCCCACATTTCTCCAATAAGCAGCTGATTTACCGAGCAGCTGCTCTGATAGAATCGCAGCTTTTGGGTTTTCTTTCAGGGAACTGATTGTTTAGAGGTAAACTGACGTTTCCTGCTTTTGCATTAATTTTATTTTAAGGCCAATGAAGGTCATGATTCCTGAGTCCAGCTAAAGTCATTTCACCTCAGCTTTTTCTTGTAAACATTTTTCTACTCCTCATTTTTATTATAAATCTGAATAAATCAGGTTTACACACTTTTCCAATACGCAGACATAAATCTTGCTGACTAAAATTAACATTGTGCATCATAGGAAGTAGCACCCAGCTGACCCAAAAAACAAATCAATGCTTTCTGTGAAAATAGGACAGTTTTGTGTAGAAATTGGGGTTGTTTGCATCTTATTTTCTTTCAACCATTAAATAAACTGTGCTGCTGGTTATTTTCTATTAAAAAAAATAGATGACAGACTTGTTAAATTGAGGGCATTTTTTTTCTCTCTGGTGTGAATCAGAACGTCTGGTATAAAACGTCTGTCAAGCCCACAGACTTTACTTGCAGTTAGGGAGGTCAGAAGGAAGGAGGTGCACAGGAGAGCTGGGTGAGCTGAACTACTCTTGTCCTGCAGTATTTTTTAAGACGCTTTCAGATCCTGGTGTATTTCAGATTTGCTGAACCAGGCCTGAAATAACAATCTTTTTAGTTTTAGTGTGTATGCTATTTTATTTCCTTGGTAGGCATGCAGACCTGTTCATGTGTGCCTTCTGAAGAAACGCTGGCTTTGTTGAGCATTCACTAGCAGAGACTTTTCCTGCGACCACTTGGATCATTTAAACTTGACAGGTGGAGAGGTCATATCTGTGGTGATTTTTATTTTTTATACAGCATCAGAACAAACTGGTTTACACACAGCAATGCATTTAAATATGCTGCTTGTTGTTTTATTGTTGTTTTATAGCATTTAGTTTGTGAAATTAAAGTTTTGCTCCTTTAAATTTTCTTCAGTAATCAAATAGTGTGGTATTATTACTAATAATAATAATGTAATAAAGTAAAGGATTCTCTATGTCAGTATTTCTCCGATACCAACTTGTAACTTATTTATTTGTCTATATGTTTTATAAGTAAAATATTATCTTAATATGTTTGTGCATTCAGAAGTAGTTGCATGCCTCATCTGCAGCAGCTGATGTCTTTGTGCTGTGTCGGTGCAGATTGCAGCGCGTCGCGGTGGAATCGGTCGCCTGGGAAGCTGCTGCCCCTGCTGCTGCTGGGAGAATTCCTGGGCTTCTTGAGCAGCTCTGAAGGATGACCGCCGCACGGCTCGCTGCTGAATCCCGGTGAACGAACGGCATCTCATGTCCAAACGGCGGAAGGATGGCTCATGGCAAAGTGACCATCACGGTGGACGAGTACAGCTCCAACCCCACGCAGGCCTTCACACATTACAACATCAACCAGAGCCGCTTCCAACCTCCACACGTCCACATGTAAGTGCACGCTCACGCTGACACACTGGGAATCACCTGCCACTGTCTTCTGACCTGTTGAATAGATTTGTGTCATTTTTACTCCAATAGCAGGCCTTAATTTTACCCTAAATTGCATAAGATATTTAAAACCACAAATATCTATTTATTAAAAAAAACATTTACTTTGCACACAATTTATTCTAATTCTGGTAGGTGTTTTATACAGATTTCTGAAACGTCATCCAGACACTAAATTAATTTATAGGTAAACTGAGTTAAAGCAGGAGTCTGTTCATTTTTTAAATTTAACTGACTCGTTCTTAGACACCTTCTAGTAGCCTGAAAGGACGAAGAGAAACATTTTAGGGTAGTAGAGGTTTAAGTTTGCACAAACACTGCTGCACTGTACAGTCAGAGCTTACACAGATCTGAGCCAGGGCTTCTCTGATTTCTGGTGTCTTCTTTCCTGTCATGCATCTCGGACAGTTTGCTGCTATCATTCATGCCAGGTTGTTACTGCGATGCACTCAGCCTGCATTATGGTGCTGTATTTCTTCATTTATCAGACCAGTTAGTGAGTGTTGCTCTTGTCGGATGTGGTCACGCTTGGCCTCTCATTAATGGGTCAGGGTGCTGTGACCTGTCAGTCCTTGATCATCATAGCTCTGTGCATCTTTATCTGTGGACTGATATTAACACGGGGCTGCTGCTTGCCTTGTGTTCTCTTACATTTAGAGCAGTTTGGGTCTTTGTGACTGTTTGGAGAATTTCGGCACTGGGTTGAGCTGTGGCAGCGTCAGAAAGCTGTAGAAACGTTGAATCAGAGTTCTTGTTTTTATTATTGCTGGATGAGATTTGGCAATATATAAGATGATTTAAATGTTTGATCTGTTTAATCTTACCTTTCCCATAAAAATAAATCACACAATGAAAGGCAGTTGTTTTTTGGTACTAGAGGTGAACCATCAGCATGATGGGCCTTATCAGTGATCGGCCAACGTTTTCACTCAAGTTGTTTTTTTTTCTGTTGTCAGTGAAAGCACCACTGCCAAGCAGCAAAAAAAAAAAAAAAACCTCAGATTTTTTTCCAGGTCTGTAAACTCAAAATCACCAATTGCTAAACAGTGCTAGCAATAACAGATCTCCTGTTTGTTCTTCCTCATTCATACATTTAAAATTAGTCAGACACACACATGTTCTTAGTTATATTTCTTTGAGAAAAATCTGAATCAAACAAAGTTTGTATTGTCAGGTCAGAGCTGTAGAGGAATCCGAAAACAACCCACAAAACCAGAATCTGATCATATCTACAAACAGCAGGTTCAATTTTATTAGAAAGACTCGCAATCTGCCAAGTCTTCAGATAAAATTGATCAAAATCTGCTTTTACATCAAAGTCTTTTTGTTAGTCACCACAAAGAGCTGTGGACATTTACTCAGACACAGGTCTTGTACAAAAACTAATTAATTAAAGTTTTAAAAAGTAGAAGATCACAATTGACCTCAGATATTTTTTCCATTTGAGATGTTGTGAAGTTTAAGTTTTTCAGGATGAAGGGAAGAAACACTAAGAAGGAACTCTGATAATAAAGATATATAAACACTTTTCTCAGACAACCTTGGAATAAAGTCTGATTAAAGGAACATTTTTCTGTGTTTTGATAAATTTATAAACGTCAGTGCTGAAAAATCAATCAGCATCAAAATGTTTGGGTTTCTTTAACCTCAAACACCAAAATTCCCATGATTCACAGGATTATTTTAGGGAGATGGAATTATGTAAACTTGTAAGTCAGACTCTTACCTTCCTCCTGGCGTTGGAAGCGATCACAGTTGTGTGTTTGTGTCGTTGGGATTCCCCAGCTGCAAACTGCATCGCCAGTACAGTGTCAGTTCCTCAAATTTGGAAAAAGGAAACAATGCAACCTTTCAGTTTGTGTGTGATTGTTGATGATAAAATGGCAGTAAACCAGGTCAAATGCTTTAATATGAAGCGCGTGATTCACCAGAACACCCGCAGTTTTGTTCCATTTTGACGAGGCTAATAAACAATCGTTTGTTGCTTTAATTCTGTGATAGAACGACCCGACTTGAGCTATTCCCTCTGTGGACGTGAGATTCTTTCTTTCCTCTGCATGGTGTTATGTAGAAGTGTCAGTACGGTTCATCTCAACCCTTTTTAATTTTTGTATTTGCTGTGTTGCATCGGTTTGTCTCATAGAGAAAAGGCGCTGAAATAAGCAGAGTAGAAAAAGAACGTCTCGGTGTGGCGTTTAAGAAGAAAAGCCTGAAAACATTTTATTCTACAAGTGCAGCGTCATCTGGAGGAGGTTTATTTTTATTGCAGACAGCGACAAATAAAACCAGACTGTGGGTGATGTTGCCTTAAGGTTGAAGCCGTAAAACGAGTGGTTATTGGGTGTTTTAATAAAGAGGATGTATTTAAACATCAGATCAGCAAGAGTCGGTGTAGTGAAAGAGCGAGACGTGCAGAAGTACAGTTGCATTTCCTCAAAATTATTTTTTAAAAGCATGTTGCTGCTGATTTCTTAGTGGTTTTTTGGAGAAGTTCCTTTCGAGGGGGAATGTTATGAATCCGAGGGGCCTCGAGGCAGATATGTTTGGATAAATATATTAGTCTGTTTCCTGGGTTCCACAGAGCCTGCAGTGTTTTACTGTGTCATTCTTAAACTAGGAGCCCTGTGATGACACACACACACACACACACACACACACACACACACACACACACACACACACACACACACACACACACTCTCCTTATGAGCCCTTCCCCCCACTATGTTTAACTGCTTATAGAATAAGAGCTCTGTTCTAGAAAAGTAAAGGCTTGCTTAGATTTCCTGGATAATGATCCTCCTTAGTTTTTCCCGTATTCGCAGCATTTTGGGACGGAAATACAAATTTTTGCTTCTCTGACAGCAAATAAAAGACCTGAGGGGCGCTTGGCTGCTTTCTGAAATCTAATCCCAGCTCTGATGTTTCCCCCCTCCTCGACAGAATATTGAGATTTCTCCAAAGGGGCACAGCAGTGCCTTTTGTGTGGTGCAGAAGGTATGGCTGTGTGAACCAAAAATGAAAACATGCACGTAGAACACACACACACACACACAGTGGCAGTTAGCAGCTAATGCTTTGGAACGTGACCCTGAAGCTGTAGCGGGTTTTTTTGGGGCCTGGGACGTCTCGGTCCATGTCTGTAGTGAGAGACGGATTCAGTCCAGCCCTGGTTTATTTTTCTGCGCCGTCTGTATTTTTGCCCCCTCCCTCCCCCCTCTCTGTCTTTTCTGCCCTCTTGTTGTCGTCTTGTGAAATGAAATGCTCAGCAACTTGAAGCATATGCTTCCAGTTGGGACTCTAATGGCTTTGAATCCAATCGAGCTGGATTTGGCTAAACACAAACGGAGAACTCGAACTGAAAGGACTCTTTGAAGGAGCCTTAAAAGGTTTCAGATCTTGTTTGTGGACCACGCAAAAAATAATTTCCACCATATTTGACCATAAACAGTTGAATAAAATGTAATTTCCTTTTGATTTGTTCTCAAAACACTGGAAAAGTCTTTATATATTAATTAAATCTTAATGTTTCAAATTATTTTCAGTGCAAGTTACCCAGTTTTTTAATTTTTTACACAAATATTTTAAAGAAAAATCATTATAATCTTCCATGTCCCATCAATTAATTTTCCTTATTTTTGTTGTCCAGGAAACAACGATTTTCTTTAAAAACTTTAACGAGCCTTTCCTTTTTTTAACGTGATGTGTTAGCCAAGCTGTCTGCAGTTTTTAATGCACTATTTGTTTACTTCAAATCTTACCAAATAGAAGTATTTTTTCAGCTTTTATCTGCTCCGCTGCATTTGGATTTACCCACCAAATGACTGTGTGGCACATTTTAGAAAAGTGATTGGAACATTAAATAACATCGAATTAATCAAGTGAAACTGATTAGATTATGCAGGGATGTTGTGTGGTGGTGGGTCTAAATCCATGTGCCGTCACTTTTTACAATGTGGTTGAGCTGAATTAGAGTTTTAACGCCTTTAGAGGGTTGATTTTTCCCAGATGAAGTGTGTGTTATTGAACCCAGCAGAATGAGGAGGGTAGACATCAGAAAGATTGAATGTATTCTGCTCTGTTTTTGATTCAAATAGGGAAATGTTTTCATCTTTCTTCTTATGTCTTGCCAGTCTTTAGGATGTTGTGTTTCTTTGGGTTTTTCTCTTTATAAAGCAAAACTATTTTCATGTTAAGCTTCTGTTTTCAAATTGTTAATAGAGGCCAATGCGCTGCTCTGACCTCTGCTTTCGATATGTTGTTCTGCTCGCTAGGGAACATGAATTTGTTGTTGTCATATCATAAATAACACATTACTTTAATTTAATCAGAATAAATGATACTGCTGTATTGTATGTTATGTTGCAGCTGTAATCTGGATGAGTACTATTGATGGAGGGTGTACTATAAACCTGTGGGACAAGTTCTGATGTGTGTAAACCTTTTGATGGATGAACTGTAACACAGACTAGTTCAGACCGTATGACAGTCTGTCACATACAGATGACAGAAAAAAAACATTCAACAATTATTTTACTTTATAAAAACATTTTTACAATTTTAAATAGGGTTGGGCGATCAGACGAATCTATCGACCGTCGGCGATTGGCTGAGGCCATCGTCGCCCGTTTCTCAAGAACGATTTATTCGTCCCCCTATAAATTATTTTCTTAATGATTAACTATGTTTGGTGGTTAAAGTAAAAGGATAAAGCCCATGTACAAATAATAAACAATGTTTTAAATGTTTCTCACAAACTCCTCCCGGCTGCACGCAAAATCTGTTTCCTCCTCCTTCTCCTGCTGCCTCCGAGAGCAGCCAGCGGTGATATTTACTCACCCCGTGGCGGACAGACAGACAGAACGGCAGCAGCTTGTGTTCAGAAAATAAATGTATCTAAATAGGGCTGGGCGATATGGCCAAATTTTCATATCCCGATATAGCTCATTTTATATCTCGATAACGATAAACAGACGAAACATAGAACGCCTCTTTGTGAATCTCCTCCTCCACTGTGGCCCGACATGCATCATATAATTCAGGTAACATGACTTTAGTGATGTGTTTTCAGCTGGACATTTCATATCTCGGTTTGAGTGTAACTCACAGAACTCACGTTTCTCCACCGTGTAGATTAGAGCCATATCTTTGTATAAGTGCCTGGTAACAGCATCAGTCCATCCCGCTCTGCCAGCACCTAGGAGCTACATGTCGTGCTGCAGGTAAAAACCTGATGCAGTGTCAGCCTCTGGAGTTTATTCTGAGCTCTTACTCCAACACTCGACGCTGCTTTTGCAGCTTTTGCTCATTGACTGTCTCTGTATTCTTCAACGTGGTTTTTGTGCAGGTGAAAAAATATATTAGTGGCATCGGAGTCCGTTGTTGGGAACCGGCAAACTTTACAAACAGCTGTTTTCTGTTCTATGTCGGTCTTTTTATATTTAAACCACATCCATGAGACAGAAGTTGTCCCTCTTTTAGGTATAAGCTCCTCAGTTTGAGTTAGCTGGTTATCCTGTTGACTCTGGTCTAAAACGTGTCCACTACCGTCTGCCTCCATGTTTGTTTATGCGTTGCTGTGCAGTGCGTTCAGGAACATCCTGTAAAGTGAATTTTCCTGTAAAACTTCTATCGTGACTTAAATGATAGAACTTTTTATCTGACGGTAGACATTTTCTATTGTCAAGACGAAATATTTCGTCATATCGCACAGCCCTATATCTAAATAATAACCATGTTGGATGGGAGGGAAACGATCAGAGACTGATTCTTTTCCAGTTTAACCGAGTTTACGGGTCGGCTACCGGTACTGGGAATATTTAGCGCGTGTAAGACCGGTCCGGTGTTCATCTGTCTTCAGCAAAGTACGAAACACAAAAAATACAAAATGAAACTAAAACTGAAATACGAATAAAAAGCCCCTTCAGTGAACGTCGCTTCCATAAAATAAATCTCCGCCGCAGTTTGACGTCTTTTTGAGTGATTTGGTGACGGAGCAGAAGCAGCTGATATCACAGAGCTATCGGCTGCTGCTAACTGCTAGCTGTGTTAGCTTAAGTTAGCACACGCAGCAGAAGCGTAAACACTAGATGTTGGAGCTCTTTGCTGGCACTATACATCTGTTTAAAGACAAACTAACCCCAAATAGGCGATGTTGTGTTTTTTGGCAATTTTTTTGGGACTTTTAAATTCTAATTTGGTAAATCCAGCCTTGTGTGTTTACATTGCGCCGCCCGCAAATATGTCAACAGTCACCTGCGTGAATAAATTGCCCATCGACGATTTTTGAACTGACGATGGACGAATGGGGAAAAAAGTTACACATCGTCCAACCCTAATTTTAAACTATAATCTTGACCTTATTTTATATTTTATGACATTATCTAATTTGCTTTGTTTGTTAAACATCTTAACTTCTCATTAGCTTCTCATTAGTTTACAGTAGAATACTAAATGCTAATGTATGTCACTGATTTGTTTAATAATTATAGAATTTCAGTTTTGTTTTGTTTTTTATCAATGTGCTTGTTTAACTTGCTGTAGCTTCTGTCCAAAACACGATCATGAGACTGACCATAACCTGATTTAAAAAGAATCAAAGAGGTATTTATTAATGTGGGAAATAACCCCAAATCTTATAATTACATTAGTATCAGAACAAGGTGTATAGTGGTTTACTTCCAAACAGCCTTTGAGAATATTTCATTAAAGTAATTGGCATTAAGAACAAGCTGTCACTGTTATAATGTTTTGCATACTTTAAGCTTATTAATAATTGATGACATTATAAGAAACATTTTTCTTCACACACATCCTGTCTATGTTAGCTGTTAAGATTTATTCTGGTTTGTCATTTGAGGTTTAGATTGGGTTCAAGTCAGTCATCAAATCTGCTTCAACTAATGATCTGTTCCTGATTTTGATGTGTGCTCTTATTCTGATCATTACAGTAATGCTTTAATAATATGGGTGCTGTTTCCCTGAGGCAGTATGGGTCAGTGTGAGAGGCTAACCACAGTTTGGCTTTGGGTTGATGATTTCATTTTTTATATTTTTGAGGACAAAATGGATTAAAACAGCCCAAAAAGTTTTCCCCGGTGTGTTCCTCATTAGTAAGCTGCAGTGGCGGCCTGTCCATAGGGGGCGCTAGGGCGCTGCCCCAACCGGTCCAAGAGGAAGAGAAGAAGAAGATAGAATCACAAAATGTAAAAAACAAACAAGAAAATAAAACTAAACAATCCATTCATTATATATATAATAAGTACTGTGTATAATCTGCATTTAGGTGTAGTTTTAAAATGTTCTTTCATAGGGCTGGGTAAAATTGTCGATTTAATCGATTCTGAATCGATTTCATTACAATTTTTCAGAATCGATTTATTAGGCCTGAGATCGATTTTCCCCCTTGACTGAAACTTGACAGTTCTGTTTACAGTTTAATAACCATTTGGTTAATTCATGGGTACAGTCAAAGTTTAAACTGCCCAATTTAAAAGTCTGCACTTTAAACCTGTTTTTTGATTATTTTATTTTATTCAGTCGTAACATCACATAAAACAAAAACAGAGTGGGGATAAAAAAAAAGAGCTAACAACAACTAAAAAGATAAACCTGATCTATGGTTAGAGTTCCACAACATCTGTCATTCTGATGAAGACCCTCCTTCCTCCTATAGACTCCTTTGCATTCTTTCTGGCTTCCGAACTTTTTTAGCCAATAAAATTCAAATTTCTGCATTGTCGGCTTTCTGTCAACATGCACGCGCTTCGAACAAACCTGTAGCAGTAGGGGGCGCTCTCGTACAGGACGCTTTGTGTGTTTCTCTGTTTACCTCTCAGCCGTTCATGGAGGAGACGGAGCTAATTTCTACTAAAAACTTATCCATTCCCCAACTAATGACGGATTTATTTTTATTTTTAAACCTTTCACCTCACAGAATGGCAAGGCTTGCCAAGGATACATGTTTATTTTGGTCAAGAAGTGAGAGGCACCTGGTTGCAGACACAAGATGGCGGACAAAGATGGCAGACAGCCACTCTCGTATTACCGTACTGGAAGCTCTCTACCGGAAGTGACATATTTCTCCGTACCAGAAGCTAATATCCTTTTTCTAGATTGGCTGTGGAGATTTCAAGCAAGGTCAACAACCCTCCCCCTAACCAATTCCGGTACGGTATACGGAGGTTGCTGTCCGCCATCTTTGTCTGCCATCTTGTGTCTGCAGCCAGGTACTCTTGCAAGAAGTTAATTCAGGGCTGAGTAATTTCTCTGTTCAGCTACAGAGTACCCCAGCAGCTTGCTGCTAACAGAGCTAAGTATCAGAAGCAGCAGGGACAGAGAGGGCTCATCAGAGCCTGGTACAGTGTTGGAATATGATTTGTTAACTGTGAGTGATTAAGCCCTACACTTTGAGCTGCTCAGTTTATGCCCAGCAACGTAATGCGCCATGTGCACGTGACCGCACGCACGTGTCGAGGTGTTTTGGGGAGGAGTTGTAGGACGTTAGATTCAAAACTGCTCTCTTGATGAAATAATCCACAATGCGGCTTTAAAGCTTGTCAGTGCCGCTCCTGCAGCGCTGCACAGACTTGTAATGAGCCACAAGTTCACCAGCTCTGACACCAGCTGAAGTTTGTTAAAGCAACCACAATAAGATGATTACATTTTAACATCCATCACTGATCATTAGGGCTGGGTATTATTAGAAATGTCACAATTCGATTCGATTTCGATTCTTCAGGCTTCGATTCGATTTCGATTCGATATTGATTTATTAGCTTTGATATCAATTCAGTAATAAGTAAATACACAAGTAGTAAAGTACCTAAGAATATTTTTCAATAATATGTGCAGTATTACTAATGTTTAAGAACAAACTGACCCCAGCGTTTCCTGTCATGGTTTATTTTAGTAGAATAAGCAGTACAATATTGTACGTGTATTGAATACAAACCACAACTATAACAAACAGGTGTTTTTTTAACACCTCTAAAGTATGTGTAATAGTAGAAAGTATTTCTTTCTTGCTATACATTCAAGTTATAAAAGAAATCTAAACAGAAGCACAAAATGTGCATCCTCCACGTCTTTTACAACACTGAACGCTCACTAGAGTGTTGCCCATAGCGCCCCTACTGGCCGGTGGGCTGAATCGACTCATAGAATGTTATTAATCAATATTGAATTGAGAAATAAATTATTGCAATGCATTGATGAATCGATTTACCCAGCCCTACTGATCATGCATCACTATAAACCTTAATATCTGTACAGCCTGGGCTGGAGTCATCCATCATCTCCTTTTAACATCAGTCAGTCGCTTGTGTTTGCTTTCAGGCAGAGAAACTCTAAAGTGGTTATAGTCTTAATCTTCATACAGCTACAAAGGTTCAAGACCTCCAAAGAAACTCAACAATAAGAATTTAAAAGCTGAAAAAAGATTAAACTTAGTTAGGTTTTTAACTAAAACATACACAATGCTTTCCTTCCTTTAACCCAACACAGTGTGTCCTACAGCTGCTTCTTACTCTGAATATGAAGTGTTTTTATCTGTCACACACACTCAGTGAGTGTGTGAGTATTTGTTGTTGCTGCTGGACTTGTCAAAGGGGACCTGAAAAGCAAATCAATCAGGTCAGTCACCTTCTGATTGGTTCTTTAGTTCAGTGTTTTTCAACCGCTGTTCCGCGGCACATTAGTGTGCCGTGAGAGATCGTCAGGTGTGCCGCGGGAAATTATTCAAATTCACCTGTTGGTTTAAAAAATATTTTTTGAAAACTAATTAATTATTATCTGCTAATAATATTCCATTATCGCACGTCTGTGCCAGCCATCACCAAATGGCAGACTCCGGTTCTGTTTGGAGTCAGACCGCGCAGCAAATCCAAGACTTGGACCTGGTCCAGGCTGTGCGCTTTGGAGAGACGCGAGGCGCGCTGTGAGACGCCGCGGCCCGCTCGGCACCGGCACGCCTCCTCCCCTGAACTGGACCACATCAAGTCTGTGGTCCGGTGAGGAGGAGGGGGAGACGCGCGGCGCGCTGTGAGACGCTACCGCGGCACGCTCGGCACCGGCACGCCTCCTCCCCCGAACTGAACCTGGTCTGTGGTTCGACTTGGTCCGGCGAGGAGGAGGAGGGGGAGACAAGCGGTCGCGGCCCCGCTGACACCGGTCAGGAGAACCAGTCCTGGACTGGCTCTGTTTCCTGGTGGAGCAGCAACAGTCCCGACATTTTTAAATTCATACTTTGATCTGCCCGGTCCATAAAACCAGATCAGCGGGCCCACGGACACTGGGTTGGGTCGTCATCATGTCGCTTTGTTCCTGCGTGACGCACATTTGGCAAAAAAGAAAAAAAAAAGTCGGAGTAAACCCCCTCAGCATCACTGGTTTTTTAACGGTCTGAGAGGCTCACTGGGTTTTGTCTCCAGTGTCTCCACTCTTTGACTGAAGGTCCCGTTATTCTGATCACCTGTCAGACCGGTGAGGAGCAGCTGCTCGCGCATAAGGAGAGCGCACGTCACAGCTGTGTTTCTCAGCATAACTGATGACTTAAAATTTAACAAATCAAACAATATCAACACTACAAACACATTGATCTGTCAGTGACTTTATCAGGTTGTCCTTTATTACTAATGTTTAAATACGCCCAAAAGTTTTACTACCAAAAACATGATGACAGAGTCATGATGTAACGTGGAGAATGAAATAAGGCAGATTTAATCCATTACAGAAAAACTGGATGCTACAGTCACTTTTTGACATGTGAAAAAAATCAGTTTGAAATGATTTGATGTGGTAAAAAAGACTAAACTAAACTAAATCTAATCCTTTACTGTCAGGAGATGAGAAGGTTTCTACAGTAAAACTATTAAAACAGAGTGAGCCTTAGAAAACAGCTGCAGAAATGCAGAAATGAATTTTCCCAAGGGGATCAATAAAGTAAAAATTATTATTATTATTACTATTATTATCAACCGCCAATGAGCTCAGACGGTTCTGACAGCAGCAACTACCCCCCCCCCCCCCCCCCCCCCCCA
>SSNR01000370.1:384382-412175 GCA_006937965.1 Callopanchax toddi | reverse complement strand
CCCCCCCCCCCCCCCCCCCGGTGTGCCTTGTGATTTTTTTTCAATGAAAAAGCGTGCCTTGGCCCAAAAAGGTTGAAAAACACTGCTTTAGTTTACCTCGTTAGCAGAGCAGTCCGTTAAGTAGGGCTGGGTACCGTAACACGGTACTACTGTGGTACCGACTGAAAACCTTCGGTAGGTAGTAATACCGAAAAAAAAATTTTTTTTTGATACCTAGTTTCAGTACTTTTACAATAAAATGTCCCTTTAAATGCGCCGCTCCAGCCCCGCTCTGATCGGCGCACACACACAGCCCCTCCCTCTCCTCTCAACAGTTACGGCAAAAAAAAAAGTCAGACCCGTGTTCGCGGTCCGGATAAGCGGAGGTAGACGAAGCGAGACCTTCCTCTCTTGTTTAAACACTCTCGTTGGTACCAACCGGACCGTCAGAACAGCAGATTTAAAAGATCAGACCCGAACACCGTGTTTCTTCAGAGTCAGCCCACAGCTCTGTTTTCACCTGCTGAGGCGTCGGAGCTGCAACCTCCTCAGGAGGACGCAGAACACATGTGCTGTTTTTTTAATTCCATTTAAAAAAATCTGCGAGGCCACGAGACGTACTTGTTTTATTTAGGAGGATTTACATTTTATTAGAGACCATATAGGCTCTGTTATCAGCAACGATGTGTGGAGGGTTTTCCTCATCCAGTTTTTCCTGTGCCCCCAACCTGGCACCTCCAGAGTAACACTAGTTTCTGGTCGACCTGAATCCGTGTACTCTTTATTAGCAAAAAGGAAATAATGAAATAATGAAAACGAATCCATTTTCCTGTATTTCTGATTGTTTCTCCATAACAAAAACCAAATAACTCTTAAATCTGGATATTCAGTTTCCCTTTCAGAAACAAAAAAACAAAAGAAAGAGTTCATGGATTGTATGACAGCTGTAGCGTTTTGGAATAACTATTAGTTATTTTAACTACACCCTCTTCAATAACATTAGCTTATTTTTGGTTTATAATGAAAAGTGATAAACTGTCATTTAACCCTGATAATAGCTAATATTTATTGAAGGTATCTAGGTTCTTTGAAAGAGTACAGTGAATTGAAATACCTTATTAATAACGGAAAACTGAGACCAGATAAGGATTGAACAACCATTTAATTTGAAAAACCTAAGAACACAGACGGATAAAACAGTTTGAAAGTTTGATGTAAACACAATTAATATTCTTAAACATGTTGAGGATGTTAAAGATAGTTTAATTGTGAGTTTTAACGGACCGTAGCATATGTTTTAATGACTAGGGAAGTTAGTTAATTTAGTTAACCTAGTTGTGACTTTAAGAGTCATTTAGGACTAATTTGAGTTGGAATGGGATTTAGTTTTGGCTTAATCTAGAGTGGAAGAATCAAGCTTTATCAAAGCAAACCTCTCGATCAGAAAGTGGTGTTCGCTCACTGAAAGGTGGACGCTCCTGGATCTGGCAGGCGTTGGTTTCTCCACGAGCTGAGGCTGGAGTCCCCAGACTCAGAGTGGTGGTCCTGGAAGGCGTGGCCGCCGAGGACCTCGCCGGACAGTCCGTGGATACGTCCCGGTCAGCAAGGGAGGCATTTCAGCAGGCATGCTGAAGTCATTTCTGATCTTCTCCCGTGATGAGGGAGAGACTGAGAGGCCTTGTTCAAAGCTGATGAAGGTTCAGCTAAGATAGCAGCATAGCAGCTCCAACTGCTTCAGGCTGTAGCTCAGACCAAGACTGAGACTCGACAAGACAAGACTGTCAAGACAAGACTGACTTGTACCGGAACTGAGTATTAGTTTTGAGACGAGTTATCTTAAATTTAACCAATCAGAAGATGTTAAGTGTACTAATCAGAACTGAGTTAGTGGAGTTGTGAATCGTTCTGATTGGACAAGGGACTGGTGGGGAGTTACCAAGTCACATGACTTCCGCCCGTTAACACTCACATTATAATGTAGAAAATGCATGAAAATAGCAGAGAAGCATTATAACACTTTGAGTGTGAGTGTGTAGGTGACCCTGAACAGGAGCAACCAGAGAATGTTCTGTAAACAAGAGATTACAGTTGGAACACCAGTCATTTGGTGTTACAGAAGAGACTCCTTTACAGAGAGTGTTTTATTAGACCAGCTAGTGTCCAGTTAAGGTCATCTGGGAGATGGACACTTGAAAGTGGACAGTAGGACACCTGTAGGGATCTTGATTCAGGTTAAAACATAATCCAAGAGTGATTGTATTCCAAGTTATTGGGAAAAAGATGGATTATTGTTGTGATGGTCAACAGAGGTCAAAGGTGTAGCGTGATCAATATACACTCTGACCTCTGATCTCTGACCTACGTGATCATCTAAAATAATAATCCATCTTCTTCCCAATAACTCGGATTATAATGACTCTTTTATTATGTTTTAACCTGAATCAACATTCCTCCAAGGTCACGGTCGTACCGGAAGAAGCCACCGGACTTTAATAATAATAATAATAATAATAAAGACTCTTGGTGTCTCTTCCTAAAAATGACACTTTAATCTGTTACAGAAATGTCTTAAATGATTAATGCACTTTCTCTTACAGCATTGTGAATGTTTGATCCAGCTTCAGTATTATTGATACTTTGCTAAAAGGTTAAATCAGTATTACTACTTATTTCTACTTTGCTAAAGATAAATAAGTAGTCTGTTTCCACCTCACACAGGAGGTGACGTCTGCTTTAGAGCCTGAGTCACGTGTCTTGTTAGAGTCCCCTGATTGGTCCACGTACACTGACAGCTCTCAGCTGTCTGCCTCTCAGAGAAGAACGGGAGTTCTTCTCTAGCCTCAGAGAAGACAACACGGCCCACGGTCAACTCGCTACACCGTGGGTTATCGATGCCGACTGCCACCGGTAACGGGTCCAGCCCCGTCGCAGTCGAAGAAGCTGCTTACCCCTGAGAGCAGGAACCATCAGCCTGCCTCTCTAATCCAACCAGAATGGGTAAGGCAGCCCGCTACCAGCTCACGAGTCATGGGTTCCACTGACTTGTATCCACGGACGCCTCCGCTTGGCCCAGGCGGGTCCCAACACACCTGTCAGGCCCAGATCGACCGAGAGGGATCTCCGCTTTCTCGTCGACCTCCATCTGCCGGAAACGATCCAGGAACAAGGTCCAGTAATCCTCCATGAACTGGTAAAGCAGGCTACTTGATAAAGCTAACCCTATAACACTAGGTCGCTCATCCAAGTAACCTCTACACCTTATCCCTGATAACTAAACCCTTAAGCTAGCTCCTTAGTCTTAATATCACACGAGACTCAAGTTCTAAACTCAGAAGATCAATTTAATAACATCTATCACTTAGTGAATGCTATCAACTTGCTACCTCAAATGCTAATCTGTTTACAAATGTTCGTCAGCTTTTATAATAAATATTGAATATATTTATTCCTGACTCAGCTTCCATTCGTCAACTAACAGGTACATAACTACTCACTGCGATTAATAGAACCTAGGATTACCTGCTTTTATCACAAACAGCGTTCAAACCCAGGTTTCCGGAGCACACAGACTCCCGTTTAATTCCTCGGTGGCCGTACGTGAATTAGCAGAAGGTGAGTAATAAACATAGCGTTTATATACACTATATGTGGCAAAACGACCACTTATTACCACTACAAAGGTCAGAGGATGTAGCCTATTTGGTGAGGCTACACAGCCTTACTTAGTTCCAGAGGGAAGAGATAAATAAATAATAGTAATAATAAATGCACAAATATGCCATAAAACAGTTTTTTTTGTTTAATTAAAAAAAAACTTTAAGTACTTGTTATTTTCTCTAAGAATTATACATATAGGTATCGAAAAAAGTATTGTTAAGGTACCAGTATCGAAAACCAGGTATCGTTGAATTAGTAGTATCGAAAAATATTTAACGATACCCAGCCCTACCGTTAAGGTGGCAGTAGTTTGACCCAATAAAATACAGAATCAAAAAATAAAGAAACTGGTTGAAGAGGCATAAATCCAAGTATTTTAAAATAAACCAGTGTGAATGAAATGGACACAACAAAACAAATTGATATTGGCTGGCTCATTCTTGAACTGCCTCTTCTCTTTAAACAAGCTCAACAGCTCTCACTGTGTCATAGGGGTGTAACAATACCCAAAACTCACGAGATGAGACACACGAGACGATATTTAATAATAGTTTCAAGAAAACTTCAAAGATCAAATTCACAAACTCAACTGATGTCTTTCTTTTTCTGATTTCTTGAATCTTATCAGTAGGGGTGTAACGATACTGAAAACTCAGGAGATGAGATTTTTCAAGAATTTGATTCAAGAAGATTCAAGAATTTTTCAAAGATCAAACTATTACTGCAAATGTTTTTTTTTCTCCTGTCTCTCTCTTCCTCTCCTGTCTCACCAAAGATAAAGGGGCGGCGTGTAGCTCAGTTGGTAGAGTGGCTGTTCTGGTAACCGGAGGGTCGCTGGTTCGATCTCCGGCTGGGTTACATTGTTGTTTTGTCCTTGGGCAAGACACTTCACTCAGCTTTCCTGCCGGTGGTGGTGAGGAGGGCCCATAGGCGCCAGATTGTTTGCGGTGACTCCAGCTAGGGCTGCACGATATGAGAAAAATCTAATATCCCGATATTTTTTTGGCGATATTGCGATACGATATATATATATCACAATATTTTAAATACGCTCAGAAAACAAATGTTATTTTGAGCTATGTGCATTAAAAGGCACTGGTGTACTCGTTTGTATCATCCATTCACATATTTAACCATCAGTTGCAGAGAAGGTTTCATCATGACAACACTGTTAAACAAGTCTCTGCTCTGGTTCTTACTTGACTTTCCTCCCAAATTAATTTCCACCCCCCACCCCAGTTTTTACTCAAATGTCCCCCCTTTCCCCTAAACTCAGTTTTAATATTTCTAAACTCCACATTTTTGTTCTAACCACAGTTATGAACCTAAAAAGTGAATAATTATAAAGTTAATGACAAATAATTCAACCAATCAAAGCCACAGGATTCTAAATCTAGTGACTGTTATTTAACTTAAATAAAACAAAGTTCTGTGGTTCAGCTGATCATTGGGTGTTTAAAAGTATTTATGATATATTTTAAAAGAAGATATTATGTGCAAACCAAATAATCTAGTGTATCTCACTTTAAAAAAAAGTATTTTTGTAAAATAAATTCCTTTAGAATTAAACTCAGCATAAAAATGTCTCATAAAGAAACATAAAAGCTGCCTATAGATAAAACTTGAGACAGCTGCCTGTTAAACAGACCTCTGTTCATTTTGACTTCTCCATCCATCACAGAGCAGAGACACACGGCGTTCTGACTATCAGCTCATTACAGGGATTCTAACGCTGCAGCCCATCGTCTGCTGACTAAACTTAGAGAAAAGTTGTTCTCCAGATTCATAAAAGTCTTTTAAGTATTGTTCTGTCCTGAGCTTTGAGCTAAACTTAGAGAAAATTTGCGTTTCAGTGAGAATTTTCTCCGAAGTGGTCTGGTTATTTCTTCTTCGGTTTCCTCTGAGGGGAGCTCAGCTGAGCCGCTGCGTCACCAGAAGGCATGAGGTGTGGTGGCTGCAGCGGACACAATAACTCAGAAAATAGTTTATTCCCTTTTACTGAACTCAGTTTTGTTTGGTAATTCCCGCGATTCCGTCTAATTTCTGTCTTTTTCCTCATCGAGGAGACCCACTTGCTCGTCGCTGCAGCAGGTACAGTTTTCAGGTTGGGAGGGGCGAGTAGTGATGCATTCACAGCGTGTGGGAGAAGCAAAACTTACAGTGAATTACAAGCAGACGGCTTCAATTTGCCGTCACAGTTTATACTCGAGTGTTGACGATATAGCCATTTTACACATCCCACGTGGAAAATACTGCGATACATCGAATATACTCGTTATATCCCCCAGCCCTAACTTCAGCCTCTGACAGTCTGCCCCAGGACAGCTGTGGCTAAAGTGAAGCTAACTGCCATCAGCGTGTGAATGGATGAATGTGTCTATGTAGTGTGAAGCGCTTTGGGAGTTCTAGGACTTAATAAGAGCTATACAAGTACACGCCATTTATTTACCATTTGATTTCAGGTAAAGAGGGGGTAAATTGATCAGTTTAAACAGATCCATGATATTAAACGTACACCTAAAAACAACAGCCAGTATCCATTTAAAATAGTGCAACTATGTTTTTAGACAGTAAAAACTACAGGGCTCTAAACTGCCTTTAAAAAAGTGCAGGGGACATGTCCCCCACCTCCACCCCCAAATATGTCCATGTCTCTCTAAGTGATCTTTCAGTCCTTTATTGCTTCTCAGCTCTCCAATGCTGTTATTCTGTCCCTGCCTGTTTTCTCCTGGTTTTCTTTTCTCTCTTCTTGTTGAAAAATAGAATCAGTTCAGTTAAACTTCACTAAATCCTTAAAGGATTTGATCCTAATAGAAAATAAATGAAAAGTTAAGAAAAGCTTCTTATTTTATATAATAAAACTGTGTTTAATACAGTGATAATCATAGTGTTTCATATATACTGCTTTCATAAAACAATGCCAGCAAATTGCCGCGAACCTGAGCCGGGGTGCCATCTGGGAGCCTTTGGTTGTTTATAAGTGGTCAGACCGTGCCGGTAATGTTGCGCAATCATGTGCGTTTCACAGAAAATTTCTCAGTGGCGGTATAAAGGGGTATGGGGGTGGTCTTCGCGCTGTCGACGTGAGACGGAAGTGCTCGTATAAACGTACAGGCAACTTCTGCTTCACTTAGAAGCACCCGGATCTCGGTGTCGCTCCAGTTTGACATCTCCGCTGAGTGTTTACAAATGCGCAGCAGCTTTCCCATGTTTACATGATTTTTAAATACTTTTTCTGGTCGGGGGTCGGCTCACTTTTGCCATGTCATTAGTGACACCTCCCTCTGTTGCGCCAAGGCGTAATCTTCATTCACAAGTACGACGTTGCGGGAATATTACTACCAAGCATGACGGCACGAATGCCGCAAAATTGCCGCATCGCCATGCCGCCACAGTGCTTTCATAAGACACACCGTGGTGGCAGTATTGCGCTGATTTGCCAGCACGGTGTGTCTTATGAAAGCGGCTATAGATTGTTTTCAGATGCACACACCTGTCTCTGTTGCCTTTTCTCCTCTCCTCTCTCTCCTCGCGACTGACTGCCTGTTATGGATCCTTTAATGCAGGAGGTTTAGGGATCCACACCTTTCTGCTCTGAGCCACACATCATTTCCACAGCTGTAATTTCACTATTTCCACGTTCAGGCAGACGCTTCTCTACCAGGGCAGCTGGAATTCTGAGCGCTGGAGCTGCAGCGTCAACGTCTGGTTACGTTTACTTTCACTTTCAGAGCAGCGTGCTCCAAAGTTTTCTCTCGTTTTTTTAAAATAGATGGTCGTTTATTTGTTTCATGCTTCAATAACAACATAAACCGTATCGTTTTCCGACGTTGACATTTGTTGCCTAGTAACCAATGTTTCACTTGGAATGCAAATACCCATTACATAATCCGGTCATGAGTGCTCGCGAGATAGAAGTTATCTCAACGAGACATATCGTGACTTTTTAATATCGCGAGATCTCGTACCACCCCTACTGTGTCATAATACTGAGAAACCTTCCTCTCAACCTTAAGATGTTATGTAGGATGCTCCTCAGGTAAAACCTTCACACTCCCCTACACAGAGACCTAGAAAGTCATTGGTTTGGTTTAAAGCAAAGCATTCGACCCCTGCAAACATCTCATATAAACTATAATGATTTAGTTTGGTCTGATTATGGTGAATCTGCAGCACCAGTATACCGTTCAATAACACATTGTTATTATTTATGCTCTAGCTCTAAACACAGCACATCTAAACTTTTCTGGATGTACACCTTAGTAGTTTAGATATTGATCAAACGTTCCATTTGCTAGTCTCAGTAGATCTTTACCCCTCATCTTCACCAGCCCGTGTTATGCTTTGCCTTCAGTTCCTGTTTTGTCTCCCGTCTGCCTGCTGCTGCTTGTCGCTGTGAGCAGAGAGGATTTTGTAACAGGAGAACCCTTGATTAAGTTCCACCTCCACCCCTGACCCGCCGCTGTATGCTGGGCAGGATCTGGACGCTGGAGCTGGTGGAGCAGATGGAGGTGGTGTGGGTTAAGTGACGGCTGACATTAGACAGGTTCTGATTCTTTAGAAGATTTAAGCATTTGGATATCTTTTAGGTTTTAACTTTCAGAGCGTCCTGAACCTGGCATTGCAGGGCACAATTCCCTGATGATGTCACTTCCTGTTGAACATGAAATGGAAGTTTTCTGTGAGCCTGCAACGTCTCAGAGTGACGAGTCATTTGTTTATGCAGTTTAAAGTGTGTTTAGCTTGTCCTTCTTCTCGCCTCATTTCTAATTTCTGAACACTTGTTAAAGCTTTTAGTAAAGATGCTCTTTTTTCTTTTCTGCATTTTTGTTAACATTCTTTTGTGAGCTCATGTCTTTTTGATGTAATTAAAGTGCCCATGCCATGGTTTTCCATGTTTTCTGACTTATCTATCATGTTGCAACGTTGAGTTCTCACCTTAAACCTGCCAGAAAGAGCAAAAAACGGTGTCTATCTGTCTCCTAGTCCAGCCAGTGAGAAGCTCTTCCAGATTTCAGACCCAGGTTTCAAACTGTGTTTTTCACTCCAGCCCGCTATGAGGTCATAGTGATCCGGACTTGCTTATATGGTAAATTCTCCGCCCACATGCACGTTCACGACAACTGGAGCGAGGAGAACGCCAGTGCTGCTGCCGCCATTGACCATAGACCGTGTAATGTTCAGTTTCAGTTTCGTTTCTCTTTCACGCGACGGCACTGCCCCCTGCTGCAGCAGAAGTGTCAGGCTGCCAAATAAGGAGAAACCCAGCAGAACCGGAAGGCGGCGCTTTCTTCTGATCTCTGAGTTGCTCGTTAGGAAATAATTACAGCGTATTTTGAGTTATAATGGTGCAACGCTAATCTAGAGGCATCAAAGATTACACCTGTTTAATATAAAGTGATTTAAATATGGAGCCATGGGCACTTTAAAGACTTTATTGAGTGTGATCAGGTGTAAAAAGCTGTAAGTTCTCATTCTGTAGGTCAGACTTGAGTTTTTTTTTGTTCATATTGTGATGTAGATGCTCATTTCCACCTTCAGTATTTGAGTTTAGTTAAGACACGCATGCTTTACCCATTCCTTTGTTTATTTAACAAAGAAAATGCTGTGTAGTCTAAAGGTTTTTGTTAAGTTTACCATTAGGTCTGAGGTTCATACACAACCCTGACCATCTCTCAAGTAGTCCGCTTCATTTTAGCATGTACCCAGATGCATAGAACGTTTCTAAGAAAAGCTGCAAAAGGTCTATGAATGCACTTTATCAACCCCATCCACTGCAGATTGAATGTGAGAACACTGATTGATGCGGCGTTGTCGTGGAGAGTCCTGTTTTTTAACACACGCCTTCTCCCTCCTCGGTGAGCCGCGTCCTGGTGAAAACCACTCCACTAGTTCATTCTCTCTGCAGTTTGCAGGTTGGTGTTTGGCCTCATCCTTTTTCCCATCAGCCCTGCAGCCAGGCAGACTGTCAGCAGCACAATTAAGGGCTGTGCCATAATGAAAGGGGCATTAACAGAAGCAATTTATTTCCCAGCGCAGTGCCGGAAGGTTTCTCCAGTGCTGATATTCCGACGCAGCTTTTGTGTGAGCTGCTCTCTGCCATTATGGGAAGGATGAGGAGGACACACACTCACTGAACGAGTATTGTAAAGGGGGGAGGGGGGCATCGCAGCACAAGGCCATCTTTCAGCACTCCTGAAAATCAATTGAATATATTTAAAATTGGCTCTTTTTTTTTAATTTTTTTATTTTCCTACTCCCTGTGGATTTTATAATTCTTCACCACCATTCGGTCCAGATTCCTGTTGAGTTTTCATGTTTGCTTGCTCAAGTCTCCCACCTTTTGACTCGGTCTCTGCTCAGTATTGCACTACCCACCCCACCCCATCACCCCCACCTCTTTCTGTTATTTCTGTGTTCATTTTGTTCCTCTGAAGTTTATTGAATTAGCGCAGACAGCTGAAACGCTGAAGATAAGAGAGGCGCTCTGTGCTCCTCTCTGAGAAATGGTATTGCACCGTGTGTGTGTGTGTGTGTGATTTGATGAGAGGGGGGAGGGCAGACTGATGCAAGGGTTATAGACAGAGGAAATGGGAAGCATTGTGTTTTGATGTTTCTTCTGAGAGTGTGATAAAACAGTACGAGCTTTGTGGAGAAACATTAACTGTTTTGACTTTGGTTCGTTTAGGATTAAAATTTTCCATTTCTGTTGCACACCAGCCATGCAACCGTCACATTGTGTTAGGCTGACAAAGAGACGATGAAGTACAGACGTACATTTACACCCGTTTTCACCTGATTCTGATTCTGATCGTCTCATCTGGATTTTGTCATCGACCGGTGTTTCTGCTCTGTTCAGTGAGACTGAATTAAGTCTGACTGGATCCTAAAACGATTGCCTGCATTTTTATTTAAACTAACAGGTTAAAACTGCATCTAATTCTGTAGCTTTAAAAATCAGTTCCTTTAAACATTTGCTCCATCATTAAATTATTTATTTAAGTTTGTATTGTTAAAATATTTTTAAAGATGACATAAATAACTATATAAATATAAATAAGATCTGAAAAGTCGAGCCAGAGAAAATTGAACCTCTTCACAATATAAAAGATTAATAAATGTACGCGATGCGTGTCTATTCCAAACTTGGAGGCAAAGATTTTTTTTCTGGAACCATCTATTAAAATAATATTTTTGTTCATAGTCATCAGTAACATTGATTTTTTTTTTTTCTGACTCCAGTAAAAGTATTTTATGTTGTCAATATATACAAGAAAAAAACTGTAAAACCAACGTAATTTGAAGAAAACCTGAGGAACTGGATGAAGGTTTGAGTTCCGGCTCCGCTCACTCACAGCTGATGCTTTAGTCTGTAAACGAGCTCCTCTGAGTATGTTTTAACACACAGCCCTTCAGTCATACGTTACCAGTAAATTAAAAACCATCACATAGGTTATAATGTAGTTCACTGGCTCTAGTATAAAGAGTAATAATCTGATCAGATTCCAGAATGAAGCAAAATGTCCTCAAAAGTCTGATTTTAAATTTAAATTAGGGATGCTCCGATTGATCGGGAACCGATCAAAATCGGCCGATATTCGTGAAAAATACGTCATTGGTAAATTCTGATATTCTCCTCTCCACGCCGATCATACCAGCCATAGCTCCTAAACCAGCCGTCATAGGCGCACAGAAAATCCGCGGCGCTACCGCAAGTTCATTGCACAGCCGAGACTCGCCGTTCCGTGAACCGACCGCTCCATTTATAGTTGGTTCAGACTCGGAGCTCAGTCCTGGAGGAGACGTCGGGCGGCGAGTCCCGCTGCCTGGCTCAGCTGCGCCTCCTCAGTGCAGCTGCAGAGAGTCTGTTGCTTCTGCTGCTTTTGCACATTGCGCAACACCCCGCGTCAGGAAACTGAGATAATTCTTTAAACTGGTATAAAAAACAATAATTTAAATATTAATGACGGAGTTGGAAAAGAGCTCGCTGATCATGCACCGGGAGGAGAGGATAAAGCCGCGCCGCGCGTCATGGCGCATGTGGAGAGGAGAGAGCAGCGCGCAGTGCAGGTGGATCAGACCGGTAGAGGGAGGAGGAGCTGAGAGCAGGTAGACTCTTTAGTAATGATCAGATCACTGTCAGTTTGTTCTTTCTGGGCATAAAATGGACCAGAGGGTAAAAACAATGTCGACTTTTCTGCGTCTGAATAGAAGAAAAAAGTATTTTTCTCAAAACGTTATTTCAACCACAAACTAATTAATGGGGATCTTGTGCACAAAAATATATGTTTAATTGTTTAAATATATATAAAAATAATAGATTTCTATTAATAAAAGTAATAGATATCTGATTAAAATGATATATTTCTATATGGATTAAAATAATAGATTTCTATATGGACAAAAATAGATTTCTATAAGGATTGGAAATATATATCTATAATTAATATATTTCTATATGGATGGATGATGAAAAAACCTGTTTTTGTCCAAATGAAAGTGATTTATTATTAATTTTCTACAGATCAAGTAGCCATTAGCCCTCATCATTACTACAATGTGAAATTTACAGTCAATCAATGTGATCGGTATCGGTGATCGGCAGCAAAAAACTAATATAACAAATAATAATTAAAAAAAATAAATAAAAACTAATATAACAAAAAAATATAACAAATCGGATGTTTAGTTTTTGAGATATTTTTATTTATTTGGCACGCCTGCATTAAATACTGTTTTTATTTTATGAGGGCTACCACGCTTATATCGGTATCAAACATTAAGAGTTAGACAATATCATATCGGTAAAAAAGCCAATATCGAGCATCCCTAGTTTAAATGATCACATTTATAAGTTTGTAGTTTGTTATTTATTTAGAGTCTGCTGTGATTGTAGTCGTGTTATAATTTTTCTGAAAACGATCAGTATTTGAGCTTGACTCAGTGATGATTTAGTCCTGATGAACTGGTGATTCAATGATCAGGATGACTTAGAAATGTTCTTGTTTTCAAAGCAAACACATGAAATTAACCTGAATAGGAAACTGTAGTAGGGTAGGGCGATGTGTACCATTTTTCCAGCTGATATTCGTCAGTTCAACAAAGGGCGATGGGCGATTTATTTGCACAGGTGACATTTTTTGGGCAGAGCAACATAAACACGCACGAACTGATTTGCCAATTTTTAACTCAAAAGTCCAATAGAGGAAATAGTAAAAAAAACACAAAGTATCCCATTTGGGATTACTTTGTCTTAAAACCAGCTGCTTGTTCAGACGTATAGGTGGCAGCAAAGGACTCAAACATCTCGCCCTCTGGCTGAGAACTCTACGCTGTCATCAGCTACTGTCACCAAATCACTTAAAAAGACTTAAAACTCCGGTGGAGTTTTTTTTTTTTTATGGAAGCACACATGTACACTGAAAGAAACCATTTTAATTAAAATTTTTTTGTTTAGTTTTGTATTTGTTGCTTCAGACTTCACTCAGTCTGTAACACAGATAAACACTGGACCGACCTGTAAACACAAACGGAGAGAAAGGCCAGTCTGTTTGCTTTCCATCCCCACCATTGTGGTTTATTTAAATAAAGATATGTTCTGAAGACAGGCTGCTGCCGTTCTTTCTGTCTGTCATAAGTTTGACTAAATAAATCACTGCTCCTCTTGGAGGTAAAGGCTTTGTTTGTAGCTTGAAGGAGTTTCATGTGTGACATTTAAAACAGTATTATTACCGTATTTGTTTGAAGTGGGCTGCATCATTTTGGCTTCAACTGAGCATCGTTATTAATTAAGAAACTAATTCATAGGCCCACCCCAAACAGATTGTTGTTAAATAAACGACCAGCAGCCTGTCATCGATGGTCGATAAATTCACCCAACCTTAAAATGTAGAAAATGAACAGGACATGCAGATGGGTGACTGTGGATAACTCGTTTAAGTCTCCTTCATACAGGATGAAGACCTCGCTATGATGTAAAAACCCTTTCCTGGGTCTTCAGGCCTCTAAGGACGCAGAGTGTGAGAACGTGATGGGTTCATTCTGGGCGGACACAGTGGTGCAGTAGGAGTATAAAGGACAGGAACATTGACCTGACCTTTATCCTCATGTCTGAGACAAACAGCCAGGGGATGTGGACGCTGAAGATTAACACCTTTATTTGACCCTACAGGCTTTTGATTACACACAGAATGACTGTAGCAATTAAACGCACGTGATGCTTAATTTAAAGCACTTGAATGTTTTTGTTGAGGTAAATGAATCGTTCTACTTGCAGAAATAAATACTTTAATGTTCAAGGTTTAAAACACTTGAGATTTTTCATTCTTGTGCTTTTTGGTAAAAATCTGCTCAATATTCTTCTGCCTAGAAAAAAGACACCCTTCATTGTTGTTGAAATCACTTGAACTTTACTCTGAAAATCAAAGGATTCTTCTATGAAGAGCCTACTATTATAAAGGGTTACAAAGCGGACCGTGCACACCTAAGCACTTTTTATAATCTGTACAGAAACGGTGCTTTGAGTCGATGCAGATGATTAGGAAAGCAGCGTCACTCTGAGTGAGATTCAACATGTGGCTGGATTGTGTTGTCCTTTTTTATTTTAAATCTAAATAATTGAAATAATTTTTATATTTTTCATACTTAACATGTTAGCATAATGTTGTAAGTAAAATGTTGATGTTTTCAAATATGTTTAAATTTCAACTCTGTTTAATCAGTTCTAATGATCATAAGGGAATGCTTAGAGTGAGTCAGAGGAAACCAGCCCATCGTATCTGCTGTGAGTTAAGTGTTGCTTTTGAAGGGAGCGCACTCAGGGTGAACTTTGACCCTGCCTTTTTGTGTGTTTTTCCAAAAGGCCACAGAGCCAAGTGTGTTCAGTTAAATGAACTGTCTTCCACCTTCCCTCCATCCATTCTCTCTCAGGCTAACCTATTGTACTTATATTTTACTTAAAATTTGTGGTATTTGTTTAAGTTTTTTAAAACTGTTTGTACAATTACTTCTGCATTATTCAAATAACCACATTTCTAACTTTATAACTTCAGTCCTTGCTGAAAATTTCTGGTCTGTAGTTTGAAGTTCAGCCAGTTGTCACTTTTTTTGACAAGTTGAAAAGGCATTTACCGGTAGTCAAATGAAACAAATAAATTAAGTTGTTGTTATTAAAGGATTATTTTTAGTTCAAAGTGTGTCCTGTCTTCTGTCACTTTAGAATTTTGTAATTAAAAACACAACAGGAGCAGAGCAGCATTAATTAAAGCTGGGCTGTCTGGTGGGTGCTGGATCAAAAAGATTAATCCCACTTAGTGTCTTTAAATCAAGACAAATAAACATGATTGGGTTTCTAAATGTGAGTTGAGTGTTGCTGTGCTGCAGCTTGAGGTGAGAGGGGATTTCATCACCGGGCAGATCCTGTAGGCTCCAGTTTTGTGTCACGGTGGGTTTTTGAGAACCCCTGCCCTCCCTGAGCGCATAAGCATCTTCCCCTCTGATGTCACACCAAATCTCAGACATGTTAACACGAACCTTCATGCTGTCTGTCATGGGAGAATATTCTTTTACCTGCTGCTGGAGCAGAGGAAGACTTTTTCATTTTCACCATCTCCGTTTACAAAAGATCAGAGGCCTGTGCTGAACTCCTGAACTGCTGTATACATTACCACTGAAGCTCTGGGTTGTTATACAATTGAATGTTAACAGAAAAAGGCTGGAGATCTCTGTCTCTTAGTGTTGTGTGTGTGTGAAAGAGACCAATGCATTACTATCATGAAGGTTTCTTGGCCCGAGCCTGCTTTAATTGATAGGGGCTGCTGGTATTTACTTACATTCTCCCGCTGGATTAAATCTCAAAGGAAAGAGGAGGAGATGGAGGTTTTCTTTCTTCTCGCTTTGTTTTAATATGCAAGCATGTGTGTGTGTGTGTGTGTGTGTGTGTGTGTGTGTGTGTGGGTGGGTGGAAGGGAGGGAGGATTTGTGTGTATATAAGATATGTGTGTGTGTGTGTGTGCGCCTGTTCAGTAGTCCCATGTGGCTCTGCATTCATCCTTTCTCCATGACGAGAACTGTTGAATCTCTTAAAGCTGCATGGCGTCCAGGCACCACAGAGCACCAAATCTAATCAGCAGCTTCTCTGCGACGTTCGTGCCACTCTGCTGTTGTAGAGTAACGTGTGAGCGTGCACGTTTGTGTGTGCATGTGAGTGCATAGAGTCTAGTTTGCTGCACACAGCCAGTAGTAAATATCATTATCTCTTTGGCTAGTTTTTCATTTTTCAGTTTATGTAGCGCACGCCCGCTCTGCACCAGTGTGAGAGAACAAAGCCCCGATCTCCCAGTGACTACAGAACGTAGACCTACTGCAGGCTGCAAACCAAAGTTTGCAATATGCAAGACACGGACAGCAGACACAGTTCTTTTGAAGTTTTAGCTTTTAATTACATTCACAGTGCAACAAGCTGCTGTTTACACTCTGTAGTTTCACACTAAGTACAGAGATTACATACCCTGCAGACTCACCAAGTGTCCACTCTTGATTGGAAGCTGATGAATGATTGCTGCTATTTATTAAAATGTTGTAGAGCAGGAAAAATGACAACAATCAGGGATACAATATCACTTCTTCTCTGCAGCAGTAGGACACTCCATTAAACAGCTGTCACATCTAAATAGTTCACTTTATTTAGGTGTTGTTTCAAATTCTTTTGGACATATCGGCTAAAAACAGACCTTTCTTGAGTTTTTTGTCTTTTAGATGTTTAAAGTTACTCAAAAACTACTACTAACTACTACAACTAAAATTAATCCAGAGCAAAGAATGTTTCCTAAATTTAGTTCTGATGGTGAACAAAGATAAAGATGGAGGATTTTGATTTTACTCCACGTTGGGCGACATCAGACCCACTCCATGCAGTGGGCTCAGACTCTGCTGTTTGCTGCAAACATCAACCAGTTTTAAATTCAGTCATTGTCCTACTGTTAACACAATCTGAAAACTTAAAACATTTTTACCTCAATTTGAAAAACACAGCAGCAAATTTCTGTTCTGTATTTTTCCATTTCCTTTCGTGTGTTATTCTCCACTCAGGGAGACGCAAAGATATGAAAATTTTCTCCAAAATGAGAATCTCCCAATGTTCCTTTATACAGAGAAGTGTTGATATTTTCTTCCTTTTTAATGACGTTCTTCAGTCTAAAACCTTTAGATCCGTCTGCTGTTTGCTTGTTTTTATGCCGTGTTTGAGCACGTGTGTGTGTGTGTGTGTGTGTGTGTGTGTGTGTGTGTGTGTGTGTTGTTGGAGACTGCAAGGGTTGATTATGTGTCTGATTTTTGTCGGCAGAGTGACATCCCTTCTAATGAAATAATGGTCTAGTGGCAGAGTGCTGGAGGATTGCACATTGTAGACTTCAATTATAGACAAGCTGATTTTTTTTTTCCTTTCAGCCAGAAAAAGTACATGATTTTCCCCTTTCTTTTTTTTTCTTGCAAACAAAAGATCCTTCATAAAGAGTTTTTTTTCCTGATGGGCTTGTCTAAGAGTTTTTTCTTTGGATAATGGATTGAAAAGGCGCAGCGTTCTTTAATTCTCTGTCTATTTAGCCGATCTCATGCTGTAACGCATCAGAAGCATTGGCCTTCTTGTGAGCTCTAATTAGCCAGATTACTGGTTGTAATGTCTTTATTTTTATTTTTATCAGAAGCACATGTAATTCTATGAACCGTTAAATTTATTTAGCACAAGTTGTCCAGTTTTCTGGTGTCCTTTCTGCACTGTGAAATACACACACATTCATGCCTCTGTATTGAATTGTTGTAACGGCACAAAGCCAGATTAAATAGACATGCTGTGACATTCAGAGTGGGAAAATGATGACATGAAACCAGAGCAGGAAGAGAAATAAGTAGAAAATCCTGCTGGATTATTCAGTTATCTTTTTTATTGTCCTCTCCTAACATCCCTGTCCCTTCCTGTCTTTTCAGGGTGGACCCCATTCCTTATGACACTCCCAAGCCAGCAGGACACACCAGGTTTGTGTGTGTTTCTGACACACACTCTCGTACAGATGGCATCCAGATGCCCTACGGAGACGTGCTGCTCCACATGGGTGACTTCACCGAGCTCGGCCTACCGTCTGAAGTGAAGAAGTTCAACGACTGGCTTGGTAAGAGACTGTCTGTGACACACACTTTCATCGTCCGGTTACTGGACACTCACCCTGTTCTGCTCTCACACACACACCACTCACGATGAAGAGCCACAGGCCGGAGGTACGTTGTTATTCTAACTGGTAACCAGACTACACAAATAACCCCTCCCTTGTTGACCCCCCAGCTGTTGAAGTGTCCAGTTTAACCCTGCTGACCTTACACCCTGCTTCATTTAACCTTTGACCTCTCCCTCTGGCTCCATGCTGTGGGTGGGAGCTGTGTGAGGTTTCAGTCCCAGCTGGATCCCGACCCCTCTGATGTCTTTTGTAATATTTTTAAACTGTTGTTTATTTGTCTTCTTCTGATCAGCTGGTGTTGCTAGACGTCTGAAGGTTAGTTCAAACAATGCTCAGGCTCAAAACAGCAAATTAAATGTAAAAGTGCCACATTTGTACAGCGCTGTCCTAAAGGCTACTTCACACCGGATGCGGTTGTGGTGCGTTGTGGACTCCGCAAGGATTAAAAACCATTTATTCCAATCAGAGCCTCCACACCGCATCGAGTGTGAAGTAGCAGTAAGTCCTGGATAAGGCTGAACAATTAATTGCATATGCAATTAAATTCCGATATGACAAAATGAGATTTTCTAATCGCAAAGGCTGCGATTTGACTGGTCATGAGATTTGGGAAAGTTGTGACTTGCAAGCAGCTCAAACAAGGCAGCATTGTTGCCAACTCGGTGACTTTACAAACCCTCCTTAGCGACTTTAACCCAAAAAGCGCCTAGCAACAAATCTAGCGACATATCCGATGGTCTTTAGCTGCTTTTTGTAGAACTTTTCAGTCAATATTGCTGACGGAGTTGCAAAAAGTGCCGCTGCTCAGTCATCGGCAGACAAGAGCATAGACATATGTATACATAGATGCCTCATTACGCCCTCGAGAATGATCTAGCGCTTAATGAGGCATGTACATTTATATATCTATGCCGGTTAGACGTTGCAGGGAAAGAAGTAAAGCGCTGAGCTTTAACCGGTTATAAAAGGCTCAACAGAATCCAACGCTGCACAAAGTTTGGTACCAAAGAGGAATAGTTCATGATCCGTTGTGTGGAATTATTTTGGATATAAAAAAGAAGATGCTGTCAACGTCAGGTACTGTGCAAAGCCTGCCTTGCTACTGTTGCTACCTCACGAGGTAACACTACGAACCTTTATCAACACCTAAAAAACATCACACCACCATATACGAGAGTTGCATGGCTAAAATGCCACCAGTGCTTCAGCTTCCAGTAAACAAACAACAAGCTGACAAGGATTGAAAA
The DNA here is from genome assembly GCA_006937965.1 of Callopanchax toddi. Taxonomy (NCBI): domain Eukaryota; kingdom Metazoa; phylum Chordata; class Actinopteri; order Cyprinodontiformes; family Nothobranchiidae; genus Callopanchax; species Callopanchax toddi. The sequence continues at coordinate 393,064 of SSNR01000370.1, read as the reverse complement.
ATTGGGACTTTGATTAACCACAAAAAAAAGAGAGAAATTGTCCAGGACAAGGACATATTGCTTAATTTTCTTGCACTTCAGTGTGAGTTATGTTAATGACTGGATATCAGGAAGCTTTATTTATTTAAAATATGTATATTTTATTTTAATTTATTTATTTTTAGACTGACCACTGAAGGTCAGACAGTGTTTTAAAGTGTAGTCCACTTGTTACAGATCAGGTTTCAATGAACAGGAGAAGATAGAAATGTTGAAGTGGTAAAGCCTCACATTAATCTGCACTTTAGTGTGTTTAGCAGAATTTAGATACACTGTTACTGTTAATGTTTACTAGACTGTAAGTCGAAGTTTTCAGTAAGTTTACAACTGTGAATTAAGTTGATAAATAAACTTGTTTATATTCAGTCATGCTTCATTTCCCTTTATCTTAACATAAGTCTAGCCTATAAGAATATTTATCTTCAATACATGAGAAAAGTCCCTTGAGAAAATAATCGCAAATTAAATCGCAATTGCAATATTGAAGAAAAAAATTGCAATTAGATTATTTTCCAAAATCGTTCAGCCCTAGTCCTGGACTACAAAGCGCTTTATGTCAGTCAGTCAGTCATTCACACGCTGAAATGAAATATGAACTACGTGGTAAAAGAATTACCCCAAAAATCACTTCTGTGAATAAAATTAACAACAACAACGAGGAACACATTTTACTGGATGGAGCAAGTGGCTGATGGGAAGAAAAACTATCAAAATGTCAAACTTCCCCTTTTCTACCTGGACACACCTTGAACCTTCCAGCTTTAAAGTTTATTTTCAAAATTAATATTTCAGCTCACTAATTTTTAAAAAGAAATAATAAAAAACACGTAGTTTTCTATATTATATTGTGAACTACCACAACATGTCAACTGTTCATTTATAAAAACTGACTCATCTTTGCTTCTTAAAAGTGGTAAATATTTACTGATCAATTGTCAACCAGTCAAGTTTACTTCCATTCATTCCCAGACAAATACATTTTGTTGAAGTTTAAAAGAGTAAAATAAAGGTATTCAGTTTAGGCTTCATTCTGATAGAATAATGATAAATACTAATATGGATGTTGCTGTAACGTTTTTAATTTTACTTAATTGATCAGTTTTGGATTTTCTTTATTTTTTATTAGTTTAGGGCGTTTGTCATCTTAACCTTTGATCAGAAACGAGGACGTTTTAAATTTCAGGAGCCGTTCTGGGCTCCCTGAGCGAACCCAAAACACATCTCCCTTTGCAGCAGAACTAAAACCCTTTAAAGGATACTGGCTTTAAAATTTGATGTGTTCAGTATCAAACTTTTGCCCCCCTGTTGAGTTTAAAGGTCGCTGTCAAAGTTTGTCTCTTAAAAGACTACAGAGTTTACCGTCACTCATGATTTGCAGCAGTCCCCGCGGCGACGCTGACCCAGTTTTCACGGCAAAAATAGAAATCAAATCTAGTTAAAATCCAGAAACTTCTCACACCACTCCTACAGTGAGATCCTCGTCTCAGACTCGTAGTCTGCTCAAGATCCTCCAGCTTTACGACTTCTCTACTGCTGTGTGAGAATAATGTAAACGCTATGATCACTTTATAAATCACTGTAGTTTTTCCACATTTTTAAATATTAGAAAACTCGATGCAACAAGAAACAACAACATTTTGTTTTTACATTCTGGTGTGATGTGAATTATAATCTAATGAACAGAAATCTTTGATCTAGAAGTTTGGATTCCAGCTGCATCCACTGACACAGATCTCATATTTAAGCTTCATGTTTTAAACATTCCAGACAAATACAGGCTGCTATTTCAACAGCAAGAGGAATATTTTTACATACTTTTACACAGAATAGTTTAAAACCTGAATCTGCAATGGATTATTTTTGCTCTTCCTACACATTAAGTCCCCAAAATACAAAATTCATGCTTTACTTTTGCCTCTCTTAACCTCTAAAACAGTACTTGGTCTCACCAGTGACAGTCACATTGTGCACTTTCTTGTTTGTGTCTGTAGGTGTTGTGTTTAGCTGGTGTAAAGCAGAGATATCAGCCATAATGGGAAATCGATGCAGAGCAAAGTGGAAAATAGCTTTGTGTAGTTCCTCGGTAACGTCCCCTTGAAGACTGGACGTCTTTACATCAGTTTGTCAAAGGCTAAGGACAGATGACAAAATACAAATAGTCACATTTACTCACTGAAAACACATTTAAACATTTACATTTTAAAAAAGACTTCATAAAATGAAAATATGTACTTCAAGTCAGTTTAATAGCAGTGATGTAATAATTTTGAAGATAAGAAAAACTTAATGGGAATTGTAAATGTTCAGAAACTAAAGCTTTTAAAAAAGTAAAATTATGTATATATATTTGTAATTTATACGTATCTAAAACACTAAAGTCTCTAGAGGTGTCGACGTGTTAATATTTATTGAACACATACTTACTGTTTTTAATCCGTAAAAGTCAGTCATGTTGTTGCTGGATATGTTTGTGATGTGTGGAGGACTGTCTAAGAGCTGTAATCTGCTAGAAGATTTTTTTTTTAAATCCCATTTATGTTTTGCCTTTTACATTTCTGCTGTGAGCTTTACAAACAATGAATTCCTATTAAGAAAGTGCATGTGAAAGGTTTTGATTTTCACTCAGACGCTGATGAATCGGAGCGTCTGAGGGAGGAGAACGAGACTTCACTTTGTTTAGAATCATATACCAGATATTCTGTTGGTTTTCTCCATGAGTAATTGGCGCAGTTGTATACGGACTGATTGCTGAGATGCACTTAAAATCTAATTCAGCTGCAGAGTCTGAAAAGGTTCAGAGCACTTACGTATGTTTAGAAAGCGACATGTTTTCTGTCATCGCAGGTCGTCGTTCTGACTGCTGTGGGCTACTTGGTCTTGAAATATGCTTTAAAAAATGTCTCCCTTTTTATTCCATCTGACAGTCAGGATTCTCACACAGAAGTAAAACATTTTACAGTCAGGTGGAGGTTTAGAGGATACAAACTACACTCTTTACAAAATGACTGGAAAACAAAAAGCAGAATTTCGACTCTTATTTCCAGTTAGTCACGTCTAGATGTGCTTTTTCTTTAAATTCATCTTTTGTGTGAAACTAATCTACAGAAATATGACCCTGGAGGAAGACATAGGCTCAAAGAGGCTGCTTTGAGAGGCTGTGTTTTAATTTAATACATTTATAGGTTTCTGATCACCTGTACATTTGGTGTTTTCATTACAAACAAAACTATTTTCTAAAACCTGAAATGCTGATCTATTGGGGCGGCATTAGCTCAGTTGGGAGAGTGGCCGGTCTGGTAACCGGAGGGTCGCCGGTTCGATCCCCAGCTCCAGCTGGGTTAGATTGTCGTTGTGTCCTTGGGCAAGACACTTCACCCAACTTGCCTCTGTGACTGCACATGAATGCTGGTGGTGGTCAGAAGGGCCGATGGCGCAGAATGGTAGCATCGCTTCTGTCAGACTGCCCCAGGCCAGCTGTGACTACAGTACAGACGTTAGTCATAGTTTACCACCACCAGAGTGTGAATGAGTGTGTGAAAGAATAATGCAACATCTGTGAAGAGCTTTGAGTGGTGGAAAAAATGCTATATAAATCCAATGCATTATTATTATTATTATTATTATCTCTCTTATTCATATTTAAAGCCTAAATGTTTCCATTTGAGAAAAATACATAAAGCATTTACAGTCAGGTTGAAATAACCTTCTGTTTTGACTTTACGGTATTAACCATAACCTTTATTCTGGAAATATCTCAGCAATGCTTTCCTTCTCTTTAAGTGGCCGTTGTTCCTCATTGTGAGTCTTGGTCAGTGAAAGTTGGGTCTTTATTTATTTTTAACTGGTGGGATTGTTTTCCTTGGCTCCCTCCTCTGTTCTTTGCATCTCTGATTCCAGAGGAGACAGCAGTTTGTTGGAAACATCGACTCCTGTTTGGCCTCTTGGAGGAGATCATTGGAGATCGATGTGGAGGAGTACGCTTCCTGTGACCCAGCTTATCTGATGATAGAGCACCGACTCTGATCTCCCTCTTTAGCTTCTCCCAGAGGTCCATGGAGCACCTGTGTGTGTGTGTGTGTGCGTGCGTGCGTGCGTGCGTGCATGTCTGTGTGCATGTATGTGTATGTGTGTGTACATATGTGTGTGCGTGTGTGTGTGTAATAAATTCATTATTAGGTGTAAAGATTGTGCAGTGTTAGTCCAGTCAGCAAGCCACAAATTAAAAATAACAAACAGACTGCTGATTAGATGCTTCTTAGTTCTGATAATATTTTTGTGTTTCAGATTGTTGGACAAAAGCTAGAATTTTGTGTAAAGATCACATTTAAAAAACGGCATAAGCAGATTTCTCTCAAACCTTTGGCTTTCAATGTTTTTTTCTTTTTAACTTTTGTTTTTCTAAATGTAATAAAAGTAGCCAGAACATAAACTCCAGATGCAAAATTTAACTTAAAGGGACTTGGTGCAGCTTTCATAAACGAACCTCTCGAGCGCCACCCCTGGCGCTCCGAATAGCTGCAGCCCTGAGCGGGAGCGCGCACAAACTTCTCACTATTTCATAATAAAGGTTCAACCAAAGGCAAGCGGAGACATGATTCCATAAATAAACACATTTTATTAATACAAAAGAAAATATGGTAAAATCAATGCCCCACGTCACACACACCGGTATAACACTGGACTCCTTTAAAAAGCAGTTGAAGACCCAATTATTCAAAACTGCTTTTAAATAACTATTTTGTGTTCTCTTGTTGTTGTTTAATGATTTTGATTTGTAATGATATTTTGTTTGTTTTATTAATTTTATTTGTTTTATCATGTTTGATTCTGTTTTCTGTGAAGCACTTTGTGATTTTTTCTGTGAAAGGTGCTATATAAATAAACTTTACTTACTTACTTTATAAATGTTGTCGCTAGCTGCTACGTTCCTGCTCTGGTGCCGTCTGTCTTCTCCGCTGTATGGAGTTCTATTGTGTAGACCCGGTTACACACAACTCAGGCAGAACTAGACGGCCCAGTCTGAGTGAAAGCTGTAATTAGTTGGTGTTCTCAACGGTTCTTCTCCCCAAAAGGCTTCGATCGCTAACAGCAGAGGAGCCGTGTGCGCAGCGCAGCACAGCTGCCTTTGAGGCACTGTGAGGCGGACTGAGGTCCAGGAAACACCTGGGAATTTGAGCAGGGGGCGCTCGGGCGCCGCCCCACCAGTCCCAATAGGAAGAAGAGAAATAGTGATCACAAAATATAAAAAACTAACATGAAAATAAAACTAAACGAGCCATCCATTATATATACAATAAGTGCTGTGTATAATCTGCATTTAGGTGTAGTTTAGAAAGGTTTTCTAACTATTTTTTACCAGACCGATAGGTCGTGTTTCTACTGCGCTTGTCTGGACGGGACGCCGTCCCAACATACTAGGGATGTGAATCCCCACCACTGAGGCCGATTCGATTCGTATCTCGATACGCTCCCAGCGATTCGATACATTGACAATACGGTGAAGCCTCTGCCGATACGATTCGATACGATTCATCCTTGCTGGCGATTCGATACGATTCACGATGCGATTTGAAACGATTCAACACATCACAGAGAATTTTTAAGTCCACATCGGTTTTTAAAAAAATCATCACAATTACTTATCTCTCTCTCTCTAAAAGATTTATTTGATACTTTATTGTTTTTGATAAATCAATAAATTCTACTTAAAAAATGCACTTTATTATGGTTCAGACAAGAGGATTGTTTTATTCCTAATAAATATTAAATCATCACCAAAAATGTTACATTTGTTGTTCGTCTCAACTGTTGCTAAATTTCCCTTAGGATTTTACCCAAGGAATCAATAAAGTAAATCTTTATACTTTTTTAACAATTAATAAATATAGCCAATTTAAAAGATTAGGCCTCTTAAAAATAAATAATAAAAGATGTGAACCATTAACAATTAAAGCTCTTTCCTCAGATCCTCCTTTAATTAATAGCGTTTTCTGTCTGTAATTTGACTAAACCACTTGTTAAACCTACTCTAATCAACATTTCCAGCATTAACTCTGTACATTGTGTAAATAACTTCAACATAGTGTCTCTAATCCTGACTAACATATTCTAGTGGCTAACAGAGCAGAAATCATTCAGATTCTCTGATGTTGCTCATCTCCTCCTCACCTGTTCTACCAGGTTTTCTAACTACGCCTGCACCACCAGGCTTCCGTAGTTTTACTGGTGGTGTGTTCAACAAAACGAGGACAAAACAGATAAACTGATCAACCGGTTGAACGCAGAGTCATTGCTGTTAAATAGCAGGACAGTTCTCCCCCGCGCCCCTCTGGGGAACGAGTTGGAAGGACAGCAGCTGAGCCACGAAACCTCCGTTAAACGTCACGTGAACGAGCGCTGACTCGGTGGAGGACACACAAACGCACGCACACACAGCGTTTGCAGCACCAGCAATCAGCGTGGAGCTGCTCAGTATAGAAGTAGCTCGTGAGAGGAAAAAGACTGGGCACCCTGAACTAATCAATGCAACCATCGTTTTCACTGGTGGGAGATGGGAGAGAGAGATACGTTGCGCATTTAGCAGTCAGCTGAGCCGATGCACGCTGAAGCTACCGGTGCAGTCGGATTTTACACGTCATGATCGGACTACCGGTTCAAATCGGTGAATCTCCACATCCTACAACATACCGCTGTGTTTTCTGCTCCTGACGCATGCGCACAGAGTGCAAAAAATAGGAGACCAATCGGGACGCAGGGGCTCAGCGTCCCTGTGACACATGCGCACAACGACACAGTCAAAACCAGAGGAATAATGGCAAGTTATTTTCAACTGTTTAGATTTTTTGCTTGACTTATTGAAACATATTGTTGTATTTCTTCATCGAAACTTGATGAGATGAATCATAGTGGCAATAGAGCCGTAGAAAACCTCAGTGGAGTAATGGAGACGCAGTCGTTGGACGGTAATTTTGTTTTCTCCAGCTTCACCCTGCCTGCTTGATGTGTTCAGGGTGTGTGTGCATGCGTGTGTGTGTGTGTGATCGAGTTAGAGTGCTGTGGGACTGAGAGGCGGCTCTTTTATTTAGGTTTAGACTGGAATTTATGATCCTGAGATGCGACGGGAGCTAACTTAAAGGAGCAGAAATGAGCCGCTATAGCCGTGATTCTTTTATTTTCATCGTTTGAAAACACACTCCTTCAGTGAAATTGGATGAGGTTGAATTTATCTTTTTCAGCCGTTGTGTTATAGAATTTGTATTCTCATGTTCTCTGTTTCTATTAGTTTTTGTCCAAATTGTTGAGGTGCAAAATTAAACGATGCACCCACTGCTTCTCCCCTCCACATATTATAAATTTAAACCTTTTTTTCAAACGTAGAGGGTTTATTGAACTCTTTATTGAGCATTTTATTCAGTTTGCCCTCTTGCCTTGCATCATAACCTTCTGTTATTACTGGCCACAGCAATATGACACCTAGAAACAGATAAATGAAACTTAACAGTGGTGAAACAAATGGATTCCTGCCAGTCAAACTGCAGGTTGTGGGCGGAAATCCGTACATCATTTTTCAAATGTGGGCAATCTTCATGTAAAATATGTAAATGGATTTTTGAAACAGTCTGTTTGTGTCAGTGATTTAAAAAATGTGAAGGACTAAACCTGGTTCAGTTACTGTTAAAGCCTGTTTTCTACCTGCATTCAGTTAAACGTCCTGATAAACCCTGATCATCACAAACAACATACAATATATTTCACTCAATGATAAAACTTTATATATTAAAAAATGCTATTATGAAACATAAATACAATAAAAACTATTACTTGTTATAAAAAAGTAATATTTTTCAAGGTCCAATTGATTCTTGAAAGCATGTTTTGATGAGAGTTTCATATTCTTTTAAGTTTTTGCAGTGGACAAAAGGTTTTGGAAAACCTGCTAAAAACTGTTGCTTTATAGAAAACATTGCCAGATATTTTATATAACGGATAAATGAACCAGTTGAAACCATAACGTCTGCTGCTTTCTGAAGGTGATTTGTCTCTGCTGGTCTTGGGTTTTGCTTCCAGGACCAGATCTTATAAACATCCTCAGAACCCATCTCTATTCTGGTTCAGTTAATGCCTCACATAAATTACCACCCTATTTAAAACAGACACAGTAAGCCAAAAAAAAGAAAAAGATATCCAGAAAGCTTAAAGAGTTGAGTCCAGGGGAGGGAAAGAGAAATGTGGAGTGATTGGAGGTGAAGAAGGCCAGAACCTTTTGTTGCGTGCTCAGTCAGCTGGAATAAAGTAGTAAGTCAGTTTCTTGATAGCAGAGGGGAACCGGGACAAATCACCTTGACAGAGGAGAGAGGAAAAAGGGCACAGGAGAAGTTGAAAGATGAGAGGACGAGAATTGTAATAGATGTTCTTCTCTATTTAGTTCAGGTTCAGGTTCATGCTTCTTTCAGCTGCCTGACATCTACAGAGATGGATGGTGGTCTGTTGGGGTCAAACTGAGCTGTCAGCTGTGGTTGTAACCTCTATGACTGAAGTGAAGGGATTTTTCTTCTCCAATTATCCTACGTTCTGTTCAGCTGTGGTCCGTGCTCAGGGTTAGGAACACAGGGAGCTACTGATGGGGGGGGGGGGGGGGGGGAA
>SSNR01000370.1:239712-363594 GCA_006937965.1 Callopanchax toddi | reverse complement strand
CTCTCTGTGACATGCTAGACCCTCCTCAGCAGAGGCTATCCTCCCTGGCTGCGCCTCGGCATTGGTGGTGCCTTTCTCCAGTGGCGTGCTGGGGTGTCTCGGGGTCTGGGTCTGGGTGCTGGGGGCATCTGCCTGCTCTTCTTCCTGTGGCGGCCTGGTGGGATCTGGGCCCCCGGGGGTGGTCGGGCCTCTGCTGGGGCTGGTTCGCTCCTGGGTCTCGGGTCTCTGGTTCCGGCTAGATCTACCCTGGATGGCCGGCTGCAGGCGGTGCCTGTGAGCTCCTAGCCGCGGCCCCCCAGGGGCTCTAGCGCGGCGACTGCCGGGGGGCCCACATGGGGTGAGCCTCTGCGCCCTCTGGGGGAGAGTTTAGCGACTGCCCTGACGGCGATCTCCCTGGGGTGTCCGTGCCCTGGGTGGCCTCTGGACGTCTGGGGCCTGGACCTCCTCCACGTCCCCCATGGGCCTTGGGGACGGGTCTGTGGCTCCTCGAACTTATTATTGAATGTTTCAATAGAGAAACCTTACATAAACAAGCGCACATGTATACACACAGGTGATCACGGGGTGCTCGCATAAGGATGGACTCGGGTGTTTTCAGACACATTGACTGGGGCTGTGGTTGGCACTGAACTCTCTTGAACTGGTGTATACGTATACATTTAAAGAATATCACAACCGTTGTGTATTCATATGCTGTTTGTTGCTGTTGTATCTTTTCTCCCTGTTTTGTTTGTTTGTGCTTTATTTACAGGTCTAGAAGTGGATTCTTCACGTCTCTTGTTCTCTTCTTTTTCTGTTTGCTTTCTCCCCCATCCCTCTTTCTGTACCCTTCCCTTCACTTTCAGGCTCCATGTCCAATCAACCATAAAAATATTCTAATAAAGATTTTGGGGGTTATATTTAAACAAAAATCAGGAGGAGTTTTATAGCAGTGGCTGTAACCTCTCACCTGAAACAGCAACACTGTTGGGCTTGTTTTTGGCACTCAGACATTATTCTGCTCCACAGCCGGACAGGACACGGGGTTAAAAAAAAAAAAAAAATTTATTGACAATTTATTCATATCAAACCACTGTTTAAGTTCCTAAGTTCTGATGTTATTGTCTCTGCAAGCTGCTGTAAACTCTCCCCAGAGCAAAAGATATTGGTATCATCTGCAAATAAAATACATTTCAAAATTTTTGAGACTTTACATATATCATTTATGTATAGAATGAATAGTTTGGGACCCAAAACTGACCCTTGGGGAACACCACACTTTATGTCCATGTAAAAGGATTTATATTGCTCTATTGCTCTGGTGATGACCTAAATAAGCTTGTGGGCACAGTGGAGAAAGAACTGGCTGTTTTAAAAGGTTGGTTTGATTCTAATAAACTTTCTATGAATTTGACAAAAACAAAATATATTATATTTGGGAATAGAAAAATTAACAATCAAATTAAAATTGAGGGTAAAGAAATTGAACAAGTACAAACCTATAAATTCTTAGGAAATACTGTGGATGAAAAACTAAGCTGGAAGCCGCATATAAAAGATTTAAAGTCGAAAATATCCAAAAATGTTGAATTGCTGAGTAGACTGAGATTTGTTCTAGATACAAAATCACTTCTTGTACTTTATAATTCATTTATTCTTCCATATCTGAACTACGGTGCAGAAATATGGGGAAACAATTACAGAGCAAATACTTATCCTATATTTTTACTTCAAAAAAAGGCAGTTCGAATTATTAATCTTGTTAACTATTTAGCACCTACAAACCCTATCTTTATACACTTAAAAATTTTAAAATTCTTCGATATTGTTGATCTGCACACTCTGGCTGTGGTATACCAAGCACATCATGCTAATCTCCTACCTTGTATCCAAAGGATGTTCGAGCACAGAGAAGGTGGATATAGTCTAAGAGGAACTGGAATATTCAAAACAAAGAAAATTAGAACTAATAAAAAAAGTCGATGTGTCTCAGTGAGAGGTGTGAGGTTATGGAACAGTCTTGCTGATGGTTTAAAAAACTCCAGTTCGCTAAAAACATTCAAAAAGAGGTTTAAATTTATTTCCTTCGGAAATTACCGTGCACAGGAAAATTTATCAGGATAATGTCTATATTTCTATCATTTCTTTTTCTGTTTTGTTAATGATGAAAAATGTCTCAGCTGTCTCGCCTCGCCTCGCCTTCTTCCGCTTATCCGGGTCCGGGTCGCGGGGGCAGCATTCCAAGTCGGGCAGCCCAGGCCACCTTCTCCCCGGCCAAGTCCACCAGCTCCTCAGCTGGGACGCCCAGGCGTTCCCAGGCCAAACTGAAGATGTATTTCCTCCAGCTTGTCCTGGGTCGACCCGGGGGCCTCCTGCTGGCAGGACATGCCCAGAACACCTCCCGAGGGAGGCGTCCAGGAGGCATCCTAACAAGATGCCCGAACCACCTCAACTGGCTCCTTTCGACATGGAGGAGCAGCGGTTCTACTCCGAGTCTCTCCCGAATGTCCGAGCTTCTTACCCTATCCCTAAGGCTGAGCCCGGCCACCCTGCGGAGGAAACTCATTTCAGCCGCTTGTATCCGTGATCTCGTTCTTTCGGTCATTACCCAAAGCTCATGACCATAGGTGAGGATTGGGAGGTAGACCGACCGGTAAATTGAGAGCCTTGCTTTCCGGCTCAGCTCTCTCTTCACCACAACAGACCGGTTCAGGGTCCGCATCACTGCAGACGCTGCCCCAATCCGCCTGTCGATCTCCCGCTCCCTCCTTCCCTCACTCGTGAACAAGACCCCGAGATACTTGAACTCCTCCACTTGAGGCAGGACCTCTCTCCCGACCCGGAGTTGGCAATCCACCTTTTTCCGGTCAAGAACCATGGCCTCAGATTTGGAGGTGCTGATCCTCATCCCAGCCGCTTCACACTCGGCTGCGAACCTCCCCAGCAAGAGCTGAAGGTCAGAGCTCGATGTCTCAGCTGTATTGTCACAAACTTTAGCTTTCAAGTGGTAAACAGGTTGTGATTGTGATGGGTAGGCTTTAATAAGTTATACTTCAGCCTATGCCCTTTCAGTTAATAACATTATGTAAATGTATTATTATTTATCTATAAGAGGAAGTGGGAATTGTCTGTGATAATCTTGGTTCATCTTTTTAAGTTGTTGTTGTTGTTAGCTCAAAATTTTTTCCCCACTCTGTGCTTTTGTTTTATGAGATGTTATGACTGAATAAAATAATCATTGTTATTGATTGTTAGTGGATTGTCAGAGCTTCATTTGCAGGAGTGAGGGAGTACGTCCAGTCTGTTGAGGTGAAGAGGGCAAAACTCTTGATTTATGTCCCAACCCTCACCTATAGTGGTGAGATTTGGATCATGGTCCAGGATACAAGCAGCTGAAACAACCTTTTTCCGTAAGGTGTCTGGGCTCAGCCTTAGAGATGAGGTGAAGAGCTCCATCATCCAAGTGGAGTTCAAATTAGCTGCTCCTCCTTATTGAAAGAAGTCAGATCCTCCTTGTTGCCTCTCTCTGGAGGTTTTCTGGGCGTGCCCTACTGGGAACTCGCTGGAGGGATTAAATATCCCCTCTGACCTGGGGAGGCCTTGGAATCCCCCGGGATAAGATAAAGAGACACCTTGCTTCCCTCCTGGATCTGTTAGGATAAGCAGAAGAAAGAGAATAGATGGATGTAGATGTTTGAAGATAAAGTAAGAGATGCACAAACCTCAGAGCTCAATCTAGTCATATTACACTGGTAATATTTAATGGTAAATGGTAAATGGCTTGTATTTATAGAGCGCTTTCTACAGTGCAGAACACCCCAAAGCGCTGTACAACACGAACAGTCACTCACCCATTCACACTCACACACTGGTGGTGATAAACTACGTTGTAGTCTCAGCTGCCCTCGGACACTCTGACAGAGGCGGGGGCTGCCATGCACCGGCGCCCTCCAAGACCCTCTTTAATTAATTAATAATTAATTATTAATTTNAAAAAAAAAAAAAACCTGTGAATTTATGCAGCACTTTGAAATTTAAACTTCTGATCCCAGTGTCAACAAGAAGCAGTGCATGATGGGAGATGTCACCATCTTCCTGACTGACCTGTCCTAAGCTCAGCTGGAGGTCATGACAGCAGGTGATGCACAACTTCCTCCTTAAGCCAACCCGCTGATTTGGTTTTAAACTTGAAGAATTTCCAGTACTTTAGTTTAAAACTATCATCGGGGAGGAGGTGATGCTTATGATGATGTTCTATGGTGAGGAGACAACGCAGGAGTTTTTGGTTTGCTGTTTACAGAAGAGAGATAACTGGTTTAAACCACCTCACGTTGGGCTGTTTCTTGCTGAACTAAAACTCTGTCATAGCTGAAACTGAGTTGTTTTTTTTCCTAAATGCTGCCACTTAAGTGTCTAATAATGCAAAAATCTATCATGCTTGAGCCACCACTGTTGTCTTCACCAGGATTCACCAAACCCAGGGTCAAAAGGTTTCAAGCTAAAACAGGTCTGGACAACCGGGTCAGCATCACCGTGTTCCAGGAGGTAATGAGGAGACGCTTAACCCTCAAGCATCATTATCCATCGGGTTTTGTCATATGACACATTTTTTTGTCACAAAGATTCTCTCTTGACAAATTTTGAAATGTAATCGTTAGTTTTGTGAATCGATCACTGGAACATTAAAGCGGCACTCTGGAGCATTTTTCTCTGTATCAAAGTTTTCTAAATGTTTTAAATGATATTTCAGGTCTAAACTATGATCTATGGGTTGAGTTCCACAACATCTGTCATTCTGATGAAGACCCTCCTTCCTCCTAGAGACCCCTTTCCATTATTTCTTGCCGCCGACATTTTTCAGCCAATGAAATTAAAATTTCTGCATTGTCTGAACATGCACGCGCATCGACCAAACCTGTACCAGTAGGGGGCGCTGTGGTACAGGACGCTCCGTGTGTTTCTCTGTTTGTGTCTCTGCCTTACGGCTCATTTCTACTAAAAACCTACCCATTCTCCAGCTAAAGACAGGTTTATTTTTATTTTTAAACCTTTCACCTCACAGAATGGCAAGGCTTGACAGGATTATGCGTTTATTTTGGTCAGAAAGTTCATCCAGGGCCGAGTCAAGTTCAGCTTCAGAGTCCAGCAGCAGCTCTCTGCTAACAGAGCTAATATCAGAAGCAGCAGGGACAGAGAGGGCTCATCAGACCCTCGTAGTGTTGTTGGAATAAGATTGTGAACTGTGAGTGATTAAACCCTACACATTGAGCTGTACAGTTCATGTCCGAAGTATNAGGTGATCACAAGGTGTTCACATAAAGACGGACTCAGGTGTTTTCAGACACATTGACTGGGGCTGTGGTTGGCACTGAACTCTCTTGAACTGGTGTATACGTATACATTTAAAGAATATCACAACCGTTGTGTATTCATATGCTGTTTGTTGCTGTTGTATCTTTTCTCCCTGTTTTGTTTGTTTGTGCTTTATTTACAGGTCTAGAAGTGGACTCTTCACGTCTCTTGTTCTCTTCTTTTTCTGTTTACTTTCTCCCCCATCCCTCTTTCTGTACCCTTCCCTTCACTTTCAGGCTCCGTGTCCAATCAACCATAACAATATTCTAATAAAGATTTTGGGGGTTATATTTAAACAAAAATCAGGAGGAGTTTTATAGCAGTGGCTGTAACCTCTCACCTGAAACAGCAACACTGTTGGGCTTGTTTTTGGCACTCAGACATTATTCTGCTCCACAGCCGGACAGGACACGGGGTTAAAAAAAAAAAAAAAATTTATTGACAATTTATTCATATCAAACCACTGTTTAAGTTCCTAAGTTCTGATGTTATTGTCTCTGCAAGCTGCTGTAAACTCTCCCCAGAGCAAAAGATATTGGTATCATCTGCAAATAAAATACATTTCAAAATTTTTGAGACTTTACATATATCATTTATGTATAGAATGAATAGTTTGGGACCCAAAACTGACCCTTGGGGAACACCACACTTTATGTCCATGTAAAAGGATTTATATTGCTCTATTGCTCTGGTGATGACCTAAATAAGCTTGTGGGCACAGTGGAGAAAGAACTGGCTGTTTTAAAAGGTTGGTTTGATTCTAATAAACTTTCTATGAATTTGACAAAAACAAAATATATTATATTTGGGAATAGAAAAATTAACAATCAAATTAAAATTGAGGGTAAAGAAATTGAACAAGTACAAACCTATAAATTCTTAGGAAATACTGTGGATGAAAAACTAAGCTGGAAGCCGCATATAAAAGATTTAAAGTCGAAAATATCCAAAAATGTTGAATTGCTGAGTAGACTGAGATTTGTTCTAGATACAAAATCACTTCTTGTACTTTATAATTCATTTATTCTTCCATATCTGAACTACGGTGCAGAAATATGGGGAAACAATTACAGAGCAAATACTTATCCTATATTTTTACTTCAAAAAAAGGCAGTTCGAATTATTAATCTTGTTAACTATTTAGCACCTACAAACCCTATCTTTATACACTTAAAAATTTTAAAATTCTTCGATATTGTTGATCTGCACACTCTGGCTGTGGTATACCAAGCACATCATGCTAATCTCCTACCTTGTATCCAAAGGATGTTCGAGCACAGAGAAGGTGGATATAGTCTAAGAGGAACTGGAATATTCAAAACAAAGAAAATTAGAACTAATAAAAAAAGTCGATGTGTCTCAGTGAGAGGTGTGAGGTTATGGAACAGTCTTGCTGATGGTTTAAAAAACTCCAGTTCGCTAAAAACATTCAAAAAGAGGTTTAAATTTATTTCCTTCGGAAATTACCGTGCACAGGAAAATTTATCAGGATAATGTCTATATTTCTATCATTTCTTTTTCTGTTTTGTTAATGATGAAAAATGTCTCAGCTGTCTCGCCTCGCCTCGCCTTCTTCCGCTTATCCGGGTCCGGGTCGCGGGGGCAGCATTCCAAGTCGGGCAGCCCAGGCCACCTTCTCCCCGGCCAAGTCCACCAGCTCCTCAGCTGGGACGCCCAGGCGTTCCCAGGCCAAACTGAAGATGTATTTCCTCCAGCTTGTCCTGGGTCGACCCGGGGGCCTCCTGCTGGCAGGACATGCCCAGAACACCTCCCGAGGGAGGCGTCCAGGAGGCATCCTAACAAGATGCCCGAACCACCTCAACTGGCTCCTTTCGACATGGAGGAGCAGCGGTTCTACTCCGAGTCTCTCCCGAATGTCCGAGCTTCTTACCCTATCCCTAAGGCTGAGCCCGGCCACCCTGCGGAGGAAACTCATTTCAGCCGCTTGTATCCGTGATCTCGTTCTTTCGGTCATTACCCAAAGCTCATGACCATAGGTGAGGATTGGGAGGTAGACCGACCGGTAAATTGAGAGCCTTGCTTTCCGGCTCAGCTCTCTCTTCACCACAACAGACCGGTTCAGGGTCCGCATCACTGCAGACGCTGCCCCAATCCGCCTGTCGATCTCCCGCTCCCTCCTTCCCTCACTCGTGAACAAGACCCCGAGATACTTGAACTCCTCCACTTGAGGCAGGACCTCTCTCCCGACCCGGAGTTGGCAATCCACCTTTTTCCGGTCAAGAACCATGGCCTCAGATTTGGAGGTGCTGATCCTCATCCCAGCCGCTTCACACTCGGCTGCGAACCTCCCCAGCAAGAGCTGAAGGTCAGAGCTCGATGTCTCAGCTGTATTGTCACAAACTTTAGCTTTCAAGTGGTAAACAGGTTGTGATTGTGATGGGTAGGCTTTAATAAGTTATACTTCAGCCTATGCCCTTTCAGTTAATAACATTATGTAAATGTATTATTATTTATCTATAAGAGGAAGTGGGAATTGTCTGTGATAATCTTGGTTCATCTTTTTAAGTTGTTGTTGTTGTTAGCTCAAAATTTTTTCCCCACTCTGTGCTTTTGTTTTATGAGATGTTATGACTGAATAAAATAATCATTGTTATTGATTGTTAGTGGATTGTCAGAGCTTCATTTGCAGGAGTGAGGGAGTACGTCCAGTCTGTTGAGGTGAAGAGGGCAAAACTCTTGATTTATGTCCCAACCCTCACCTATAGTGGTGAGATTTGGATCATGGTCCAGGATACAAGCAGCTGAAACAACCTTTTTCCGTAAGGTGTCTGGGCTCAGCCTTAGAGATGAGGTGAAGAGCTCCATCATCCAAGTGGAGTTCAAATTAGCTGCTCCTCCTTATTGAAAGAAGTCAGATCCTCCTTGTTGCCTCTCTCTGGAGGTTTTCTGGGCGTGCCCTACTGGGAACTCGCTGGAGGGATTAAATATCCCCTCTGACCTGGGGAGGCCTTGGAATCCCCCGGGATAAGATAAAGAGACACCTTGCTTCCCTCCTGGATCTGTTAGGATAAGCAGAAGAAAGAGAATAGATGGATGTAGATGTTTGAAGATAAAGTAAGAGATGCACAAACCTCAGAGCTCAATCTAGTCATATTACACTGGTAATATTTAATGGTAAATGGTAAATGGCTTGTATTTATAGAGCGCTTTCTACAGTGCAGAACACCCCAAAGCGCTGTACAACACGAACAGTCACTCACCCATTCACACTCACACACTGGTGGTGATAAACTACGTTGTAGTCTCAGCTGCCCTCGGACACTCTGACAGAGGCGGGGGCTGCCATGCACCGGCGCCCTCCAAGACCCTCTTTAATTAATTAATAATTAATTATTAATTTAACATTAATAGGGTAACTAATAATTTTTAGCGCATTTACGGGCAGTAACATAAGTGAAAGAGTCAAGATTTTTATTTTTTTTCCACGTCACTGAGATCTGATTTGTGTTGACTTCTTTGAAGTTGATCACCCCAAGTCACCTCTTTGTCTGCGCCAACCTCTGTCAGTTTGTGTTGGCTGTGTGCCCACACACACACACACACACACACACACACACACACACACACACACACACACACACACACACACACACACACACACACACCAGGATCACACACCCACCTACACTTTCTCTGTCAGAGGTTGAACACATGGCAGCTTTACCTGAGACGAGGCAATGGGTCCTGACAAATGTCCATCACCAACAAGTCAAGGACTTCATGTCTGATCTGCCTCTTTTTTTTTACGGAGTTCATTTAGGAAAACTTTCTGTGTCACCATGTGGTCGGAGCTGTAGAGAGACTGGAAAAAAGGAGAAAGGAAAGTTTTACTTTTAAAACAAAACAGTTAAGCTCTTATTTTTAAATTCTGCAGGAATATTATTGATGTAAAATTAAAAGTCTTTTAGTTCCCACTCAGTGTCTCTTACCTACACAACATCTGTCCTTTCTAACATTTTTTGTTTAAATTATTATTTTTATTAAAAATGATTGTTTTTTTCTTGTGCCTGTAAATATGTAGTTTAGTCCTTCTTCATAAATTCTCATTCTGATTTTATTGGTAGTTTATTAAATACTTCCACAGAAATACTTTTTGTTGCTTTTTAATAAGTTGTTACACAATTTAATTCAATTATATATATGTATATATATATATATATATATATATATATATATATATATATATATATATATCCTAATCTAATTTACAACAGAAAATTGCAAGGTAGAAAAAATACATTCATAATAACAAATAAAAAAACCCACTTATTTTTACTTGGACTAGTGTTATTTTAATTACAGTAATTTTTCAGAACTAATGAGGAAATGATTCATTGTTGTTAAAATGTGACACCTTAGCCTAATGGCTCATAAAATAAAAATTGTCAAGCATCTGTTAACGGGCCTGGGTTTGATGGATGCTCCTGTTGTTGTTGGTGTGTGTGTGTGTGTTGTGTTGGTGTGTGTGTTTTGTTGGCCCGTGCGTCATTGTACAGCTGCAGGTGTTTGTCAGGTTACCGATGTGAGGGGGTTGGGTTTGTGTGGAGCCTCCTGCAGCTGGAGCTGCCGGCTCAGAGAGAGGGTGGCGTGTTGCTGGAGTCTTGTTCTCACAGACCGTCCAGGTTGGCAGCTGGAGAGTTGGTGCATGTTTTTATTTAATGTTTCCTAGTGTGTGTCAGGGGAGGGAACGAGATAGTTGAGATTTGTTATTGTGATCTCGCTCTCTGCATCATGACAGTGGTAGGTACCAGGTCTACTCGGGGGCCTGCGCCTGCCAACCACTTCAAACTTCGGCAAAGCCACTCGGACAAAATACATTATACATCTCTTTCGATACTGTTCTTCCACACGTGTTGTGGATAAAGTTTAGGTTTGTTAATAAATACATGTTTCTCATTGCCTAAATGTTTTCTTTATAACTGTAATTTGTTAATAAAAACAATATTTTCTTTGTTTTGTAAAGAATGTGAAACTACATCAAATCAACATCAGCCTGTGCCAAATAAGCACATAAGCTTGTATATGTGAATGTTTTTAATGTATTTACATAATTAGCAAGCCTGAGTATTTGTATAAATGTAGAATTCTTCTGTATATTTTGGTAGTTCTTATGTAAATAAATCTAAAGATTCATTTAAAAGAAGTTGTAGTCTTTCCGCCAATGAAGGAGGACTACAATCCTAAATTTGTCCGGACCAATCCAAATCTTCAGCGTTAACATGCTAATGTAACTTTAACGTCACTTCCGTTAGTCGTACGTTCAGCCAATCATCTAGTGTGATGTAATCAGCAAACGCAGGCCCCTGAGCCGATCTGGCAGTCCGAGCACATCTGGTACCTACAGCGGCTCACTCTGTGCACAAACACTCAGCCAAATGTAAACATTCATTCACAGGTTTGTCTGTGTAATGGTCAGAATGCAACAATAGCATCTAAGTTTAAATTAGTACAGTAATCAGACCAAATGTGTGTTAAAACAGACAGACCGAGTGTTTCCTGCCTCTTGTAGTGCACCACGCACTCCCTGCCCAAGGTGAGTCCCCAATATGTCAGAGGGAGAGTAATGGGTCTTCTTCGTTTAATAAAGTTCTCCTCCATGGCCTCATGTACATCAGTCACCGGCTGAGCTGGCAGAGGTCTACAGCGCAGCGGCCAGTAGCTCCATCAAACACTTACGAGTCTGGAAAAATGCTGATGCAGCCAAATACCACAGAGGATCCAGGCCACAACACAAAGAAGGGGCAAGCTAACCCAGTTTAAGTTTGTTACACTTGATACCACCCATTTAAACACGCTCTCTGGTTGTTTATAATTCGTATGATGATTCTGGTTTAATGAAGGTCTTAGGCATGATTTAATTATCTTCCTACAGAGGAGAGAATGTTTTTCTTTCTAGGAAGTTGTTTGAAATAGGAGTCTTTTGTACTTAATTCCAGACTAGCAGGGGCGAGCTTCAGCCTGTTGTTCTGATTATTCTGAAGTCTCATCTTCTTCCGCTTATCCGGGTCCGGGTCGCGGGGGCAGCATCCCAATTATTATTATTATGAAGTTAGTACAAAATGTATTCATTTTCTATAAGAGATGGACCAAGTCCTCTTTGTTATAACAGTAAATGTTTCCAGTCTTTGACCAACTTATAAAGCGTTGTGTTGGTTTCTATTGAGGTCAGAGATTAGTGGCTCATCCAGGACCACTTCACAGCCCCAGAACAGCTGGTACTGTAGTTGCTCACGGTGTTTATTAATGTGTGTTGAGGGTATTTTCTTGCTTCTCCTTCAGAGTGGGTGCTTCTTCAGCTCGATAGAAACTTGTGAGTGACCTAAGGGGTTGTGATTGGTTGAAAGAGTGCGGCACAAAGTAGACCACTCTGTCATATGGACTTTTACCTTTAACTCTGTTCTGTATGGATGTCTGTAGCACTCTTAAGTGATTTAAACCCAACTCTAATAACACAACTCCAACATCAGACTCCTCTGTTTTTGGTCAGGTGTTCAGCAGTCACAGGTTCTCTGAGCAGTTTCAAAATCAAACACACAAGTTCTTCTAACTGGTCCAAAGTGGGACCAACAGTCCTCAAAACCCTCAAAGACCTTAAGACCATCTGGTCCAAAAGCACCTGTTGTGTTCTTGTGAACCCTAGGAGCTTCTAGCAGTCGATGTAATCAGATTAAAACTGCTTTACAACATTATAAAAATAATACTTTATTGTAAGAATGGGTGCAGAATTCAGGGTTGGGCCACCGGGCTTATAAGGCACTGGGGGAAACCCTGAGAATTATCTGTAATATGTCAACAACATGGTTCTGTAACAGAACTAAACATCTCAGCTGCAGGCCCGGATTGATGCACAGGCTAGGTATGGCTGAAGCCTAGGGGCCCCGTGTGTCTGGGGGCCCCCATTGGTCAGCAGGGTTTTTTAAATTTGCATAGCGGCCGCCTCCAGCTGATGTCACTCTGCCCGCAGCTGTGTGGATGTTATGCAGTTGCAGCAAACAGGTAAATATTGTTTTGGGTTTTTTGTATCCAGTAGTGTTGTCAAAAAACCCAGTTCTTCTGTACCAAGTCGGTACTAAAACAAATGTTACAGTTCCAGGATTTATGAGGAACCGGTGGTACCGACGTAGCGGGTCCACCTGGTTTTTGCGACGCTAGCTGATCGTTTTTCGTCATTTTCGGTCATTTGACGGATTAAAATCACACACCTGTGTGTGTGTGTGTGTGTGTGTGTGTGTGTGTGTGTGTGTGTGTGTGTGTGTGTGTGTGTGCGTGTGTGTGCGCGCGCGCGCCATCAGACCGCGCTGAATTGGCGAGTGGCTGCAGCCTGTCAGAGGGACTCTTCCTGTGTAAATGCGCAGCGCTCCGGATTCTGGACGTGGAACGCCACGTCCAGAATCCTGGAGCTCAGCGGTTCAGAGAACGAGAACTCCCAGAGCGTTGAACCAAGTTGGTTTATTTTCAAGATCAGTCTGGATTTATGAACTGAACAGACATATAAAAGCTGCAGTCGGAGGCAATCGTGTGGATGTGCTCATGCGCTGCGCCTGCGCCAGTCCTCAGACAGGGAGAGTTATTAGAGTTCTCCAGATGAAGACTTTGTGATCAGCTGGTTTATTCTCTAGATCAGTCTGGATTTATGAACTGAACTGGACCTGGTGTGCAGATCAACTGAGCTGAACCATCAGAACCACGATATTCTGTTCTGCAGCTTAATTAAACATCAGGTTCTCCAAACTGCAGTGGAGGAGGAATGGTCAAGGAACGATTCCAATATTTTTTTTACAAGGAATGAAATAATGCTGCCGAAAATGTCATTATTATAACTTCTAAATTAATAAGTGACAGGTAGAAATAGATTATGACCGGATTTTATTTTTTACCGTCAGTCAAAATGGTCAGGATGGTACCACCTCTGCCTCTATTTGAGCAGGAAACACCCTGAAATATATGATTTTATTTAAATGTACATGCAAGAATATTCTTAAACTGTATTGGTCCACAAAATCATAAGCAACACTGATTGAGTAACCAAATAAATAAATAATAATCCTATGTGTGTGTGTGTGTGTGTGTATATATATATATATATATATATATATACACACACACACACACACACACACACACACACACACACACAAGCGATTGGAACAATAGGTAGTGGTCAAAGTTTCGGGTCACAGACTAGGGGGCCCCTGAACAAGTGTAGCCTAGGGGCCCCAGTGCACCTTAATCCTCCCCTGCTCAGCTGGGAACATTGTGTCTTCTGGCTTCTAGGTGTTAGATTTCATATCACAACGTGGGATTGGGATGACATTTTGTTGACACTTGTAGTAGAGCCAATAAAAGACATTTAGGTGTGTATTGATTTAGAAAGTTCTCTCACCATCAGGATTTGGGTTGTATTGATGGTATTTGTTGTGTTGTTGTGGGAGTGAGGACACAATTAAATAAGGTATTCTAAGGCTTTGTTGGAGTTCACAGGAACCGGCAGCTTTTTGATGAAAACTACCGTATATAAAGACCTTTGTGTCCATTTGTCTGTTTTGTCAAACAGTTGGGAACTAATGTAAATAAAATGTGTATTAAATCCATGCTGGATATTTTTGAAGAAGTCCTGATAGAACAGGAACATTGAACTGACGTTCTTGTCGGAGGTTGTTACTCTATGTTTTTGACATCAATGTCAGATCAAACAGTCACGAGTCACCTTGCTGTTTTCACCCAAGATGCTTTCTATCTTTTATCTGGAAGCCCTTGATTTTCTCACAAGTGTGAGAAATGCCATCCATCTGTGGCTGTGAGACACTTAACAGGAGGCTAAAAGGAGACATGTCTCATTTAGTCTCATGCTGCTGGCTGTGTGAACAGAGACATTGACGTCTTTTTGCCATGAATCATTTTGAGGGTTTTGGACTGAATTAAGTGGGTTTTTGTGTTTTTCCTCTTTTTACTTTCTGATCTTTTACAGAAACCTTGTGACCAGTGTCAGCATTTGAGAATAGTTTCATTTTAGTAATCCTTTAAAAGATTCAGTTTTTTGTGTTTCTTTTCTTTTTATGGCAGCTGTACCTCCATTATTTCATCCCAGCTTTAGTTCTGAGTCTGACTGACCAAGAAGTTGACGTTTGGTGTCCGTAAAATAAAATAACTAATTTTCCTCCTTGCTTTAGTCCAATAATTCCTGACTTATCTTCAAATGTTTCAGTTTATTTAAAGTTATGTTTGTGGACAGTGTTGTTTTTGGCAGCCATCTGAGTCTTAGTCTTTTGGACTAAAATGCTGATTAGTTTTAGTTCATTTTAGTTATGTCTGTATGCGTTAGTTTTAGTTCAGTTTTAGTCGACGAAAACTCAAAAAGGTTTTAGTCTAGTTTTAGTCAGTTTTAGTAAAAAAAAAAAAAAAAGCATTAATCCTTTAACAAAGGAATTTATGTCAATAAGTTGGAAGTTAGAATCACCTGCTGTCTGTCCAAACATCCTGCATGCTGTTCATTTAGTTTAAAACTCTGAACTCCCATTCTGCGCTGCACACTAAACGCTGAGTGTGTAAACGCAATATGAGCGGTATGATATATTAATATATGATATGTGTAATAGTATAAATATAATCAGATACAAATAACAATAAAAACAAACACAATGTGGTCACAACAGAAGTTATAAGAGTTTCAGACCATCTGACCCACAGTAGGCCCTGTTCCAGGAGAGTTAAATTCTTAAATCAAAAACAACCTGACCTAAACAAGATCAAAAACATAACCTCATATTCACAATTAAAGCGGCTCTCTGGAGCATTTTTCTCTGTATCAAAGTTTTCTAAATGTTTTAAATGATATTTCAGGTCTAAACTATGATCTATGGGTTGAGTTCCACAACATCTGTCATTCTGATGAAGACCCTCCTTCCTCCTAGAGACCCCTTTCCATTATTTCTTGCCGCCGACATTTTTCAGCCAATGAAATTAAAATTTCTGCATTGTCTGAACATGCACGCGCATTGACCAAATCTGTACCAGTAGGGGGCGCTGTCGTACAGGACGCTCCGTGTGTTTCTCTGCCGTCTCAGCCGTTCACCGACTCACAGCTCATTTCTACTAAAAACCTACCCATTCTCCAGCTAAAGACGGGTTTATTTTTATTTTTAAACCTTTCACCTCACAGAATGGCAAGGCTTGACAGGATTATGCGTTTATTTTGGTCAGAAAGTTCATCCAGGGCCGAGTCAAGTTCAGCTTCAGAGTCCAGCAGCAGCTCTCTGCTAACAGAGCTAATATCAGAAGCAGCAGGGACAGAGAGGGCTCATCAGACCCTCGTAGTGTTGTTGGAATAAGATTGTGAACTGTGAGTGATTAAACCCTACACATTGAGCTGTACAGTTCATGTCCGAAGTATGTGCGCCGCGTGCACGCGCGCACACGCGACCGGACGCGCGTGTCGAGATGTTTTGAGGAGGAGCCTTTGGACGCTAGATTCAAAAACTGCTCTCCTGATGAAATCCTCCAGAGTGCTGCTTTAAGTTTGAACAGCTTTCTACTGACACCATGACCATATAAATACATTTATAATGAACACAGTCAGATAATTATTGTTACAATTCAGACAACAAACACTAACCAAGCTAGTCATGACAATCAGCTCAACTAATGAAGTGAATTAACAACAAAATAAAGTCAAATCCACTGATATGTCCCAGCAAAATAAACTAAAATTACGATTCCAGACCACTCACTAAACTCCCATAGGCCGCCTTGGCAGACAGGAAAAGTAACAAAAAAAAAACAGCCAAAACAGGCTCAACTACAGAACCAAAGCATTCAATCAACACTACAAGTGGAGAACTAACGTTCGGCGAAAACTGCAACAAAGACACGTCGCTGTTTCATGAATAAAATCACTTATCGATCAGGACGAGCTCTTCAGTTTAGCTTTAGCTCACAGGGAAAATCAGCACAGCGATCTATGTCAAACAGAAGAAACAAACAGACCAAAATGACTCATGTTTAGTTTGTTAAATAAAGACATATTTGGAATCAATCGGCCGAGTTGCCACAAGCTGTCAAGCATTTTTCTTCTCAATAAGTATCCATGTGAAGCGCTAGCTGCGCTAGCTTCTTAAGCTCCGCCACACAACAGGTTGCGCCGGAAAGTAAACAGTTCACCCTCCACAATAAAAGGTGTGTTTGGGTCGGGAGTAGAGCTTAACATGTCACAGCAAACACAGTTTATCCAAATACTGTTTCACATCTCCACTCACGAACGTTTTCGTCTCGTCTAGTCTTGCTGATGGTCTCCCAGACGTCTCGTCCCATTTTAGTCATCAAAGAGCCGCAGTTAGGCCGTCTTCGTCTCTATTACGTCATCGAAAATAGGTGCGTTAACAAATTCATTTCGTTATCGTCTTGACTGACGAAAACAACACTGTTGTGGAACTTGTTAATTCAGTTGGCTGTTGTGTTGAAAATCTTGAATTTAGCAGGATAATGAATGTTTTTTGTCTATCATCTGAGCAGAGCATGTGAAGCTTTTGGTCAGAATGCTGAGGCAGAGAGAAAACCTGGACTCTGAACACGCTGTGGATGAAGTTGCTGTGATTACACTGTTGACTTCCCTCCTCTGCAGCCGGCGTTGTCTGACCTCTGGGGTCGACGTACTGCTACAACTCTGACCAGTAAACGAGACCTCTGAGTCCGTGTGATTTCTGTTTACAGCTCGGGTTCGCTTGTACCAAATCCATCAAGGCACTGAATGGGGGCATGATAAATGGGTTTGCAGTGCACTTCTCACTTTCTCCACACCAGAATCCTTGAAGACCGTTTTTGTCTCACTGCATCTGAAAACACTGAGTTCCTTTTCCACTCCTGTCTTAAAGAACAGGCATGCAAAGGTCAACAGTGTTTCTTTGTTTAGGTGAAAGATCGGATCGTTCGTATGAAAGGTACAGGAAGAAGTTCACGTCTCCACCTACAGTTTTCTCCTACTTCACGTTTGGCCCTCAGCTGATGGCCTTCAGAGCGCTGCTCCTGCTCTTTTCATTTGGCTGAAAGGACTCTCAAGTGAGTTTCCTATACATGTTGCCATTGTTTAAAAGCCTTTCCTCTTCCTCCCCTTCCTCTTTTTATCTTTTCACCCATGCCACTGAGGGGATGAATGCTTGGAGAAAAGTGTTTTTTCTACACAAAGGCCAAACTTAGGATGAAGTTGGAGGGAATTGGAAAAGGGCAAAAACGCAGGAAAGCTGGGACGAGTGGGGGAGGTGAAGGGAGGCCGGTGGTGGGAGGGCCTGCCTTTCTGGTCGTTTATCAGAGGATAGCTACCTGTTTGTTTTGATGGCTGTGTGGTGACCTTTGACCCCAAGACTGGCAGGCTTCAGTGGCAGCGTCAGCTTTAATTAAAAAGCCGCCCGACTCGACGCTCTGCAGAGCTCCTGATTCGCTGCTGTGATTCGGGCCGAGCCGAGCAGAAGGGACGACAGACGCATGCAGTGACTGACAAACACACACAGAGGGTGGGATTATTCCTAAAGACGAGACCCCTAGAGAAGGGTTAGGATCTAATCCACTCCCTCAGAACAGGTTCTAGTGTTCTCAATTCATGACTGGAAGAAAAATACATCAAACTCAGTCTGCTGTTATTTTAAGTAAGAATAGAACTAGACTATTCTTCTAACTTTTTATAAAACAAAGGACAAATCAGCAGGCTATATTATTGCAGGATGTATAGTCAGGCTCTAAAACGTACTGAACATGTGTCTGTTAAGACTTGTCATGGGAATATCAATAGTTTAATATTATTTGACTGTTGTTTTCTTTGTTCTTTAAGGACATATCTGTAGCAGAGGTGTGAGAGCAGAAGTCCTTTAAGCTGACTGCTAACATACACAGCAGTGAAAGGTTCTGGAGATGTTCTAAATGCGCAGTGTGTGACAGTAGAGATCTCTGCTGCTTGTTCTCAGAACTTTCACCCAGCTTTCCTATAATCATCTTCAGGAGATCTATCAGAAGGTGAATGTTGCAGCATGACTCCTGGATGTATGTGTGCTGGTTGCTGCTTGTGTGCAAATACACACATTAAAAGTAATTATGGAAAACCTAGACTGTATTTTCAGACATTTTATATCATTCATTCATATCCTCAGTGTTTGCATAGCAGACCTCAGTCTGAGGATTTGGTCCTCAACAGGCAACAAGTAGAATGCTCTTTCCTAGTAGGAGCTTCAAGAGGGAGAGTTCAAGCATCTTGATGTCTTGGTCATGACTCAGAGCGTTTACATGCACATCTAAGTCGGTCTAGGTCGATCTTATGTTAATAAACTGGGAGCCTTTATCCTAGTTTACACGTCTGTTAGAAAACCGAACTCTTAAATGAAGTTCGCTCCACTCCGCTACGATAGGGGGCGACATGCGCCCTTTCCTGTCGGTCTTCTGCCGGTTGTTTTCTTAGCGTTTAAAAACTCTTGTTCTAAACGCTTCTATCGGTCACAAATTTGATCGGGCGTCTTCGTGTACCCAGCGCTGGCAAGCTGTCCGTTTGTTTTTGCTGCTATCGTCTTTTACCGCTACTGATTTGTTTGTATTCCCACTTCCGCGGTGTCGTCACTCTCGGAGGAGGAGCGCCCAGCCGGCATTAGCTCGACTAAGCTGTTTACATGGAGGAGGAAGTCGAGCTACAACCGCATTATCTGGGAGCTTTAGCTCGATTAGATCCAGTTCGACTTCAGCCGGACTAACGTGTTTACATGCAGTTGAAAAAACCGACTTAAGTCGATTTAAGGCAATAATTCGGTTTTCTAGACTGCATGTAAACGCACTGAGTGATCGATGGAGCTAGAGATGGACTGACTGATCGGGGCTGTTTCTCTGGTCTGTCATGGTGAAGGAGCTGAACTAAAACTCAGAGCTCTGGGTTTACTGGTCCAAGTACATTCCAACCCCCACATCATCAGATTTGAACCATGACTGAAAGATTGAGATCCTGAATACAAGCAGCTGAACGAGCTTCCTCTGTCAGGTGGCTGGACTCAGCCTTAGAGACGAGGTGAGGAGCTCTGCTCTCTGCAGGAAGCTTGGAGTAAAGCCACTGCTCCTCCTCTTTGAAAAGAATCTGAGGTGGTTTGTTCTGTGCGTGATCCCTCCAGAGGTTTATCTGTGTACATCCCACTGAGAGAAGACTCAGAAGGCACTCAGAACTCGCTGGAGAGATTATAAATCCATTCTGGTCTGGAACCACCTCCCCAGGAGGAGCTGGACAGACTGGGGGACAGAGTGTCTGGGTTTCCCCTCTGGAGCTCTTAGCTGTATGACCTGGTGGTGGATGAGCAGTGTGTGAAAACAGCTTTAGTTTGTTTGGCATCAACAATAAGTAATAAATTAAAAAACAGGCAAGACAAATTTCATAAAGTCTAGTAAAAAGATGGAGCTTGGGTCACTTAATTAAAATTGAAAATAAAACATCAGCTTTGGTGAGTTCTGATCTGGGTTCAGAGGGATCCCGTTCTTTGAGAGTCCTGGTTGTTGCTGCTCGGTTGTTAATAATTAACTATGTTTAATAGATTTGTTATTTCTGTGGAGGACGCTCGGGCTCAGCTGTTACATCACTCATCGTCTTCAGCTGCAGCGTCGTCTCTGCTGCTCGTTCATAGACGGTGCAGCGTATTTAGATCCTAATGGCAGTTTTGTCTAAGCTCAAAACTCAATATTTGTTTTAAAGCCCGTTTTATATAATGAATATTCACCAGTTTCATCAGAAATTATGATCAAAAATCAAAGCTTATAAAAATGTTCAAGTTTCACCCAATTAAAAAATATTTAAAACAGAAGTTAAAATTAGTTTTTCCATCCTTGAGACTTGTTTTGGTCTGAGCTCTCAAAAGGGCAGTAACAGTTTAACTGTACTTTCCTCCAGAGGCCGTGCTGGAGGAGTTCTGTGTTATGAATGTCCAACAGAATTAATTAGATCATTATTATGTTTCCTTCTTTGTAAGAAGCATTGCAGTAATCTGTCTGCAGTGTGAATCCATACAGAGCTGATTTACAGATTTAAAGTAGCCCCCCCACCCCACACTGATGATCGGCTCATCTAACTGCAGGTTAGAAGGGTGAGATAAAGAAAGTGAAGGGTCATCATAAAAACTGACACTGATTTTATGACATTTTCCTGAAATTTCTAAGGAAACCCTGCAGCACAGTGAATTGGTTCAGAGAAAACTCAATTACGAGCCTGTTAACCTGTGCAGCAATTAACTACTTTTTGTTGCTTGTACTTTTCTTTTTAATGCAATGAAAAGTGTCCTAAGAGTTGAGATCATGCTTTAAAACCTCTCCAAACTAAAATGTTTGCCCAGGTTTTTGATTTAAATTGAAACTTACTGTTTGCTCTGACTGAACTATATATTTTGACCAGAAACCTGGAAAGCGTGTTGCAGTCCTTTTAATTAAACCAGGAAAAGATTGTTGTCAAGCAAACGATCTGAGATGTGAGTGATGGAGAATGGGTGCAGGATGAAAAGAAGGCTGGTGTAGGAATACGGCGGGGGATTAAAGACAGTGAGCGAGCGTTACGGACCCCTGGCCAGCTTGCTGCTGTAATGAACATTAGGGCTGCGGCATAAATTTAATGACCTGTGAAACAAACAGCGAGGCTGAGACCAGTTCCTCTGAATGCTAAGTGGCTCTATTATTAATACCAGCTCAGTGATGCACCCGTGTAAACACACTGATGGTGTGTTTCCCCTACGAGGCCCGTTAACCACACAGCAGTCATGTGATGGGAGTGCACAGGCTCATTGCAGCTTTCTAAAACAGGGTCACGTCTTTTTGTACCTGCAAAATTAATGGCACATTGTCCATTACTGCTCTACCAGCACTAACTAACAGGATATGAATAATACTGCAGCTAATGGCTGTGCAGGTTAGTCTCCCTCGTAATAAATAGCTCAGCAGTGGGGCAGGTGGGGAATAAATGGCTTCTCTGCTGCTTCCAATTTAACAGGTTAGCAAAAAGCAAATGAATTACACAGTTCATTCTGCACTGGTTGGTGACATGTCATCCATTTGCACACATTAATTAAACAATGTTGCCATAAAGTCTGTGTAACTTTTTAAACAATCAACCAAATGACTTTAAATTAAAAAAAAGATGAGTTGTAGTTTTATAGCTTTACAACAAGACAGTAATAGACAAAAGATAAATATTGGTTTTATTAAGAAAATAAAATTATGTTTTAGGCTTGCTTGAAATCAAAGTCAGAACTGTGATCCTGATTGTAGCTGTAATATAATAGATCCTCTCACAAAACGTCTCTCAAATGGGTCTGGTTAATATTTAGTATCTTTACTGTTAGTTTCCTCATAAACCATGTGTTTTATATGGTGAATTGTTTCCCATCAAGCAGCAGCTCTGACGTTGTGAAACAGGCAGATTATTGAGTCTGATTTCAGTGTTGCGGGTTTAATCAACCAATCCACTACATGTGAGCACATGGGAGACTGAACTAGCCAGATATCTGCAGTAACAGGAGGAATGCATGATGAGAGGAGGCTGCTGGAGGCTATAAAATGCTATCACGATCCCCTGGAAGGAAGCCCAAGAAGGCTAAATAACCAGGCAGAGAATAAAGGCGATGTGTCAGCAGACTTGCCCCCTGATCTCACCCTGAACTCGACTTCAGGCTACATCCATCCAAAGGAGAGGATGCTAAGAACTTCAGGCTGTTCCATCAGCTGGGAGGTGAGTCCTGTTAACAAGGGGATACGTGTTTGTCGCTGACACTGTCTATATGTTAGTTAATTCTTTACTGTTTGTGTCCTGGTTTATTTGTGACGTTGACTGGGCCCAGCAGGACTTTGTCTTGTATTCTGTCCCATGCTGTGACCCACGCTATGAGAACATAAATATTTGAAAAGCAGAGGGAGTCCTGTGTCCCTAGTTGCTGTGGCCAGAGGTGGAACAGTTGTGCATTAGATGCAACTTTTACCACATTTTTCTACCTAAACATAGATTTCAGTAGAAAATGTACCTTACTGTCTGGGCCGTTATTCTCGGCAGAGATTGGTGTGAAAGGTCACAAACCTAAGTGCTGGTGCAGCTGAATTCAGAAGACATAAAAATGCTCACATGAATAAGTTATACCATCAATGACAACAAGTCTGGACACGACTCTGCAGCTGGTAAGTGCTGCAGGGCTTTTTGATCGAGAAGAGGTGCAAGCTCCGCTGAGTTTTCTTGCAACTTTAAGAGGAAAGAAAACATTAATGATTTAGGATGGAGTGCATTGGGAACGGATAAGCCAAAGACTCAGTCAGATAGCTTGAGGTGTTGTGTTTTTGTAGTTGGTACTTTCTATAACCAGCTCACACTTCACGTTTGGTTTTCTGTTCAGAGAATCCCACTCTGGTGGAGGACTACACTCACTGATGATGGTTAACAAAACATGCTCAGATGTCTGTGTTCTTTTGTTGTTTTTGGAAACAGCTGTTACTTCTTTTTAATATAGTAGTTCTTTTATTTTGAGATTTTAAATTCATACCACTACCATGTCAAGTTTGTGTCTGTATTGAATTGATTTCTGATGAAGGAAAAAACTATGCTATGGTTTGTTTTGAAGAAAGAATGTCACAGAGTTGGCAACAGTTACTAC
Organism: Callopanchax toddi; assembly: GCA_006937965.1. Lineage (NCBI taxonomy): Eukaryota > Metazoa > Chordata > Actinopteri > Cyprinodontiformes > Nothobranchiidae > Callopanchax > Callopanchax toddi. Next base: position 340,609 of record SSNR01000370.1, on the reverse strand, counting down.
CAGAGCAGCCATGCAGCTGTAGTTTTTATAGCAACCAACAATTATCAGAAGATAAACTAAATTTTAGATGGAAAAAAAAATCCAAGAAATCCTCCAGATGCAGGCTTTTTTGAATTCCACATGTATTTATGTACAAAATAAATTTAGATGAATGAAACTGATAAATGTAAAACCCTTTAGCTAAACTGATTCCAACAATGTTGTAAGATAAAGGGAAAGGATGCCTTCTTTTTTCAAGCTCATTTCATACTAAGGGTGACTTAAAGGTGGTGTAGGACTGAGTGAAGTCTACTTTGATCAGGTGACCTATAGGATAACAAAACAATAAGGCAGAAGGCTAAGGATGGGTTTATAAATGACATTAAACCAGTAAAAGAGTGTGTCTATGGACAAAGGCTGTTAACCTGAGAGTGCAGTGATGAGTGAGGGGTTTACTTCCTGTTATGAATCTTAGTGCTCCATAATAAACAGCTTCCCCAAAGAGCTAACGGGAGCATTTTAATGAACACATCATCAAGTAGAGATCAAAAGATGGCAGCAATGAGCCACCAATTTGTTTCTGTACAGCAGCTCCAGTTTGTTAAAATCTTGTTCAACTGAACAACCACAAAAAAGAAAGATATTCATAAGAACACACAAATTCAAAAGGGGTGCCTTGTTTGGATTTAACTATGGGCAGAATTTATATATAAGAACAAAATAACTGTAGTTTTGTCAGCGTTTAGAACCAGTTTTAGATGGAACAGATGTGATTGGATAATATCAAAAACAGACTGTTAGCATGGGGATAAATCGCTGTGTCATCAGCATAAAGATGAAAAGAGACATCAGTAATGTTCTGTAAACTAGGAAGATGATAGGTCCTAAAACAGAGCCTTGAGGCATGCCTGTTGTGATATTTAGATGAATGAGAGCTTGTTGAGCTGTACACGCTGCTTGCAACCAGAAAGTTTTTTGTTTTTTTTAACCCCGTGTCCTGTCCGTCTGTGGAGCAAACAGAATAATGTCTGAGTGCCAAAAACAAGCCCAACAGTGTTGCTGTTTCAGGTGAGAGGTTACAGCCACTGCTATAAAACTCCTCCTGATTTTTGTTTAAATATAACCCCCAAAATCTTTATTAGAATATTGTTATGGTTGATTGGACACGGAGCCTGAAAGTGAAGGGAAGGGTACAGAAAGAGGGATGGGGGAGAAAGTAAACAGAAAAAGAAGAGAACAAGAGACGTGAAGAGTCCACTTCTAGACCTGTAAATAAAGCACAAACAAACAAAACAGGGAGAAAAGATACAACAGCAACAAACAGCATATGAATACACAACAGTTGTGATATTCTTCAAATGTATACGTATACACCAGTTCAAGAGAGTTCAGTGCCAACCACAGCCCCAGTCAATGTGTCTGAAAACACCTGAGTCCGTCTTTATGTGAACACCTTGTGATCACCTGTGTGTGTATATACGCGCTTGTTTATGTAAGGTTTCTCTATTGAAACATTCAATAATAAGTTCGAGGAGCCACAGACCCGTCCCCAAGGCCCACGGAGGACGCAGAGGAGGTCCAGGCCCCAGACGTCCAGAGGCCACCCAGGGCACGGACACCCCAGGGAGATCGCCGTCAGGGCAGTCGCTAAACTCTCCCCCAGAGGGCGCAGAGGCTCACCCCACGTGGGCCCCCCGGCAGTCGCAGCGCTAGAGCCCCTGGGGGGCCGCGGCTAGGAGCTCACAGGCACCGCCTGCAGCCGGCTATCCAGGGTAGATCTAGCCTGAACCAGAGACCCGAGACCCAGGAGCGAACCAGCCCCAGCAGAGGCCCGACCACCCCCGGGGTCACACACAGACACAATCACTCTCCCTCCCTCATGCGTGCACACACACATTCCTGCAAACATACCAAGACACACAATAGACGCTGTACACCCACTCTCGCTCCCCATGCACTCTCTATGTTCAGGACCAGGGACCAGCGCCCTAAGGGTGAAGCCGGCCCTGAGATCCAGAAGATGGTCCCTCCCTTACTGAAGTGGGGATAAGCAGACCACCACGCACCCCGCCGCAGACCCCGACCAGACGGCCCACTCCACTCCAGGCCCCAGGCAGCAAGCAAAGAACAGGGGAGTGTGAAGACCCCAAGTCTCCCCCCACCTGCTCCAATGTGGTGTTGATGCGTGTTGTAGTAAGATGCTTTTAAAAAGAGTGGGGGGCGGCCCGCCATCCCCCGCCCTGGATCCTATGTGTCTAAATGCGTGGAGATGGGTAATGACACCGGAGGAGAGGTTAGCCGGCTAGACCTCCCTCCCCCCGGGTATTACTGGGTGTAATTTCTCCAAAGACCCTAGATGCATAATGTAAGAATGTCTGGGGTGGAAGTGTTTAAATTGTGCAATAAAATTGGGCCACAGGCTGCCACAGGACTGCAGAGATGGTGTTCCACACCCATGACGTACCCGTGACCCAAAGCCCTGTGTGTGTGGTGACGTGACGGAGCAGAGGGAGGGAAAAATCCGGGGATGGGGAGGCAAGACTGGGGGGACAAGCCCTCCCAGGGGGCCAGCTCCCCCGCTGGCCCCAGTAAGCACCCCCGTTCCCCAAAACCACCCAGGGCAGGGAGATCGCCGGCCCACCCATCCAGGTCCACGGCAGGAGCCCCACACAGCGCCACGGAGCCCACGGAAGTTATTTAGAAAAAGTGGAGGTAATTTGAGAAGTAGTCAAACTATGTATATTTAATCATTCATTTTTACAATCACAAGTTACCATTTCATTGTGTTTTTAAACTTCTTTAGACACTATTTTTTTTATTATTTATTGTAGTCCTTTAAAGTTGTTCATATGTGAAAGACTGAAAAGAGCTTGAGGTGGATCAAGATTCTGATTGTTTCATCTAAACAGCTAAAGCTGCCTTGAATCTGGAAATCAGAGACTAACTGGTTGTTGGATTAAACCTTTACAAGCACAGAACAAATGCATTCACCACTTTTAGTTTTTGTGTTTTCCACACAATCCAGGTCTTTTCCCACTCCATCCCTTACCTTGCTGTGCGGCCCATGAGGGAGATGTGGATCATCTGTAGAGAGCCATCAATCACAGCAGTAACGACAGCTCCATAAACAGAAGGGCAGCTTACCGACTGATTTCTGCTCTGCGGCGATAGCATTCACATCGTCCTGCAGCACTTCCTCTCCTTCCTGCTGACCTCTGCACAGCTTCGGTGGCAAGGACGGGCTGTGGTTATCCCCACCCGCTGAATTTAGTCCTCTGATGGTGGTAGGTGGGCCTCACAGGTGTTAACAGAGTGTAGTGTTATAGAGACAAACGACAGCACATCCTGACATGTATCCCATAATCACTTTACACAATAAACAAAAGACATTGGGGCGGCATTAGCTCAGTTGGGAGAGTGGCCGGTCTGGTAACCGGAGGGTCACCGGTTCAATCCCCAGCTCTGGCTGGGTTAGATTGTCGTTGTGTCCTTGGGCAAGACACTTCACCTACCTTGCCTGTGTGAATGTGAGTGTGACTGTGTGTGAATGTTGGTGGTGGTCAGAAGGGCCAATGGCGCAGAATGGCAGCCTCGCTTCTGTCAGACTGCCCCAGGGCAGCTGTGGCTACAGACGTCTGTCGTAGTTTACCACCACCGGTGAGAATGACTGTGTGAATGAATGATGCAACTCTGTAAAGCGTCTTTGAGTGACTTAGAAAAGCGCTATATAAAACTGATGCATTATTATTATTATTATTATACAGTTATAAGATTGTTCACATGTCCAAGACTAGAACAACCTCCACAGATGAACAAGTCTTCTCTAAGTCAACAGACACTCTGGCTATGATCTCTCCTCTTTAAGGGTACTAAGCTGTTTTTTGATTATAATACGTTTTAACACTCTAGTCTACTCTCCTCCTGGAGTAATACCTTGTGGAGGAATGTTGTTATTTTGTACTTAAAGCTGCACTCTGCAGCGTTGTAAACAAGTTAGGTTTAGCTAGCTATTTTACAGAAACACGTCTCGGAGCACTCACCCCTCCCGTCGGGTATAATCCATAGACCAGCCTTCCTGCGGCCATGGGACCCTGCTTTGACATGGTAACAATGCAGAGTCTAACTCCAGTCGTAGAAACGTTCCCCCAGGTTTTTCCTCTTTTCACCTCCAAATGTTTTAAGTTTTCTGCTAGCTGAAAATTTGTTTTTTTGGGGGGACTCTGGTTTTTTTCCTAAAATGGAAGCGCTAACAGTCGGCTAATTCTGTCCTCCTCCTCACTTCCGGGATGTTTTGCTGCTAAATGTGCCCGGGTGGATTAATGGCAGATCCAAGCAGTGCGCAAGTGCGGCAGACAGACAGCCGGATTGTCCAATCCTATCGTTCGGTCCAAACGATAGGATTGGCTGAAGTTTTTAGAGAACTGTGGGACAACCATTTTATTGATTTCTTTTGTTTTTTTTAATCTCCACAATATATTTACAGCTGTACTATGTTAGAATGTTGTTAAGAGGAACATTGTTTACCAAATCAACGAGTGCAGCTTTAAACCCAGTTTTTGTGCATATGCCTGCAATGTAAACCAGACAACATCCAAAAAGGATAAGGGGGACAGATGAGAAGTCTCATCACAACATCATCAGTGGACATGGTACCAAAATCATCACATAGATGTTTGATGCCGTTACAACAAAACATTGATTCCAACAATGCAATATGTAGGCAGCAGCAACCACAGGCAGGGCCGGCCCTGAGCTGAATGGTGCCCTAGGCAAAAAATGATTTTGGCGCCCCCTACTGCCCAGAACATAAACAACGTAACTTTTGCAAATTCTAAGTAGTAAGCAATGTACTAAAGTTGGATAAACTTGAACTGATGACATTCATTCATATAATAAGTAGGGGGCACAACAGCATGATAGCCCTTTAGTCTTAGCTAACTTGCTAAATGATGGGTCCAGGAAAAATGTTAACAATTTCATTTATGTTAATTAAATACCTCTACTTTGGGCCCGTTTTTCCTCCTCTTCCTTTCTTCATTTCCTGAAGGCTGCCCCAGAGGGCTTGCTTTGTCTTTTCATTCTGCCAGCGACTTTTAACAAGGTGCTATCACTGACAACGTCACAGACTCATCATGCATTATCTACAGTGTTGGGCAAGTTACTTCAAAACTGTAATGCATTATTTATTACTTGTTACTGTCATTTTTAAGTAATTTGTTACATTACAATGTTACTGTTTTAAAATGTAAGGCATTACACTACTTTTGCATTACTTTTAGTTACTCTAACCAAAAATACTGTAAATATGGATTTGACCATCTAATGAGCTCATTACACATCCAGTGGAAGATGATGTGATGGATACATGTAGATATACAACTATCTGGATATTAACCCATCCATCCATCATTTATCATCCATCTATCCATCCGTCCATCCATTTATCATTCATCCATCATTATACATCTATCATCCATATATCCCTATACCTATCCATATATTATTCCATCATATCTATATACAGTATATTTAAATCTATAAACATATATCTCTCTGCACAAGCTCCTTATTCATTAGTTTGACTGACTCCTACCTCCACCTGTCTGCTCCTCCTCCTTCAGCAGACGCTGCATGACGCGCTCTTTCCTCTGCACAGTGGGCGAGAGAGTGAACTCTCCAACTTCTGATGTGAATAATAGAGTGACTCTTTATTTTGAAACTACCTCTCAGTTCGCTCGCTTTAGTTTACGGAGCGCTGCATGCGCTCATGTGTCTTAACAGGCCTTGGATGACGTGAGCGCGCACGACTCGGGCCGCGTTTTCCCTCTGGACCGAGTTCCGAACCGAACCACGCATGAGTTTCGGACCGGGCAGAACCGGACTTGTTTCACTGGCTGCAGATTCACTCCTCTCTGCTCTGTCTGACCACATTTTTCGCTGAGTGACGTTTCTCCTCTGAAGAACCCACCGCCTCAATCCAGGTTAAACATGCACTGTAACGCGCACTGACGTTAAAATATTACAGCTTTTTTTCTGTAATGCCTTACATTACTGCGTTACCGAAAAAAGCAATGCATTACAGTAATTAATAACCTTTGGAAGTCGTTACTCCCAACACTGAATATCAATAAACAACCGGATGGAGAGATGCGCGCAGCGCGCCTCTCCCCCACCTTACCTGATCACAGCGGCAGCAGCAGGTAGCCATGAGGCGCCACTGTTGACTGTTCATGCAGCAAAAGTTGTGCTTTTTTATTTATTTATTTAGTTTATGTAGTTATTTATTTGTTTATTTATTACTTTGCTCTTTACATGAGATGAATGGTGTGTCCAGCAGTTTGTCAAAAAAATTTTTATTTTTATTTTTTTTAAAGATACAATTTGGCGCCCCCTCCAGCAGAGGGCGCCCTAGGCAATTGCCTAATCAGCCTATGCCCAAAACCGGCCCTGACCACAGGACAGTGAAAAACAGTTGTTTATCTATGTGGTAAAATTGCTAAAAACACAAAGGACTACACCATTAATTTGCTGTGAAATGAAAACAACAAGGAGCCAAAAGTGAACCACAGTGACCTAATCCTGCCATAGAACTGAAGGACATAACTGATTAACATGCAGATACGTCACTTTATCCACTGATGTAACTTATTACGCCAAAGAAACAAGTCATATGTGCTCAAATGTGAATGTTTTCTCCACCATCCTGCTCATATCATTCAGGTCTCGCGTCCCTTTTAAGGACCGTAGTTGACATTTGGAGTTAGATGGATACGTCTGAGACCTCTTTGCCCCGTTTCACAGACTGCCCTCCACAGCCTCGTGTGTTTTCTTTTGTTAACGTTCTGCCTCATTGTATACAAACCCATGAGACCAACAATGCCAGTTTGTGTGCTTTCCTGTGTGCATTGTTGTCTCTGCTTCTCTGTGCCCTCTGTGACATCCACTTGCTGTAAGGTCAACACAGTTGCAGCAGACAGAGTGCCATGTATCTGCTCTCACTTGATCCTGTGTGCCCCTTCCTCGCCTTCCCTCTGCGTCCTCCCGCCGTTGGCCTTTGACTTTAGCAGCAAAGACCAGCCTGCTTGTCATGTCAGGACAAGGTTGGGGGGGGGGGCGCTGCTTTCCATCCAACAAACAGATCACATTATAATAATCTTCAGAAATAGATCAATTGCTTTTTGCACATCAGACACATTTCAAAGTAGCTACTTTGATTCTAAAAATAACAAATGTTTTTCAAACAATATTTAAAGATCTGCTTATGGACAACACTGTTTAAAAGGTTAACTTTTTGCTTTAACTTTACATCCTGAAATGATGCATGTTCTTCTGCATCAAATCTCTAATTTAGAAATGATTTCTCATCTCCTCCTCCTGTTGATGCATCTCAAACACTAGAGCACATCAGTGCGTTATAATCACATAAATCAACTTAGACATGATACACTGGAATACATCATAAATCTGAGGCGATGTCCAGCTCACTTAGCAGTTTTTAGCTGGAAGCACGTTATAATAAACATCATCTGTTTCCACAACACTGACTAGATTTGACCCGTTTCTGTGTATCGTTACACGTGTTTTGTTGTAAATACCCCAGTAACACCAGAATGGACCAATTACAGTTTAAGTTTGACACAAACATTTGATTTCAGATTGTATTTATTGGTCACTAACAAAAGGTGGTGATGTTTTTGCATTAATGGTCATCAGCACTCTAACTCAAACTACTGGACCAATTTTAATGAAACTTCCAGTAAATAGTCTTTACTTGCACATCTACAACAATTTAAAAAAAAAAGTTTTTTACAGAAATTGAGCTAAAATTTAGTGGGTTGGTAATTCACTCATCATCAGCACACAGAATATCTCCTGGACCACTTACAGATTGAATTGAAACTCAACGTCAATAACAAAAACACTTCACTCATTTTTCCAGATATTGAACTAACATTTGAAGTTTATTCTAATACACACTCCAAGTGCTACACATTGCACTGAATATTTGCCTTTAAATCTTATTGTCTTGTTGTTTCATAAACTACTAGATAGATTGTAATAAATCTCTCAAAAAGTGGCAGTGGACAGTTCGCACAGCTCAGGTCTGCATCAGGTCGCTGAAGTCTTAGATTCCTGAACCCTAACATAGACTTGATGACTAGACGCTGAGCCAGTAGAATCTGACCGTCTGAGACGAGGAGCTAGAGGTACAGGGAGGGTAAACACTGCACAGCGTCGCCTTCAGACGAGTGTGAAGCTGCACAAAAGATCAGAGTAAAAAGGCTCAACCTTGAGATCTGAATAGATTTTTAGGCTTTGCTACAGTATTCAGATGCATGGATTTGAGGTTTGGATCTTTTTGATGTCATATTTCAGGGCTAAATCATGTCAAAGCATCCCAGATATTTTTCTTTTTTCAGTCAGAAATCTCTGTGTGTCTGAAAAGAGGCAGACCTTTAAGGTTTGGGGTCTGAATCGACACAGACTCCAGTCGTCCTTTTTTAAAATCATTTGCGTTCATCTCTTATTTGCGATCTGTACCGTATGCCATAAATAAAAGTTTTCTGTTCAAAGCTGATTTTTTAAATGAACTTGCAGACCTGGAGGTGCAGTTTTTGTGTTTGTAAAGAAAAGCATTGTGAGGATAAAGCTCTGGACCCACACCTGCGTAATGAAGTGTGTTCGTTCCATTTTTGGATCACCTCCTGTTGGAAATTTTTAGAAAAAAAAACTCAGCCCAGGTCTTTGGAGCAGAACTGGGAAATGAAACCTTGCCTGTTCGTTTTTGTCACTGAGGAGAGCTCACTTATTTCCCAGAGATATTATTCTCCCCCCTGCGTCTCCTCACTCTCTTTTCTATCTCCCACCCTCCCCCTTCCTACATTGTTCTTCAGGATCAAGTTCACAGAGGTCGAGGCTGGAGGAGGGTAATGGGACCCTTGTCCTTGTGTCTCGGGGCAGGTTGAATGGGTCTTGGCCCCTGCCCCCATACAGCTCCTCTGAATAGAGCCCAGATTCTCCTTTTCTTTAGTAGTCTGGTATCCAGTTTCATCAGACCTGCATTTCATCCTGACAGATCCATTTTTCAGTTTCTCTTCACATAACTGGTTGACATATTCTAGCATTTTTATTATATAAAACAATTGTTTGTTTTTATAAAGAATAAAAAGAGTTAAAAATAAATAGAGCTTGTAGGCATTTTTAAATAAAAAATGCTCATATTTCCCTCCTTTTATGGATCTGACACTTTACTGTATTGTTTTTTTATATATTCTTATTAACATCTCTTACTGTTAAAGGACTTGTGTACTCTTGTGTGTTATAAATGTATCTAAACATAATCTAAGGTGCAGCCAGGTAGTGAAAGAGAAAACCCTTCATAGTTAGTCAGGTCTTCATAGTAGTTTAGTAAACTCATATGTAAATCTGCTTTTAGGAAACCTTTAAATGATAAGCCTGCTGAGTAAAGTCCTTATTTAGACTGGAACTAGAATCCTGGTCTTGGACGTACAGAAACTGGTCATAGAATAGCTCTGTGTGAACTGAGTAAAGCTGTCCAGATCTTCATTCAAACTAATGAGTTGGTGATATAGCTGAATCTGAGGCAGGAGTCCCCACCCACCAGGACCTGTACCAGTCCCTGGATCCTTTGGTACCAGGCTGCTCACATAGAGTAACATCTCTGTAAAATGTTTCTAGATCACCAAATCTCTGCCATTTCCTATTTTTGTTATTCAGTTTTTATCTGCTCTTTTTTGTCGGTATGTTCTCTAGTTAAATAGCAGGTCTTCACCTCACACACACACACTGAAATGCTTTCACACTCACTCTTTCAGACAGGCATTTCCAGCTGCTGTAGTCCTCCAACGGCTTTGATTTCTGTTCTAATCCAGTTCATCTCCCACTTTGTGTGTGTGAATGTGTGTGTTGCAGGGTGGAGGTTAGAATAAAAGTCTGTTAGATGTGATGCTTGTAGAGGATACACTCTGAACTCTTCTACTTTTATTTGATTTCCTGCTACAATGTAGGCCACTTGCCCTTTTTACAGGGTTGTGTTTCCTGCACAGCCTCAGACCTGAATGCAGTGAAGAGCTGTCTGGTTGCTGAGAGCAGCTGTGTTTGCTGTGAAGTGTCTGCTGTGGTTGTTTTATATTAGCAGCCTGCAGGTCAAACTGCAGCTGGCTGCATCCCAGCGTGGAGACGAACCCCAGGGAGGTGCTGTGTGTCTTGGTGTATCTGTGTGGATAAGTGAGTGTGAACCAAGTTGTAGCCTTTCCTAAGAGGGCTAAGTCTCGTGGCTAACCCTTAGCGCCTCTGCGTTTGGCAGCATGACTGCAACTGAATTAATCCATTCCACACTCCATCAGTCACTAGGTGTAGGTGATTAATGCTGCGACAGAGCGCGCACACACTTTCACACTCACGTATACTCACACCAACAAGGCCCCTTCACCCCTGTGACTTCTACCTCGCTCCCCAAAGTTTGCAAAGGTGGCCTTGGTGTTGAGAGGCCATTTGTCAAAACCTACTCAGTCTCCACTTGGCTCCTTTTAATAAGGCTACCTGGGCTCTGGGATTACACACACACTCACTCATACACACAGGGCCGTGCACTCTGCTTTGCACATACTCATACAGCCCTGAGTGTCAGGTGGTGTGTCCCGCAGGGCTTATAAAAGTCCCATTAACATGGCCCTCCTCATTGGTCCTGACAGGTTGATCAATTCGACCCCTCCCCTCCGTGACCCCAGGGCTGCTGTGACTCAGAGGTCAGACACGATGGATCGCTGGACCTTCACTCTCCCTCCCTCTTTCTCCTGTTATCTCCAGGCTGGTCTCAGTGCAGCTTGTTCGTCCCACCCGGTGCTCAGCGCCAGGCTGATGTCCCAGGATGCAGCTGCTCACCAGCTTGTATGTGGAGGCTCATACTTTACCTGAGACATGTTGCCAACTTTCCTACAATCTTTTGTTTATTTCAGCAAAACAAAAACTAAAAACAGTTTGGGGCTTTGAATACATTTTTAGGGTTACTAATTGCAGTCTTTGCTAATTATTTTGATCATATTTATACTATAAATGTTCTAAAAACTTACTTTGAAAATTCAACAAAACAACCTTTTCCCATTACAGACGACAGTAGTCTCAGCTTTTATGAGCTTCTCCTTGGTTTAGGCTTTTATTTTGAAGGTTAACCCAAAATACAGCTGTAGTTTGTTTTGATTGGAACTAAGAGTTAGCGAGGCCTCCTGATGGTTACAGTGAGCTGAGGAGAAGAGGTCAGCTGCAGGTTTCCAGCAACTCCAAACATTTTTATCATCAGTGAGTTAAACAGGAAACATTTATAAAATACCAGCGTTACACTATAGCATATTTAAAAAATATTACATATATTAGGGATTGTTCTGTTCATATTTAAAGCATTTTCATTTTACAAAAGTAAAGACTGTTTCCTATTAAACTAAATACATAAATATAAAAATAAGATGATTTACAGGCATTTTTTTTCTGTAGAATTGAAATTTTATTATTCCATCACATAATTAAAGCAATTTTGGGGTTAAAAAATGCAAATATATCATAAAACACTAAATTTTGAAAATGAAAATTATAAATGGGGGAAACCCGAACTTGGAAAGACATTATATTACTCTTTTTTTTTTTTTTTTATCTGATTGATTTGACCTGAGTCATGATTTGTTATTTGATGCATCCTGATTGTGTTTGAGGGAGTAGGTGGATTGCACAGAATCCACTAGGGCTGCACGATTATGACCAAAATAATAATCACAATTATTTTGATCAATATTGTAATCACGATTATTAATCACGATCATTCATCCTGTCTGGTAAAATCTGTTTTATTGCACCAGTTATAAACAATGTTGCAACATTTTTCTGTGAAAAATAAAACTTTAGAATGGATTATAAATAATGCAAAAAAGCAACTAAAAACTCAAATAATTTTATATTTATAAATAATGCAATCCCCCAATACTCAAATTCCTGAAGCCTTCATTGCTCACTGTATTGATAGGACACATATATTTGGCCAAATAAAAAGATATTGTGTCTGTTATTTCTGCGTGTCTTTGTGAAGAAAATGGATACTAGCCTAGTATACTAGACCGTCAGCACATATATAGTATCTGGTTTACCAGGTTACTTCATCTCCAGATGCTGCAGCATTTTACATTCCAGACATGACTTGCTCTCATCAGTCCAACTTGCTGCCGCCGTAATGTGTGACTGGCTGCTACAGTGCTGAGTGGCTTGTGCGCAGTTTTTATTTTGGCAGCTTAAGGAAGCTTTAGCCATGCGTTCGCCCCCTGGTGGTTAGCAGACTATTGGTTGAGGTGGTGTGTGATGAAGAGGCAAGTAGAAGAGCTCGCAATTTGACTGGAAATATCGTTGACGATCAGGTTCATTTAATTGTGGCCACCAGAATCTTGATCACGATTAAAATTCGATTAATTGTGCAGCCCTAGAATCCAACACATGTAACATTAATGTTTAACAGTCATTTCTCTGTCAGATCATGTGAAGGTAGTTTCTGATGATTTCTTAAAGTTTTTTCTTTCAGTTAGTGACTCGTTTGTTTATTACAGTAACATTCTCAGTCTGCAGTTTGGTTTTTATTTCACTCATGAATCTCTAAAGTGACACATGTTTGAATTAGTCTGTCATTATGACACTATATGTTTTACTGTTTTGTTCACTAATTTTACCAAACTCAAAGTCATTCTGAGAGTCGTTTTCCTCCTCCTGGCCACATTTGTTCACCTCAGACTTTAAACATTCAGTGTTTGTGTCACACTTTGAATGTGGCGTAATAAAAGAATGTGTCTCTGTGTTTTAACATGGAGTCAGACTGTACAGGTGTTGTGTAAACAGAGCTGGGCTCAGCTCTACAGACTGTTTGTTGTGAGGTCTGTACTCCTTCAGATCCGACTACTGTGGGTCTGTACTGTGTTTGGTAAACAGGCAGCTCTCCACAAAGCAAATGAAAGCCCCTCTTTGTGTGTATGTGTGTGTGTGTGTGTGTGTGTGTGTGTGTGTGTGTGTGTGTGTGTGTGTGTGTGTGTGTGTGTGCGTGCGTGCGTGCGTGTGTGTTGCTCAGATTGTCCTGAGAAATCTTTGGCAGGATGACTGAGCAGCAGGTTAACTAGAGGAGAGAGACTGAAGATCAAGACTTGGCCAACAAATAGTTGGGAAACAAATTACAGCATACTCAGTGGCCTCTTTATTAGGTATACCTTGCTGGTACATTCTTGGACCCCCTTTGACACATTCCTCAGAGGTTCTGGTCCATATTGACATGATGACGTCACACAGTTGTGGAATTTGTGTTTATTCTCGTCACATTTTATTCTTGTTTCGTTTTCCTGTTAAGATGTGTTTACAGATTTGATAAATGAAGTTAACCTGATAAAACATTGAAACATTTTATACCAAACCAGTGTCTTCTAGTTTTACTTGTAGTCTGACTCTTAAGCGTGCTTGCTGGCTGCGTATAAACGATTCAGAGAAATTCTCCTACAGAGATGATCTTTGGCTAATCTTGTTTTCTAATCCCTCTGCCCTGATTATAGAAACAAGAGTTGTGGTTCACATGACAGCTAAGTTACTGGATTACTCAAATAAGCTGATTTCCTGAGTGTATGTCACTTGGAAACTGTGCTAAACTGTTAAGTTGGATAAGACATGTTTTGAAATGAATCAGAAACAACAGCTTTTTGTTTTTAGTAAAGCCTTTTAATTTATCTGTTTTACAAAAAACAGAGTCCAAGAAACGTCCAGATATAAAAGCACAAACTGACATTTTGCTCAAATTCCACCTGAGATGCAAAAATAAGTTCAGGAAAACATTTTCACCATCAGTCCCTGTGATCTTATGAATTAGAAAAAGGTTGATGGTTTTGAGGGGGAATGCCAGCGAGCTTCTGCCTGTAGAGAGCCGATCCAACGAGGCGTAAAAATGGTTAAAATGATCCGTTAAAGGGGGGAGGGGTGTGATAAAAGGTGTAATGAGAAGAAAGGAGAGTGTGTGGTGTTAGAGGGGTATCCTGTAGCCTGCCCAGGGACCCAGAGAGCGCCACTTGAGAGAGCCGAGGGGTTAAAAGTGGTGTCACGCCCGGAGAGACGCTGCGCCGCCGTCCTAATGATGTCCACTGGCCTAATTGAATATTGACGTTCTGCACACGAGGTCTAAATGGCTTCTGTCTGCTTTACCTCCGCTGCTGGCCACAACTAGAGATTTTTAACCCATTTGCACCGTTTGATTCCTTCAGGATGGGGGATCGTTAAAGGTTCCTGTTACCAAGGTTACCAGGTTTTTGTTCTTTTGATGCACTGATTCTTGTTTCTTTCTGTGCCGTATTGAGCTGCAGATGTTTTAATTAAGAGGAGACTTTACTTAATGCGTCTTGTTGTGATTTTTCTCATTAGTCTGGATGATTTTCGATCTGATTAACTCCCCTCCTGTTCAGCATCATGTAAACACCTGAAAGTTGAAACCAGATTCTTAGTTTAAAACCCCTCTTCTCCTTTTCCCTTTCCTTCATCGGCGCCTCCTTCCACCATTTCTGTTTCTCCCACTTCTGCTTCTATTTCTGTGACCATGTTTCATTTCCCTCTGAGCTAGCCTCCAGACGTCGCTACTCTGTTGCTACGGTGACGCTCTCCAGATGGCAAGTGTCAAGGCAAGACTGGGCTCTGAGTGTTGTCTGATCTCTGCTCACGCTGGTCCATATATACTCAGAGACGGTGGCAGCAGAACGCTCCTGAGCTGCTCACACACTCAGCAGTATGGTGTAATAAAACCTATGTAACAGCCACACAGGAAACAATCTCTCCTTTATGTGACCGGGATGTCATTAATCTAGGCGGAGGTTAACAAATGCGCTCACATGGAGGGTATATTTCATAGGCAGGCAGCCGACAATGGGGCCATTGTGGCATGGAGCTGTTGCGCCCCGCGCTGCGTTCAGTCAGGACCTTTTGGTCTGCTCCGGATCCACGGCTCATGTCAGGGGGGTTATGTTTCATCTCCCAGATGAATGTGTTTATGTGGGGGAAATCTGTGAAACACAGAGCGAAATTAAGGCTCCAGCTGTTTATTTATTTTTGCTGCAAGAAACCGTGATTTATTTTTCAGAATTCGGAGGGGGGCATGAAGGCGTTTGGCCATTTTTCAAAGTTTGGCCTTGTCGCTATTAGTCAAAACCAGAGCCAGATGAATGCCCTGCTGGTGCTTTGTGTGTGCAGCCGGCCGACTAGGCCAGCTCTGCTCTGATTCACTGTTTGCTGAGTTCTTCCACAGCAGCAGCGCTATTTCCATCTGAAAAGTGGTGAGCCTTCTCAATAATCCATTAGACTTCCATTAGCTGCGATTTGTGTGATTAGTTCTAATTAATCAGTTCAGTCTGTGGCCTTCACTCCCCTGCGCGCTCCTCACATTTCATTTTTAACCTCATTTCTCAGCTCTCCACTGAGCGAGAGAACAAGGCAACGACTGAGCGAGCAAATCAAAGAGCGAGCTTCAGGTCCGCCGCCGCCTTTCAGTCCGAGCGCTCAAACATTTAACACTGGGAGCAGGTCGAGCCGCTGCTTACGCTGCATCATAATACCCGTTTGTCTCACAGCGATGAATTAATAGGTGTTTTTGTTGTTGTGGTGATATTTTAGGTTGTTTTAAAATGAGCTGGAGGGGTTGTGATCTCATGTTTTACACATCTCTGCTCTGCCTCTGGTTTGTCCCACTTGGCCCTCTCCTCTGGAACACTTGGTATTGATTAGTGCCGGAGCGTCCATCCTTCACTGTAACACAACCTATTGATGTTTGTGGAGCCCTGATTTCCCTTCGGTCAGATACCGTCTGCAGTGCCATCGCTAAGTGACTGGTAGCCGCTCTGAACTCAGCAGTCTGTCTCAAAGCAACCTGCGCATAATGAAGCTCAAATCTTTTCATCAGCAGCTCTTCCCCTCTGTGCTGCAAACCTCAAATTAAAATGAAGGTTTTTTCTGTTTGTAGCAGTTGGTCAGCTTATATACTGAGGTATTATGTGATGATAATCTGTCTTCCTTTCCTCTTGTCAGCCTTCTTCAGTCATTACCACTATTGTGATAAATGAACGCTCAATTTATCAACCAGCCTTTACTCCATTTTTTTGCCTCCCTTTGGTTTTGACAACTTTTGCTCTCATATCAAACCTCCACTCTTTACTTCCTCATCTGTTTAAACCCTCTGAATCTCTCCATCCATTCCACATCCCCACTCAGCCAGATCCAGGCTTTCTTTTTGTGCCGGGGGAGGCTGAGGAGCTGCCTGTCACCCCAGAGATGCAGACTCCCATCCAGGCTGCTGGAGGTGGCCCGGCTGCTGTCAGTCAATCTTTACACGGGTAGCAGAGGGAGAAGCGACTGACACATGATGTGGCTCCCTGCTGTTTAGAAATTCACTTTTCTTCTCTTCTACCAGGCCTGTGCAGTCAGTGGTTCAGTTTAGCTTCTAAAATTAATACGTCTCGGCTGTGACTGCTGGAATGTAAAAGCACCTGCTCCGTCAGATTCAACCAGACGCTCACAGGTCACGGATGAACAATCAGACCTGTTAGCATGTGCTGAGAGATCATCCAACCTGCTTAGGATTTGTTACTAAATCCAGTACTGTTATGCGCGTTTCATATTATGGAAAATCATTCTTTGTTTTATTTTTATCATTTTTATTTGGCAGACTTTTGAAACCAAAGGCAGCTGTGTGTGTGTGTGTGTGTGTGTGTGTGTGTGTTGTCTGTGAGACTTTCTTCCTGCATCTCTAAACTTAGATCACTAAAAAACCTGAAACCTAAAACTGCATCAAACACATCTAACCAGCAGCAGATGAAACGTGTTTTTACTGAAATGTTTAACAACCTCTTTGGATCTTTGTCTTCGTCTTTAGGCTTGATAACTTTATTGGACACTCCTGTTTGTTTACCTCTATAATGACACGTGATAAACTCATTTTTAGAGAAGTGTGCAGCAGCAGCAGCCCACAGTGAGTCTAGTGTTCATCTCAACATGAATGAGTGGTTCACAGGATACATGATGCACATAATGTGCATTTAACATAGGGCTGGGTATTGTTAGGAATGTCACGATTCGATTCTTCAGGCTTTGATTCGATTTCGATTCAATAATAAGTAAATACACAAGTAGTAAAGTACCTAAGAATATTTTTCACTAATGTGTGCAGTATTACAAATGTTTAAGAACAAACTGACCCCAGCGTTTCCTGTCATGGTTATTTAGCAGTACAATATTGTACGTGTATTGAATACAAACCACAGCTGTTTTTACCTAATGGTTTGTTTTTGTGTCTTTTTTACTGCTTCTACTGTTTTTATGTCCTAACCTGTTGCAGTGAGCATGTTCATGACAAAATAATTTCCTTCGGGACAATAAAGTTCTTCTTATCTTATCCT
The DNA here is from genome assembly GCA_006937965.1 of Callopanchax toddi. NCBI lineage: Eukaryota > Metazoa > Chordata > Actinopteri > Cyprinodontiformes > Nothobranchiidae > Callopanchax > Callopanchax toddi. The sequence goes on along the minus strand of SSNR01000370.1, from coordinate 323,168 downwards.
AACTGTAACAAACAGGTGCTTTTTTAACACCTCTAAAGTGTGTGTAATAGTAGAAAGTATTTCTTTCTTGCTATATATTCAAGTTATAAAAGAAATGTAAACAGAAGTACAGAATGTGCATCCTCCTTTTACAATGCTGAACGCTCACTAGTGTTGCCCACAGCGCCCCTACTGGCCGGTGGGCTGAATCGATTCATAGAATAATCAATATTGAGTTGAGAAATAAATAATTGCAATGCATTGATGAATCGATATTTTTACCCAGCCCTAATTTAAAACTGTTAACTGTTGAGAAACTCTAAAAATGGCTCATGTTTATGGCTTTTGGGTGTGCTTATTGATAAATGTTATAATAATGGAGTGAGTGATGCTAATGTGACGACCCCCCCCCTCCCCTCTGTCTCTGCAGGACTCCGTGGTTTAACGGCTGGGGGTTCAACCTGCCTCGGGGTCAGTCTCTGCTGGATAAATGGAACCTCGTCCCCGAGGGCGTCGACATCCTGATGACCCACGGACCTCCGCTCGGTGAGTCCAATTAACCAATCGCAGCCCCTCATCGCCAGATATAATGAAGTTGTGCCTCATTATTCAAGTCTGGGTGAAGCTACTCCAGGCAGAGCTGCAATTGTGGGAATGTTTGTTTCCTCAGCATCTGTGTCGACTCTGTTTTGCATCTAAAGCCGGCAGTGTGTGGAGCGAGAACTCAAATATGCTTCATAATTCAATATCTGTGTTTGATTTTATGGGGGAAAAGTACATATGTTGGATTTTATTTTGTTTTTCACTGCAGAATGATTAGATTTTCCTTCTAGCTGTTTGGATCCCAGTTGTTTTGTTTTTTTCTTCTCCTCCGTGTTCTCCATCTGGCTTTATTGAGTGATTTCCTTCCCTTTCGCCTACGGAGAGTTGCTGCTGCTGCTACTGCGGCAGCCGCTGTGGCTGTTTGATTGCATAGAAACTCGATTTCGCAGCGGTGTGACAGACGCTGCAAACGACTAGAGAGGGACTGTATGAGAGGATGGCAGCGCTGGAGGGAGGAGCCAGCTGAAGAAGTAGGGGAGACAGAAAACGGGGAGGTGGATCAGGGTGTGGAGGAAATGTGAAGAAAGGACTTCATCTGGCAGAATGTTGAGTTTATATTAAAAGGCCTGAGCGTTAGCTTGTTTTGAGTTAGAACTGAGCTAACAAATCATTTCATCTGTACAGACTAGAAAAGGTGGTCTGGTAGGCTCTGCAATACATTTTCTTTAATTCTTTGTCAGATCTGTCCCTTTATCATATGTATGATTTAATCTATGGACGATGGAGGCAGCAGACGGTGTTTCTTAAAGTAATGTGAAATTTCAGGGATTTTAAAGTGTTTCCATATAGATGTTATGAATAATTACCATTAGAGCTACACAATATTAGATAAACATGATTGATAATATCATTAAATGTTGTCTTATGATATTGGTTGTAATAAATCCTCACTTTCTCCACTCCTCTCTTTGTGTTCCATCTTAATGATGTTCATATCACTCCATGTACATGTAGACTACTATCATCTAGACATGGTGTGGGCAGAAAGAAGATTACACCCCAAAATATTTATCAGGATTAGAGCTTGAAGACATAACACTTGAAATATCAGCCTTGATTTATTGCAGTTCTTTGTGATGTTGATGTTGCCATAACGATAAATCATTAGATGTATAAATGGATAGATACAACAACCTCTCTTCCCCTGAGCCACAGTCACCCCACAATATCTAATAATCTCTGCGTTTGACTCGTCCCTGAGGAGCAGTGGGCTGCCATTTGGACCCCACCCAGGGGTTCAGTATCTAACCCAGCGGTACTCTGACAGAACCGGGGATTGAACCTTCTGATCAGCAGACAACCATCCTGAGTCATGGCTGCCAAAGTGCAGAATGAAAGTAGGATCGAATTTTAAAAAGAATGTAAAATGTAGAATCAAAGTATAGAATGGTTACATCCAGACAAAAACAGGATAATACCGCTGTAATTACTTCCATCCATCTCTCAATACACAGTTATTTACGTGGAATTCTGTGGTGCTTCATATGGAACTGTCTGGTTATTTACAAGCATAAATATCAGGAGGAGCAGTCTGGCTGGTTCCTTCAGACCAGCCACTTTGATCTCAGTACATCTAAATGGATTGTTTAAACAGCTCTGGTCGTGAGAGTTTTACAGCAGTTCATGTGAACTTTACTTTAAAATCTCCACTTTCTGTCAGTTTTACATGATTTATTTTGGTGCATAATCAACACCTTCCTGCTGGACGCGGCCCCTGGAGGCACCAGACGAGCTGCTGCTGGTGAAAAGCCACCACGTTAATAACTGCAGTGTGAAATTAGTGAGCGTGTAAAGTAGGGGTGCACCGATTGCAGTTTTCTGGCCGATCACCGATCTTTAGACAACCTTTCCTGCCGATCTCGATTTTTTTTGCTGATCTTGTATTTTTCATAACTAGAAGCCAATTACTTTAATGTTTCCATTTTTATTGAGTAAATTGAATGAATACTCACAAAACATGAGATAGTGCCTTCTCATATAAAAATTATATATATATATATATATATATATATATATATATATATATATATATATATATATATATATATATATATATATATAAACAATTAATAAAGCCAATTAAAAAAGGTGCCTCTTAAAAATGAAACAAGAGATGTGAACCATTAACAAATCCCTTTTCTCAGGTCCTCCTTTAATTAATAGAACTTTCTGCCTGTAATTTTATAAAAACACTTGTTAAACCTACTCTAATAAACATTTCCAGCATTAACTCTGTGCATTGTGTAAATAACTTCAACATAGTGTCTCTATACTGACTAACAGAGCAGAAATCATCCAGATTCACTTAATGCTGCTCATCTCTTCACCTTATAGGTTTTCTAACTGCAGCTGCGTGCCACTTGACTACTCGGCTCCCGTAGATTTTACTTATGGTGCATTTAATGCGCCTCGTAAAAACGAGGACATAGCAGCTAAACTATGGGATAATCTACCGATTAAACGCGGAGTCATTGCTGTTTGATCGCGGCCACGGGACAGCCTCAAGTTGTGTCCGATGCACGCTGAAGCTACCGCCACCGGCGACGCTGTCCGCTCTCAGATCAGTGAACTCCGTTTTTGCTTTTTCTGTCATACGGACTGCAACTGTAGAGAAAGAGACGAGTAGAGAGCTGAACCAGCTCACTTTGTTGTAGTTTGAAGCGTTAGCAGCCACGCTAGGAGCAGTTAGTTTTCGTCTCGGGTACAACTCTGACCCCCTGGCGGGGGTCCGATGAAAGTCTGGCGGGCTGCCAGGCTTATAAAGCGCTGGGGAAAACCCTGAGTGTAGCACGGATGTGATGTAGCGCGCGGAAGGGAGGGAGGCAGTCTGCACCTCCCGGGAACAGGAGAAAAAGCTGATTTAAAAGCGTATAACCAAGATCGACGATCACATGGGAATATGGTCGATTTACGACCCCTCAAATTAACGTGATCGAGGCCGATCGATCGGTGCACCCCTAGTTGTAAAGGTTTTTAAAATAATGTTGCCTGAACTGCTTTGAAATTTAGAAAACTGCAACTATGATAGCATCGTTTAAACTAGCTGTTAGCTCATCAGTCCTGATGGATGTAAATTGTTTCTCCAAACTGAGGCTGTTCAGGAAGCTAATCACAACGAGATTAGCTTTACTGAGCATAAAGATGAGTTCTTACTTGAACCTTAAGCTCAGAACCTGGAGTTTAAAGCACTCAGTGACCAGAGCTGGCTGACTGTAGGGTGTTTGTTAGTTCGGTGATGGAAACACGTTATAAACGGAGAAAGAGCTGTCTGTAAAACGTTGACTGAATGTCTGTGCAGGTTTCAGAGACTGGGTTCCTAAAGAGCTGCAGCGGGTTGGCTGTGTGGAGCTGCTCAACACGGTCCAGAAGAGGGTGAGACCTAAACTTCATGCCTTTGGAGGCATACACGAAGGTACCGGACTCATAAACATCTGCTTTATTTGTGTGAATCTACAGAAGGAAAAACTAACACTGCAAACAGGTCTGTTAGAAGAGATTTATCCCAGAAAATCAGTCAAGTCTAACCCCAAGATTATTCAGATACAGTTTGTTAGGCTGCTAATAAATAAAATGATTAATTTAGTCATTTTTTAACCAAACAATCCTAAATTCTCTTTATTCTTTTGTGTTCTTAAATAGAAATGAATATTGCTTTTGTCTCATTGGGTTGGTACTTATCTTCAACCTACTGTTTGGGTCGTGATGTCGACCAATGGGAGAGAAGCTGTGATAAAAAATGAGATAAAATGTGACAGCAAACAAATAGCTTTAAATAAATACAGAATATGGAAACAAATAATGACATTAAATAGAAAACTAATTAATAAAAAATACGAGTAGAAATAAAATGAAAAATTAAATAATAGTGATGTTGAAATGAACACATATTAATTTATGTCAGTTTATAATCAAACAAGTTGGGAAATCTCTTGTTTTTTGGATTCAATGTTTGTCAAATGATTTAATTATCAAGCCATTTATTTATTTATTTCAATATTTATTAAAGTTCTCCATAGCTTCCACACAGTCGAAGGTCCTCCTGTAGGACGAGTCCTTCACAATACAACTCTTCTTCTGCTGCCGTTCCTTTTCTCATTTGCAGTGATAATGAGAAAACAGCAGCAGAGCCAGTTCCAAACTGCAACACCGTGTACTTCATCCCGACTCAAACTAATCTTCCATAAAGATATTTGATCATTAATAATATAAAACACCGTTAATCTGCTCACTGAGAGCTGGTTTTCATGTCTGCTGTCTGGCAGGTTTGTACATTTCTCATTAGCTCTCACTCTTATATCTTTAAATGTGAATCAGGTTTAATGAAGATGATTAAGTGATCATTTTTCATTAGGTAATTTAAAAAACAAGTACTTGTTTTAGGATGATTCTTATGTTTTAAATCTCATTCTGCTGAAAGCTCACAATGAATGGTATCCAGTGGGTTTTATCTGTGTGTATATTTAATGAGTCAGGTCGTTTGTGGTGCATTCAGAAACACACTAATATACTGGTGCAGAACCCAAACCATCCCAGAGACTTGACTTTGCTTTAAGGGAGGATTGCTGTTGATGTTTTGAGGTGATTATTTCTGCTGTGATCAAGTTGGAGCCAACTGCAGCACATGACTGACTAAACGATGAGGATGGAGTGGAGAGGGTTAATTAAGCTCACCGATGAGTGATCGTTGATTAAATCCCCTGACTCTGTTTCCTGTCCCAGGGTACGGGATCATGACAGACGGCTACACGACGTTCATCAACGCATCAACCTGCACTGTCAGCTTCCAGCCCACCAACCCCCCCATCGTGTTCGACCTACCCAACCCCTCCAGCTCCTGAGACCAGCGGAACGGGGGACCGTCACGGGCTGGACGAACGGCGTCTTTTTCTATAAATATTTCAACTTTAAAAACAAAATCTAAGTGTTTCTTTGCAAAACTTTTTTGCTCTTCTCCAAGCTGTTATTGAGACGGAGAAGAGATTTTGTCGGGAGGGGGGAAAGGGTTTTTTGGGGAGGGTTAAAGGAGAATACCGGTGTTTTATTTTGAAATAGCAGTCCACATCTCCTGCTCAGATTCACTCACAGTTCCCTGAAAAACAATACGAAGAAAGTGAGAAAACACACGAAGAAGCCTGGGGTTTAAGAGGGTTTTAATGTCAGCAGTTCTTCATCTCACACTCCGTTTCCTGTCATCCTCAGGAAGACGGCGAACTAACTAATCCCTTAAAAACACGATGCCTTAGAGCAGAGCGCCAGACATAAACTGACAGAGGAGGCCGATTACCTGATCACAGACACAAATGGCGAGGCGTTTTTATGATTCCGTTAGCTCAGGACGCCTGAGCCTGGCTGACGCCGGTATTCTCCTTTCTTCTGGGGTTTTGTGGTTAAACAATCTTGCTCTTGATATATATTGGTCAGAACTGTAAAATAAATGATGCTTTGTGAATTTGTACAATTTCTTTACGTTTGGTTTGCGTTGGCCAGACAATGGATGCCATGGTTTAATGTTGTGTCATATAATTTTTAAATCTTCCTTTTGATTTTGTTTTTTATTTTGGTCCATTTTTAGTTTAGTTCTTTTTGGCTGACAGGGACGCTGCCTTAAACTAGCTTTAATGTTCTCAGCTAGAGCTCTACTCTCTGCAAGCTCAGAGGAAAGTCCTTATTTATTACCCATCATCCCGCAGAACAACACCGGACTGACGCAGGGACGGAGAGTTATCAGTTACAGCCAGAAGTTTCACTTTGCATCCTCCCATTATGGATTTCCCATCTAATTTGGAAAATGTATGTATAAAAAAATATATATATTATATATTCATCTTATAAAACATCTGTAGTAAAAGTTGTTTGAGGAAGGAGAGGCATTTTTCTGTACCTTTGATGCTCTCATCAGATGTTTCATGTTTTTGTACTGTAGAAATTCATTTTGAATGAGAGAGGAAAATCTGTTGTTCACAATCCAACAGGTGTTGATTGTTCCAGCAACACACCTGCCTAAACATGGAGAAGATGTTCTTTAAAGTGATGGTATTTGTGTTTTATTGCTTTTTTTTTTCTTTTCCAATTTTGCACTGTGTGTAAATGCAATCTTGCTAGCACAAAAAAAATGTTGCCAATAGTCGTCTCAACTTGTCTTCAACAGCTGTAAATGCTCTTTTCGTGCTCTGTTCCTCTCTCGCTCTTTCTTCTTTGATTGTATCCCTTCTTCATGGAAATGTTAGTTCTCTTTCATTTTATTGTGATATATTTAGCTGCCTTTATATGCAAATAAAATTGCAAGATTTTTACATATGAAAATCTGGTTTTATTGTCTTTAAATTATATTCCCTGATTCAATGAAAACAGCTAAAGTAGTGCCATTATTTAAGAGTGGGGATAAACACAGTTTCACCAACTACAGGCCGGTATCACTACTTCCACAGTTTTCAAAAATATTGGAAAAAGTGTAGCAAGATTGGATAAATTCATTGAAAAAAATATCTTAAACCCGGAACAGTATGGATTTAGGACCAATCATTCAACAGCGATGGCAATGATAGATTTAACAGACAAAATATCAACAGCAATAGACAATAAAAACTACTTTATCAGCAATTTTATTGATTTAAAGAAAGCATTCGACGTTATTGATCATTCAAGGTTACTTCAAAAACTACAACAGTATGGAATAAGAGGAGTGGCTCATCAATGGGTAAAAAGTTAATTAGAAAGAAGGAAACAGTTTGTTCAGATAAATAACATTAAATCAGAACTGAGTGATATTAACTGTGGAGTGCCACAAGGGTCGGTCCTCGGACCTAAACTGTTCATTCTGTTTATTAATGACCTGATAAATGTTTCTGAGCTACTTGGGAAGATTCTATTTGCTGATGATACCACATTGTTTTATTCAGGATCAGACATAAGTGAAGTAACTAAAGTGATAAATAATGAACTGATAAAAGTTAAAAACTGGTTTGACATAAATATATTAACACTGAATCTTAATAAAACAAATGTTATTTAATGACAGAAAATACAGTGATGTATCATTGAAAATAGACAGAATTGAAATTGAAAGGGTTAAAGAAACCACATTTTTGGGGGTCATGATTGATGAGGATCTGACCTGGAAGTCACACATTAGTTATATAAAAGGTAACATTTCCAAAGCCATTGCAGTATTACATAATGTAAAGTTCCTACTGAATAGTTCTGGGTTGTTTTCATTGTACAACTGTACATTGTACAAATATGGATTGTTCCATATTTAACTTACTGTGTAGAAATCTGGGGATCCACATTTAAATCTTATACACAACCATTGTTTATTTTGCAGAAACAAGCATTAAGAATCATTAATAATAATCGCTATAGAGATCCCTCGAATCCATTATTCATACAATACAAAGCATTGAAATTCCATGATTTCGTTAACTGGAGAATATTGCTAACAATGTACAAAGCTAATATAAATACTTTACCGACAAACATTCAAGGAATGTTTGAAAAGAGGGAAAGTAGCTACATGTTGAAAGGAACTGAAGTCTTTAAAACAGCAAGATTTAGAACCAGAATAAAGGAAATGAGCATTTCTGTAAAAGGTGTAAACTTGTGGAATAACCTTGACAGGGAGGTAAAGGAGTCGAGGTCACTGAGGGTATTTAAAGGATGTGTTAGATCAGGTATGTTGGGTGGATATGCACATGTCTGTGATTGAATATGAACACTAGTCTGGAGGAGGGATGAGACTGAATGACACTTGGTGGAATATGTTATAGTTAGTTGTTTTAGTTATAAAAAGGGGCAGAAATTATAATATTTTTTTTCTTCTATCTGCTCCCTTTCATTCAACTTTGTTTTTTGTTTTTTTATTTGTGTGTATATATTTTTGTTTGTTTTTATTGAATGAAATAAATAGTCTAAAAAATCATTTTAATTTTTGTTTTGCTCTAGACTCTCAGAACACCAGTGTTACTAGTTGAATATATTTTGTAAATGTTGCAGTCGTTAAAGTAAAAAAAAAAAAAAATTCAGATGAGATCAGAAATCTGCTTCTCTTTATCTGACATCTTAAAGAGAGCGAGGGCTTGTCTCATCATTGTGAAGAAAAGGAGGAATCCTCTTTTTAAGTAGCTCTTATTCTTCATAAGCTTGAGGAGGATATCAGGTTAATCCGTTTTGAAAGGCTTCAATTCCCCCTCTGGCCCTTCCACTTGGCCCCAGCCCTCTGTTTTGTGCTGCCATGCAGGAAACGAGGTCCATTTCTTTTGACAGAGTAGCTGAGCTTCAACCCTTCACATGTTCAGGTTCTGCAAACAGAAAGGTCCATTTTCTGGGAAATGATTTAGACTCGTAACAAGCAGCGCAGCATTGCCTGGAAAAATTAGGCCTCAGTATAAACAGTAATGTGTTAGATAGCCATGAGGTGGAGGATCTTGTTCTCTGAAAATGAGGTCAGTCAGTGCCTGACTTCAGGGAGTAAACATTAGACTTTAGCCACGAGAGGAGCAGATTTCACGCTGCTCATCGTAGATTTTAACCCAACTAGTATTATTCTACAATAAAACAAAAGAAATAGGAACAGAACTCAAAGGTTAAGTGATGTGGGCTGATTTACCCTCTACTGACTGGCTGCAGTTTAAATCCTGCTGAAGTCCATGATGAAGGAGACGTGTTCCTGACAAAGATTTTAAATCAGCCTCATTAGAATGAATTATTCCAGGACTCTTGACTCAGATGGTTCCTACCATGCTGCTGTATGTACAGATGTTGATGTTTAATTCACATCTAGCTGTCATTAGTTAGGTGTCTAACACCGTTATGTCATGGGGGTGCTCCTGAGAAGGCTCAAACTAAACATGGTGGCTCCTGTAAACCGGATATTTTAGATTACCGATCTACCGTGGAAGAAGATGGAGACACTTTGCCTTTTGGCGACGACTCAAATCCAAATGAAAGTTGTCTCAAGTTAAACAATTATGTTAAATTTAAAAGAAAAATCATCTTGAAATTAAATAGTGGCAGCCATGATTTACAAACATCTGCAAGGTGAAGAGACCTTATCCTTTATTAAAGAAAGTAGCAGCAGTGATTTCAAGTTGTGAATTAGTTTGTTTTTACTAATAATTCCCACACATTTGATTGTTTGGTTTGTGCTAATTTACCAGATCACCTGGAGAACCAGGTTGTTTTCACATGTGAACTCAGTGGATCAAACACCGTCCTGAAGGGGTGGACGTCGCCTCACAACACATTTTAGATCAATACCTGGAAAAGTGAGAGGCAGGCAGGCAGCCATTTTTGTATCAAGCAAACATGATCAGCTGTGGCGGCCATATTGAATCAGGTTGCTAAACTTAATCAGTTATAGAAGGTTTATAGTTTAGCAGACCAAGATAGATGCTTTATTCATGGATTTTCACAATGATAACGCTTTAGTGTAGTAAAGTGTTTTCTGGTATTACGCTGTAAAGACATTAACTCACATTTTGGTCTCTTCACCTGAGATTCAAACAGGAGACGATGAGCCAGCAGACGTTTAAAATCCCTCTCCAATAAAAAGCTCTATACATGTCTGATACATGTATTGTTCTGTTTTATGAAATCTACACCAAAGCTAAATGAACCCTCCATCAGTGACGTGCTGAGGATTTCTGTTTTTAACCTGCAGAGAAACATGTTCATCAGAGAGGTGATAGGGTGTTTTTAAAGTAGAAACAAACACAAAGTGAATAAATGATTCTTCCACACTCCTCTGCATCACTTCCATTCCTGCTGAGAATTGCTTTCTGGTCTTTATGATTGACTCATACATTAGACTTTAGGAGGTGTGGGTATCATAACTTGTGTATTTCTGGTACATCTCATTTCCCTCTGAAGTTAATTCAAAGTATTTTTGAACTGGACTGAAATTGAATAGAAGAACTTCCTGATGTTCAGATGTGGAGAACATGGACGAGTTCTGAGCTGGAGAACAAAACAGGATCCCTCTCTACTTTTAAACATTTCATCAGCCTCTTCTATCAATCCTCTGAAGCCTCGTGTATCCATACACTTTTCAGTTTGAGATCAACTTAAAGATGTTTGACTCTCAGCTTTCTTTAGTAGCTTTGAATGTCTTTTCTATTATAGAGTAGGAAAACACTCAGAAATACATTTTACACCAAACAATAGTCAACAGTTGTAGTTTTTTCCTGCCATTAATGTTTTTCAGTTCCTTGAGGATCAGAAGAGTTTATTTCTGAGCTACAGCAGAGAGACAAAAATATGTTATCATAGAAGCTAAATTTATAACTTTAAACATTCTAATTTGACTTCATACCTTTTTGCTGTTGTTGTTATTTAGCGCTGGGCCGATAACGCCGTTAACGCGCTGCGTTAGCGCAAAACTGTTATCGCGCGATAAAAAAAATAACGCCGTTAGTCTAAATTGGGTCACTGGGTCTAGGAGATCTACAAGCATTACCAAATGGCAGACTCCGATCCTGGCCCGGATCTTTCGGGAGTCCGGACCTGCAGCAGGACCCGCTCCCCCGGTCTAGCTGAAGGAGGCGCGGCTCCTGTCTCCCGAACGCTCGCTTCACCTGGAGCGGCTCCCGGATCCGACCCGATCCTTCACCCGGACCGGGAGCCGCGGGTCCAGGTGAAGTGCGCGTTCGGGAAACGTGAGGCGTGTCTCCTTCACCGGGAGCCGGTTCCGGTCCAGGATTTTCACCTGGACCCAAGGAGGTGAAGAGGCGCGTCCGGGAGCCACGCGCCCGTGCCAACCTCGGCATACGCCCCTCCTCCTGAACCGGACCGTGTGGTTCGGACTTGATCCAGGTTGGAGGAGACGCAGCAGAGCGCTGACCGAGTCATAAACCCGCGGCAACAACTTGGTAGAGTTCACGCAGAACTTCGACCAAGTCATCAACCAGGTCTGGACTGTCTGTCTGGTTCCAGGTGTTTCCTGGTGAACCGACGTGTTATTTGGGCCGACAGCCTCAGCTGTGCACGCGCCTCTCGTTAAAGTGAATGTGGCAGCGCGTGCTGCGTTTTTCAGCATAACTTGACAGCTGAACATTCAACAAATCAAACAATATCAACACTAAAACACATTGATCTGTCAGTGACTTTATCAGAGGGTTGTCTTTAGTTGTCAGAGACTCATATTAATGTTTAAATCCCCCCCAAAGTGGTTTTATTTAACAAAAACATGATAAACAGCCCTATAGGATAATGTGAAATAAACAGTAGAGAAATTAAGTCATTTTAAGGCAGATTTAATCCATTACAGATAAACTTAATGCTACAATCACTTTTTGACAGCTAAAAAAAATCAGCTTGAAGTTATTTGATGTAAAAAATACAGTCGATGCTTTAATCAGGTGACCTGTAAACTAAATGTAATCCTTTACTGTCAGGAGATGAGAAGGTTTCTACAGTAAAACTATTAAAACAGAGTGAGCCTTAGAAAACAGCTGTAAAGTTAAAGGAAACAGACCTCTGATGACACATCAATGTGTTTTAGTGTTAAAATGTTTCATCCTGATAACTTGATCAACCATCAGAGGTTGTTAAAATGAGCTCAGAGCTCATCTGGTCTGGAGGTTCTGGTTTGTGACTCAGGTCTGGGTTTCTGAGGGAACTTCTGACAGGTTTAGTATTTCTTGTTAGGTTAGTAACAGCTGATCCAAACAGTGGGTCAGCTGTTACTAACCTTAAACTCTAGACTTGAAGTATCACGACTCTTCAGCCTCATGCTCATGCACACACACCGGTATTATAAACCCTTTGGCAGAATTCAAATGAGCCATTTTAATCTAGATCAATCTAGATTAATTTCAAAATTAATCTAGATTAATCTAGATTTAAAAAATTAATATATGCCCACCTCTATTGTTATTATATCCAATACTCTAAAAAGTGACTTTTTCTTCATAAAACATTTTAATGGTGGTGTGTTTCAGATATTTTATTCATAATCTTGTTTACATCTTGCAATGCAGACTCCCTTTAATAATTGATGCCCATTTGAATCTTTATTTTTGTCCAAAACAAAATGTTTTATCCACATCGTCCCTCATCCTAAAGAATGAAAGTATGTTTTCTTTATTTCTGCCAACCTTTCTGTGTTAGGAGCCTTCAGGTGGGCCTTGCTGTCTTTAATTATCCTGCCTGAGAAAAAGAGGTTAAATGCGTTTCTCGTAAGCCTTGTAGGGGGTAATAACGCTCCTGCTGTCTAAGTGCTTTCTACATTGAATGCCCCAGATTTTAAATTGTTTTTGTTTTGCTTGTTTGGTTGTTTAATCCAATAAAGTCCTAAAATTTCCAAACTGTGCTGTTTCCACCTTATATATTACAAGACAAACTGTAACACATTTGGGGGCCCGTCCGGGATTGGAAACCACATAGTGACAAACATATTCTAGGTTAGTGATTTAAACACTGATGCTGTCCTTATCTGAATCAGGTAGTTCACACAGCTGCATGCACACCTGCTCTACTCACAAGGGCTGTAATTTTACAAATGATATAAATATGTGCTTATTATGAGCTCAGCCCAGCGTCACAGCAGGACTTCTGCACCTGTTGTTACCACAGTGGTGCAACAACAAAAAAAAAAAATCAAAGTTATTACACAAAGCTTGGTTTGTTTGTGTTTTAAATACTCAAAAAGGTAAAGTTACATTCATTTCACAAAGAGCATCATAAAGTATTTCATATTACTTTATTGTCACTAATAATGGTAAGAATAAAACTAATAAATATTTGCAAATCAGAAAAGAACCAAAATGCTTTGTCTTGAAAACATAAAGTTTCTGATTATGCAAAGCATTAAAATATTCAGAGTTCACATTTTCAGGAGACTGCAGTTACCAATTTAGGTCAGCAGGAGGCAGAGTTGTGCTGTTTAGTGGTGATTCTAATTTATCTGAGAATAAATGATTAAACTAACGTTACTTTAAATGCACACTATACAGTTTTGGCTTGTTTTAGCACCCCTAGTGTCCGTTTTAAATCACTGTCATAAAAACGTTAGCATTGTCTTTGCTCAGAAACATCTAAATTAGGGTGACCAGATTTTCAAAACTAAGAACTGGGACACTTAAATTTTACCAAAAGTGAAAGGTTGACGTATCGTTGCCGGTGACTTATAATGGTTTTTTATTGTGGAAAATGCAAAAGTAGTAATATTTGAACATATATATTCAAAATAAGAACATTCTTTTGTAATCTTTTGGTGCAACATTTTTATAGAAACAATACTGTATTTTTAAATCACATTTGTTGTTTTGCCAGTAAAATACATCATTAAATAAATGAATGACACAGTTGCATTCATTAGTCAACACCTACATTATGAAATATTCAGTTAACATCAGTCAAAACAACTGGACTGATTCAGGGTTATAATGAAACTTTAACAGTCTGAATAAATCCTTTGTTATTTATCTAAACCATGGAATATTTTCTTATAATCTTTTTATTTTTAAAGTTAACATTAAGAGTTTTATTTTAAGTACAATAAATTTTAACAACACTTGGTCTGTAATTTTTAAACTTTATACCAATCAACTCCACATTAAACCTCACCTGACTAAATATAGACACTGAAATCCTGGGATTTCAGGGAAACATGAAATAATCCAACTGGAATTCCTGCAGCTATTTTCTGTATATTTCCTATTGCATAGACAGATTATAGTATGTGCATGGATGTATTAGAGCTTCAGTGTTTTAACTGAAGCCAAACCACAATGGTGATAAAATGAAGGAAATACAGTAAATAGGGTGTGTCTGTTTTGGTAACTGCTTTTTAAACCGAAAGGAACGAAGGTTTACATTAATGAGCATCTTTCAAAAATGAATGCAGACTTGGCAAGGAGAGCTAGATACTTAAAGAAACAAGGAAAGAATCAGGCTACATGGACTTCTAACTGTAGGGTTTATGTCAAGTTGAATGGAAGGCCAGAGGAAGCTAAATAGGGATACAGGATACAACTGATGTCTGTAATCTTGTTCAGGTAATAAATGTGCCAACTAGAATTAAAACTAATCAGGATGGTTAACAGCTTCAAAATGTATTAATCACATTTACACAAACTGTGCTGAAAAGTGTTCTGATATTAAATCAGTATCAGTTGGTTTTAGTGATCACAATGTTATTGCCTTGGTTTCGTCTCGTCTCGTCTTCTTCCTCTTATCCGGGTCCGGGTCGCGGGGGCAGCATCCCAATTAGGGAGTCCCAGACGGTCCTCTCCCCAGCCACTTCTACCAGCTCCTCCGGCAGGATCCCAAGGCGCTCCAGGGCCAAACCAGAGATATATTTTCTCCAGCGTGTCCTGGGTCGACCCGGGGGCCTCCTGCCGACAGGACATGCCTGAAACACCTCCCTGGGGAGGCGTCCAGGGGGCATCCTAACAAGATGCCCGAACCACCTCAACTGGCTCCTTTCGACATGGAGGAGCAGCGGTTCTACTCCGAGTCTCTCCCGAATGTCTGAGCTCCTCACCCTGTACCTAAGGCTGAGCCAGGCCACCCTGCGGAGAAAACTCATTTCAGCCGCTTGTATCCGCAATCTTGTTCTTCCAGTCATTACCCAGAGCTCATGACCATAGGTGAGGATTGGGAGGTAGATCGACCGGTAAATCGAGAGCCTTGCTTTCCGGCTCAGCTCCTTCTTCACCACAACAGACTGGTTCAGCGTCCGCATCACTGCAGACGCTGCCCCAATCCGCCTGTCGATCTCCCGCTCCCTCCTTCCCTCACTCGTGAACAAGACCCTGAGATACTTGAACTCCTCCACTTGAGGCAGGACCTCTCTCCCGACCTGGAGTTGGCAAGCCACCCTTTTCCGACCGAGAACCATGGCCTCAGATTTGGAGGTGCTGATCCTCATCCCAGCCGCTTCACACTCGGCTGCGAACCTCCCCAGCAAGAGCTGAAGGTCAGAGCCTGATGAAGCTAGGAGGACCACATCATCCGCAACAAGCAGAGACGCGATTCTCCTGTCACCAAACTCGACACCCTCCACACCACGGCTGCGTCTAGAAATCCTGTCCATAAAGGTTATGAACAGGACCGGTGACAAAGGGCAGCCCTGGCGGAGTCCAACCCTCACTGGGAGCAGGTCCGACTTACTGTCGGCTATGCGAACCAAACTCACACTCCTCTGGTACAGGGACTGAATGGCCCTTAACAAAAGACCATCCACTCCGTACTCCTGGAGCGCCCCCCACAGGGTGTCCCTGGGGACACGGTCATAAGCCTTCTCCAAATCCACAAAACACATGTGGATTGGTTGGGCAAACTCCCATGACCCCTCCATCACCCTAGCGAGGGTAAAGAGCTGGTCCACAGTTCCACGACCAGGACGAAAACCACATTGCTCCTCTTCTATCTGAGGTTCAACCATCGACCGGACCCTCCTCTCCAGTACCCTGGAGTAGACCTTCCCAGGGAGGCTGAGGAGTGTGATCCCCCTATAGTTGGAACACACCCTCTGGTCCCCCTTCTTAAAGATGGGAACCACCACCCCGGTCTGCCACTCAACAGGAACTGCCCCCGATGACCCGATGCTGCAGAGACGTGTCAAATGTTTTAGTTTTGGTTTTTTAATTTTTACATCTGTCTGTATGCTTTGTATGTGCTCTTTTTTATACTGTATATGTAATATTGTATATGTTTTATTTTTAATGAAGCGGACCCCAGGAAGAATAGTCTTCACTAAGGTGAAGACTAATGGGGATCCTTAAAAAAACAACATATTTTATTTACTTATTTCCGACTCTTATTTTTTTGTTCCTACAGTCAACCGTTTTTTCAATTTAATCTTTTACCTTCTAACTGGAAATCTGAATAAATAGGATGCTGTAGATTTAAAATACAAGAGACTGTGTTTAAATAACAGAATAAATGCTGAGCAGCAGCAGCTCCTGTTTCCTTCTCTCCACTCCAGATCTCCTCATCACGTCTTCAGACTCCGTCTTGTGATTTATTTAAAATGTTTCATAAGGTTTGTGGTGTTAGAGCAGTACCCCACAGTCTTCCAACAGATGTCACAGACTACATTATTGTTGTTTGTGGTGCTAAAATCGCTCCACACACTGTGTTTACGTTCTCCGATTCACGGAACATCGCTGCTGCAACCAGTGACAGGAGGGGAGGAGTCGACTCGCTGACTGCCTTCACTTTGCTGGCCGGCTGCGTTTCTCTGCTTTATACTGTTTTATACTGTTTTCCTTCATTGATAAAACTTATTTTTACCTTAACCTAATTTAAAATATTGATATTTTAATAAGAGAATGTCACTGTAAGCCATTACTTTGATTTAGAATTGGGACGTCCAGGACACAGGCTGGACAATATAATGGGTTTGTAAACATCCTCGGGGACACGGACACATGACTCAAAGTTGGGACTGTCCCAGGTAAAACGGGACGTCTGGTCACCCTAACCTAAATCTAACTGTTGAAATGTCTCCTCAGCCTTCACTGCTTTCTACTGGAGTGGTTCATCACTCACTTAAAGAAATCAGCTGTGTTCATGCAGGGAGAGATGGAAAAAAGCAGAAATCATGCTCTTAAAACACTTCGGCGCTAACATAATGGCTTAGCCTAAGCCACACAAGATACGTGATTTTGTGAGACTTCAGGGCACCGGATCAAAGACTCAGAAGTTGCAAACATTGTATTCTGGACACGAGCAGCAGATGGGATTGAGTGACTTTTCATTAACCCTGTAAGGGTCATATTAGCACATAGTGGCTCAAGAAAAAGAATTAAAAGTATGAAAAATGTCATAGTGTGCCTTTAATAGACTGCCATCTGCCAAATTCCCAGGCCCTTTTATGGTTTATGAAACACATCAAATGTAGTGTTGTAATATTTAGACATTAGTTTAAAACACATGCTGTAACCCTTCAGTCACATGAGGAAAACATGAACACAGTGATGCTATAAAAGCAGAGAACAGCTGCTGAGGATACCTGGAAACTTGAAGGTTCAAATAAAAAGGTGTTTTTCAGGAATGTTGAAGTTTAGAGATATAGTAGTGTCAAGAAACATTACTGGACTTCACTGCATGGCGCATGGTGGTGGTGTGTTTTGGGGATACAGAGTCATAAATGACATAATGGAGGTGTGTGTTCTGATGTGTTGTACGCTGCTGGTGTTTTCTGACCGTTAGTTTTTATTTTGAATTGAATCCATCAACAGGTGTTGTCTGATGACCTGATATTTTTAGGGTAATGTCACATTTAGAGGTGGGGAAATAGATTATGACAGACAGACTCTTCCATATTTATCTGAATATTCACATCTTTTCAGCTCCAGATCTGCAGTTTCTCCTCAGTTTCATCAGGTTTCTTTCCTTTTACCTCTCGCCAGCACAGATCCTCAAAGGCCAAAAATAAAACAGGCTGGAGGTATAGGGGCACCTTTGCCAGGCTTTTCCCACCTGCCCCCTTCTCACATCACCACCACATCAAAGCAGCCCAACCAATTAGGTATTCCCTGAAACGAGAGCAGCAAGGCATCGCCCCACACCCACCAGATCCCTTTGCACATTACCATAATCCAGTCTAATCATATTAACATGGGCCACCAATGAGCAGATGAGACACGGCTCCACTGGGTTTGTTCTGCTGCTCAGTGTGAAGGTGGATTCTCTCTGAGTGAAGGCACATGTTGAATGTTTGGGTTTTCCTTTGACACCAGCACACCTGTACTCACTGATACTTCACATACACCACCTGATAAAGAGTGTGTTACAGCATAAACACATCTCCATGCTAAGAAGCTGAACATTTTTTGGCTTTTATGAGAAAATTTAAACTCTGACACATTTTAAGCTGAAAATCTGAGCTCTAGAGAATTTTGTGTTTGCATGTCAACTCTCTAAGCATGCACAAAAGAGTGTGCGAGATTATATATATATATATATATATATATATATATATATATATATATATATATATATATATATATATATATATATATATATATATATATATATATATATATATATATATATATATATACTGTATATACACACACACACACACACACACACACAATAACTGAAATCAAGTTTGTTGTGTTTAAGCTTTTATGTATTTTCAGATCAGTGATCTTTTAAGTGTCTACAACTGGAACCAGATCCAATCACTCCTCTTGAAATGAGATGAGAAATAATAACTGAAACCTGTTAGAGACTAGCTGTGATGTTGACATAGATGCACACAGTGTTGTTTCTCCATGTTTTAAAATATTGTCTTCTCTTTTACCTATTTTAATAATCAATCCTTTATTGTCCCTTGGAGAAATTATTTCTCAGCCTTTGACCCATCCCTGAAGAGGTGGGCTGACATTTGGATGGCACCTGGTAGGAGACCTTTGCATTTTGCTGAACGATACTTCAGCCTGGGTATTGAACCTCTTACCTTCTGATCAGCAGACAAGTGTCTTTACCTACTGAGCCACAACTGCCCACACCTGGAAAAAAATTTGTTCTAGCCAACATCTGAGGACAAGACTTTTGGGGGGGAAAAAAAACTTGTTGATGTTTGGCTTTATTAAAAACTTAAATTTTTTAAACCAAAACCCTTCAGTAATAAAAGGTTTGTACAGACTATGGAAGTCCCCATATGACTTTTTAGAACTTCATCAAGTTTTTTCAATATTACTTAGATTGACTGAGTGGGTTTCTTTGGTCATCTTTCTCGTTCTCAGGTCTCTCAATATCGATTTGTTCAGTTTATTCTAGATTTATTTAAACCAGAACAAAAACAATGTTAGAGATTAGAATAAAACAACAGGAATCCCAGCCAAAGGCTACATGTTCCAGATCTGTCCTTACAGAAAAATGAACTTCACATGTGGACATCACATATGTGAAACCATGTGAAAGTACCATGTAACACATGTGAACTACATGTAATATATGTGTTTCCTGTGTGAATTTGGAACAAAAAAATGTGAACTTCCCATGGAGAGAGAGAACATGTTTTCACATGTAAAAACATGCTAAATTAACATGTAAAACACATGTGCAACCCATGTTTCTCATGTGAATTTGGAACACTTTTAACATGTTCATGTGTTCCCATGTGGTCACATGTTATTCCACATGGGCTCACATGTGAAAAACATGTTAAGTTCATGTGTTTTTTCCATAAGACGACTAAATGCAAAGGAAGCCTGTCCACACTGGGCTACAGTCTCCCATCAGCTGCACACCTGGTTGGAGCTCCTTTACTCTCTGGAACAAGACCACTGAACTATTCAAATGTCAATTTTATAACAGAACAATAAACTTGATCTTCATTTGGTTTTTGATCTATTTTTCACTCAGAGCTTGTTTTTGTGTGATGTCACTGGTTACAGAGCAGGATGGGTTGACTGGCACCAAACTGGACAAAGAAAAGGAAACGTGGACAGAATCAGAGCAACGACTGGGAAACTTTACAGAATCTAATTAAGCAAAACAGTTCAGACTGGTTTTAATGGTTAAGAGCACTTTGCTAACAATTTAATCCATAACACACATTTTTAAGCTCATCAACAGTTTAGATTTTCTCTCTGATTAGTGACAACATCAGATTGTGAAGCGCGTCGAGGTGGTTGAATGTGACACTTTTACTCTTTTCCTGTTCATTAACTCTGCAGGCTGTCATAGAGTTGTTGACGTTACATATATCTGTTCGTTAGGCAGCAGAAAAGCAAGTGTACTAAGATAGAGCCTTGTGGAACTCCTGGTTTGACAGGTTGATTTGATATTTTTAACTCAGACACACTGTTGTGTGTCTCATCACACTGACTATTACCGTACTTTACTATTATATGCATATACCGTATGCATCTCACTGCACAAAATAAAACATGTTTCTCTCATTTTCCTTTGCACTGGAAGCACAAGTGGAACATCATCACAACTTGTTTTCACTCCTCTCTGTCTTACTTATATTCTCAGACTTCTGAACTACCAGACTCTGTTTTGTCAAGCCAACCCTTAAACCTTTTAAACTTGTAGAAAATAATCATTCTGAGAAGATTCAACAACTTCATTTGGATTGTTTTGCAGCGAGCGGCTCTGATAATCCTCGGTTAATGAGCTACATGAGCAGAGACCTCGCTGTGTTTCTGCAGCTCGGGTTTTTGTTGTGAAACTGAACCCATTTCAGGTCCAGAATGTTAAATTCTGACATGAAACTATTGCCCTTGACAGGAAGAGTTCCAGCATGCTTAAACGTGTTGACATGTATAAAACATGTCAGCATGTTTAAAATAGAAAACCTTGAATAGCAGAGAGCAGTTTACAGACCTCAGATTAAATAATCGTGGAAAATGTTCCTGGATAATTGAACGATGCTACAGAGTTATGTTGAATTTAATGATTCTCATTAGCTTTAGCAAGTGTTGCTATATAAATGTAAATGTCCTGTTTTGTACTGGTGGTGGTCAGAGAGTCTGGTAGCACCTATGTATGGTTGCTTTGCCTCTGTGGCTACAATGTAGCTCACTGCCATCAGTGTGTGAATGACTGACTGATGTAAAGCTCTGTGTAGTTCATGACAAACGTGGGACATTTAGAAAAAGCTAATCAAAGTTGAGATGCATCTTGGGATGTTATTATTGTTTTTGTTTTTGTTTTTGTCTTTTTGCAGAAGTTGAGGCCAAAGCTGTGATTGTTTCTAAGATTTGTGCCATTTTTGAAGTGTTTCCATGTTAGCATTAGCACTCCCTGCAGGATCAGAGCTCTGTTTGTGTTTCTCTGTTAGAGAAGGCCAGTCAGCACCTCGTGTCCTGGTGTCAGGACGTTTGTAGCGCTGCCAAATTGCTGGCTGTATTAATTATCCTTGTCCAGGCATGCAGCTGCCGGTGATGTTTGTCAGGTTCATGTCCTGCTGATGGACACGGGGCAGGACTCGGTGAAGGCTGACAGCCTCTGTGCGGCCACATGGACCTTAGAGAGAGCGTGTGTGTGGCTTATCCCGGTGCCAGCACTCTGCATGCTGCGTTTATATGGATTTAATTGCTCACCAGTGGTATTATTGTAATCTGGAGCTCATTTGGCACGAGTGGAGCTGCTGTATTCTCTCGATCAGGAGTCATGGTTTCCATGTGCTCATCTTCTCCTTGTGGCTTCACCTTTCAGAATAAATATTATACTAACCTGTTTCATTTTTAGGAGTTTGAGATTTAACACAAAATATCCTGACAGCTTTTACCTTCTTACATGTTTTTGTCCGAAGTGTGACCTGATGTTCAGGCTCAGATGTAAATCCAGCATCAGTTTTCTTCAGTCACCTCCAAATGTAAAGCTTGATTAAACTGGATCTAAAGTTCAGCAGCTAATTATTTTCCAGTTAATTATTTCCCCTGCAGACTGGATTGATGAGGCCATTTCCCTCTGCATTCAGAGCTTTAAAAGAATCTCTCAGAGCTGATTGAACTGGGGGAGAGTTGACCTCCGACCCCCCGTAACAATACATGATTATCACAAGTGGATCTGCTGAATGGCTGGAGATGATTAGTACCTCCGCCGTTTCTTTACATCACAGCAGAGACAAAAGCTACATTTGTCTAATGGTATATAATTTACCTCCTTCCTGATTTTCACTCCTCTCTCTCTCCCCCTCTTCTATCTCTTTCTCTCTCTCCCTCTCTCTCTGTCTCGTTTTGGCTTTCCTTACTGACGTTTTCTAAGCACCTTATTGATTAATTGTGTGGAGTTTAGAAAATTACCGTAATTACAGTTATTAGGCGTCGTCGTCACATTATTCACTAATCAAGGACACCGTAAACGGACAAATCAATATCCTTCACAGCCAGGACACCTTCCACCCTTCAGGAGAAAAACTTTAAATCTGCTGGAATGAGAAAAAACACGATGAGATAAAATAACGTAGGAGTTTGAAATCAGGGTTTAACAATAAACTGAAAAGTTTTGCATTTATTTTATAAAGTGTGAAAATATATCAATTTGTGTGTGTATATATAAACATATACAGTATTTACATACACACAAGTATATATATGACATGTGATATATAATATGCACACAGATATAGCCTATGTGGTGCAGACAGACAGACAGACAGACAGACAGACAGACAGACAGACAGACAGACAGACAGACAGACAGACAGACAGACAGACAGACAGACAGACAGACAGACAGACAGACAGACAGACAGACAGACAGACAGACAGACTGCTTGGTGGGTCAGACTACCTCTGGGGCTGCTGACTGTACTAGTTCTGGTCTGGTTTTAACCATAGATGTTTCTTTTCATTTTAACAACACTTTGCGTTCAGTCTCTGTTGTATGTTGTGGCCTAGCAAGCCGGTTGTAAGACCAGGTTCGTGTAGTTTACAAATTATATGTTTGCACTTCATCAGGTCTCTAAAGGAACCAGATCTTTTAAGCTCACTGATATTTTTACAGGAAATTCTGTTTAAAAAGAAACAAAGTGATCATTAAGGAGCTGGAGGGTTTGGTTAATAAACCACTGATGTTATAACATCAATGAATCAGTGACAACAAATCAAATCTATCTGATGTGTAATATCTTAAAGCACTGTCTCAAAAGACTTGACCAAAGTGCTGTACACGTTCCCTCCTCCTGCCCCTTAGTGAACTTCAGCCATAACGGCATTCCAATAAAAATATATATTAAAGCATAAAAAATATTTAAAACAAATAAGAAGTAATGACACATTACTTCAATATGTTAAAAATTAAATTAACATTTAATTTTCCATGAAAAAATTTGCTATTTTTAAACTAGTTTAGGACAATAAGGATCTTAAAATATAAATTAAAAAAATTATATCATGATAAGACTAATGTAAGATATTAATGTTTAGCTGAATTTTCCCAGTTATATTTATTGCTTATGTATTCCTGTATGCATTTTTATTCTCTCCCTTTACTGATTTGAACCCGAGACACAGTCTTCTCTCCATCCTCATCTTCAGCATCATCATCCGATCTGAGGAGTCCCCATCCCCCACCTCCATACTGCCAGACTGTAATTAACAATGTCACCAGTTAGATGAAAACTCAGATGCATTCCTGAATGATTTTCAGGAGCTCACATTTAAATGGCAGCAGAATTAAATAAAAAGAAACACGATAGCCTTCCGTTTCTGAACTCAAGGCCAAGTCTGACTTTCCTCCTGTTTCATTCCATCCAAAAAATGTCTGTTATTTAGGATTTGCTAGTAGAAAATATGTAGCTGCAACTTCATGTTTTTTGTTAGTTCACAGAGAAACAGCAGATCCTCCGTTATCAGCAAAATACCTTCCAAGAACCGTAGCAGCGGGTGGATGAGGCTGTAGATGTAAACAGGCAGACAGACAGGGGAAACAGCCGCGCAGTGCAGAGGTTAATACTTCATTAATGTCTGATTAATGTCTTCAAGCTGATTAATTCAATTGAGCCCTTTATTACTCTGTGTGTATTAATAGAAATGAAGTATTCCCTCAGCAG
Organism: Callopanchax toddi; assembly: GCA_006937965.1. Lineage (NCBI taxonomy): Eukaryota > Metazoa > Chordata > Actinopteri > Cyprinodontiformes > Nothobranchiidae > Callopanchax > Callopanchax toddi. The sequence continues at coordinate 299,119 of SSNR01000370.1, read as the reverse complement.
GAGATGCTGTCTGCCATATGCGGAGCGTTACGGTTGTGTTGGCTGGGAGGTTACAGCGAGCGCCAAGGATCCCAACCGCAGCTCTGACGGGGTCAGGAGGCCGCGCTCGGAGAGGCAGGAGGTTTGGCCAAAACTTGATTTAAAGAGGAAAAAAATGCTTCTCAGTCTGCAGCATGAACCGACTCCACAGCCCAGAGACCAGCTAAAGCTCACAACGAATAAACCATGGACTCATCCAGACGTTTCTGTGTCCCGTACATCTAGATCTATGTCGGTCTTTAGTTTAGCTCACAATACACAACAGAAGTGGTAAAAGCAAAGTAAATGATCAAAGCTTTGAGATTAATTAAATTCATGGAGATTTAAGGTCTCTTGTGGTCCCACTGAAACATTCAGCAGGTACAGGTCTGGACTTTGGCAGTCTGATTCTTCTTCTTTTGCAGGAACACGTATCTTTAATAGAAAGAAGGTATGAGGTGTTTAGTAGATTTGCTTTTGTGTTTGAGATCATGGTTCTGTTTTATGAACCGGTTTGGTCCAGCCTTCAGACAGATCGTCTCAAAGTAGACTTTAGAACACTCTGGTCTACTAAAGGAGCCCCAACCATCATCCCTCCACCACTGTGCTGACAGCTGGTGTGAGCTATTCATGCTAATATGCTGCATTTGGTTTTCTCCATAGTTATATAAAGACATGTTCACGTCTTCTTTCAGTGTCAAAAGTGAAGCCCAAGAAATCCTGCGGCCATGTTGACTGAGTGTCAGAGTGAAATCCTTTTTATTCATCATCCCAAAGTCAGGATGTTTGTTTTAAACATCAAATAACTAATTAAGAAAGACAAAATACATTTATAATAGCAGCACTACGTGAATCAACAATAGTCAACATCTAGAAAAAAAGGATCAGAATTAAATTTTAATTTTTAATCAGGAAAATGTCCCATTCATCTCCATGGAGGGGGTACTAAATACCTCCATTTTTAACCCATTTTTAAACAGTTTGCATTTTTATAAACGTCAGAGACGTGTCTGTGAATATATATTGAAATATATCGATAATGGTCGGGAAATTCATCAATTGTAAAAGTATCATATCTCAAGTCTATAACGTTTGTAAGAAAGTAACCCGTTTGTAAATCTGTTCATTCTTCATTGAGCTATGAGTGTTTTTATTTATTTATTTTCCATCTGCTACCATAGAGAGCAGAACGTCAGCTCTCTGTCTTAAGATGGCCGCCGTGTAGCTATGCTGTTGAACCCCGGATGATCCATCTAGCCTTTATATATGATATCTATGGTCAACTTCCTTGTTCTGTTTCTCTCCAAACATTGTGCAGTGCATTATGGGTAAACATCACTTTGTCCTCATCAGTATAATGAGTATAAGAATGTTCAAATAAAACTTTACAAATCTAAGTCATGCTGTCAGGTTGTATTTATAAAAAGCCTAAATGCGTCTCTAATTGTCCTGTTGAGAAGTTTGACCTTTGACCTGTCCACTGTGGGATGGAGCGCTGTGGGTTTTTGTAACATCTGTAATGGTTGTAGTCTGATGTTGGAGGGAATTTGCTGAGACGTCAGCTCTAGAGGAAAGTGTCCGCTGTCTTCAATGTTTTGGAAATTATTGTTCTCACTGTAGACTGATGACCTTTGACCCCTCCCAGATTAATAATAATAATAATAATAATGCATTGGATTTATGTAGCGCCTTATTAGGACACTCAAGGCGCTTCACAGAGTTGCATTATTAATTCAGGCACACATTCACACTCTGGTGGTGGTAAACTACGACAGACGTCTGTAGTCTCAGCTGCCCTGGGGCAGTCTGACAGAGGAGAGGCTGCCATTCTGACCATCAGCCCTTCTGACCACCACCAACATTCACACACAGTCACACAGGCAAGGGGGGGGAAGTGCCTTGCCCAAGGACACAATGACAATCTAACCCAGACAGAGGCTCGAACTGGCAACCCTCCGGTTACCAGACCGGCCACTCTCCCTACTGAGCTACTTTATGAGTTCCTCTAGTTTCTTCCTGAAATCTTCTCTTTACTCTTTACATATTTATAATCTCAGAAGGACATGTCGTAAAGCTGAGAGGCTTTGGAAATCAACAAAAATGGAAATTCACCGACTGTACCTTAAGGAATTGATAACATCTTTAAATGAAATGGTTAAAAGCTCCAGAGCTGTTTACTTCTCTCAACTGATCTCCTCAAATAAAAACTCCAAAGTTCTGTTTGACACAATCAATCAGATAGTTTCACCTAAAACGCCCCAAATCCCTGTGTTCTCAAGGTCTGATTGTAACAACTTCCTTTCATTCTTTGACAACAAAATTAGAAACATCAGGTCAGGTTTCTCACCCCCATCTGCTCCCTGTTCTCCCATCCACCCTCCTCCTTCCCATACCTGGTCCTTCTTCACACCTGTTCATTTTCAAAACATCTGTCTCATTCTTAAAAACATGAAAAAATCTTCAAGCCCAGTTGATATTCTCCCAACCTCTTTGCTTCTTAAAGCTTTTGACCTAGTTGGCCCATGCATTGTAGATTTTATTAATCTATCCCTCCAAACCGGCTCTGTGCCCTCCATCTTTAAACACGCTGTTATTGAACCCATCCTTTAAAAACCCAGTCTGGACTCCTCTCAGCCAAATAACTACAGGCCCATTTCCAAACTGAGCTATATCTCTAAACTCTTAGAAAGAGTTGTGGCTGATCAGCTGGTCTCTTTTCTGGAACAACACAATATTTTTGATAAATTCCAATCTGGTTTCCGTAAAAAACATTCAACAGAAACAGCTTTACTCAAAGTATCCAGTGACATCATGATGGCAGCAGACTCCGGGGAGTTTACAGTCTTAGTTCTGTTGGACCTTTCTGTTGATCACAGCACCTTAATGAACAGACTCCGTGACTTGGTGGGGATCACTGGAACAGTTTTAGACTGGTTCAGATCGTACCTCTCAAACAGAAGTTTCAGTGTCCATATAAACAACATCATGTCAGATACTACAGATCTGTTCTGTGGGGTACCCCAAGGCTCTGTTCTGGGTCCACTCCTGTTTTTACTATATATCCATCCTCTTGGACAGATCATTAGTAGATGTCACAATGTCTCCTACCACCTTTATGCAGATGACATTCAGCTGTACTGCTCCTTCAAGGACTCAGAGTTCTACAAACTGTCTGAACTACTGGAGTGTCTGTCAGCTATTACTAACTGGTTAGAAAAGAACTTCCTTCAGTTAAACCCTGAAAAGACTGAATGTCTGATTGTTGCCCCTGATAGGATGGTCCCTCTGATCAGTCAACATATTGGACATTTAAGTTCTGCTGTAAAGTCAAACCTGAGGAATCTGTCAATCAATCAATCAATGTCTCTTGAAGGTCACTCAAAACAGCTGGTCAGAAACTGTTTTTATCATCTGAGAAATATTTCCAAACTGAGAAAGTTGGTGTCAAAACCTGAACTGGAAATGGTTCTTCATGCTTTTATCTCCTCCCGTCTAGATTACTGTAACACACTTTTCACATGTTTGAACCAAAAAGCCCTTGACCGCCTTCAGCTGGTCCAGAACTCTGCAGCGAGGCTCCTCACTGGAGCAAACAGAAAAGATCACATCACTCCTATTCTGAGGTCTCTGCACTGGCTACCTGTTAAATGTAGAGTTCATTTTAAAATCCTGACTCTAACTTTCAGGGCCCTACATGGTCAAGCTCCTCTTTATGTTACTGAACTGATAAAGCCATACGCTCCAACCCGAGCTCTCAGGTCCACAGACCAGAACCTCCTAACAGTTCCAAGGACCAGATTTAAAAGTCGAGGTGATCGCTCCTTCCAGTCTGTTGCACCTCGACTTTGGAATGACCTTCCTTTAGTTTTACGCTGTATAGACAGTCTGGACTCCTTTAAAAAGCAGCTGAAGACCCAATTATTCAAAACTGCTTTTAAATAACTCTTTTGTGTCCTCTTGTTGTTGTTTAATGATTTTGATTTGTAATGATATTTTGTTTGTTTTATTGATTTTATTTGTTTTATCATGTTTGATTCTGTTTTCTGTGAAGCACTTTGTGATTTTTTCTGTGAAAGGTGCTATATAAATAAACTTTACTTACTTACTTACTTACAGCAAATAAACTCAGGAGTTGAGTGAACTAAAGCAGCTACACGTATCTGATGACATCGTTTTATTATTCCTCTGGAATTTCTTCTGTGAAACCATCAGTTGGCGCCAGAATTTCTCCTTTAGCTCCAGTGACGCAAACCTCTGACACACACACACACACACACACACACACACACACACACACACACACACACACACACACACACACACACTGAGACATGCCACAGCTGTTGTCGTTGGCACACACATGGACTGCTTTGCCCTGAACGTTAGCAGCAGACACTCGACATCTCCTCGCCCTCGGCCCCTCTGACTTCACACCACAAAAGATCTTTCTGTCTGTAACGGAGGCTTAATTGAGTTTGATAACCTCCGTGTCACAGTTTGTATCCAGACGCTCTTCTTTCACTGCAGCCACAAAATGAATTTCAAAACATTTGACCGCAGGAGTTCAAAGCCAGCTATTATCAGATAAATCACTTTTACTTTAGTGAATGTTGCATAAACAGAGACAAGAACATGAAAAGTATTCACAGTTTCATTATGAGAACACTGCAGCTTCACTAAGAAGTCACAAATACATTAGGAATGTTTTTATTTATGATATAAATTATGAATTCTGTAAGAAGACAGAGAGAAAAAATATCAAATAAGATCCAGTCATAAGTCCGCTGCTTCTGTGATTCTAACTCTGTAGTGGTTACATGCACATCCTGCACCACACTGACCAATCAGAGTTCCTATTTCAGTGAGGCATCACTAAGCCTCGTAATGGTTAATGATGGCAACTTTTAGCAATGGATAAAATCCATTTTTTAGCTAAACCTCATTAAATATTTAGTTTCAAATGATTAAGAAGCTGGTAGTAAACAACTTCACAAAATAGTTTAGATTTTAATTCTCTAAAACAGACAAACCAGGAGCAGAGCTACTGGGTTTTCTTCCTGCTTTACTGTTGCATCATGGGTCGTTGCACAACGACAATCTAACCCAGCCAGAGCTGGGGATTGAACCGGTGACCCTCCGGTTACCAGACCGGCCACTCTCCCAACTGAGCTAGTGCCGCCCCTTGTCATGTGTGTGTTTAGCATCACATTAACTGTGAACCTATAGGATAAAGGATGCAAGTAAAGTCATGCCCTAGAAAACTCTTCCTATAGGTGAAGGCATCCTGTGTGTGTGTGCGTGCGTGCGTGTGTGAGTGTGAGAGAAAGAGAGAGAGAGAGAAAATATAGTCATAGTCGACCATACACATTATCAGTTGTTAAGTATTTATAATTAGTAACCCCTCAGTCTGAGTGTTCTGAAAGCTAACCACAGGTTCTACTGCACATTCCTGTTTACTGTGAAAACTGCTGGCACCACCAGCTGATGGAGACCATGTTGTCGTAATTTTGGCACATCTGACAGTGTTTACTTAAAGAATGGGTTTCTATTTCCTCACGGGTTCTCCTTTGCATTTTGTCTCCATCTCAGTAGATCCTAATAGATAAAGTTAGGTTCATCATACGCAGCACTGCACCCCAGAGCACTGAGCCAAAAGGAGGAGGTGTCTCATGATATGAGCCCCATGTCAGTGAATGGTAAATGTCCTGTATTTATAGAGTGCTTTACACTCCCCAAAGTGCTGTACAACACACCAGTCATTCACCCATTCACTCACACATTCACACAGACAAATATTACACACACACACACACACACACACACACACACACACACACACACACACACACACACACACACACACACACACACACACACACACACACACACACACACACACACACATATATATATATATATATATACACACACACACATAAAGGTCAAATACAAATAATATAGAATAAATAAAAGGGTCACCAGTCCTGTCTGTAGCATTGGTGCACACACCACACTCATACATGTGTGTGTTTGTTTTATTTTATTCTTTATGATTTTATAAATCAGTTTTCTGACTCAAACCCTCCTTTTCTTCTGATTGAATCTGGTAAGTTTTGTCTTTGGTGCTGATCAGAGTTTTCAGAGGAGCGTTATCTCTCATCTCTCCATCTGCACCTCAGCGCTATAACCTTGAGTTCAGGGCTGAATCATTTAATTAGCCATTATTCTTTTTCTTCATGATTAACCATGTAGCTGCATGGTCTCCTTAAAATGCTTGTCTTTTTGTCTAATTATGGCCTTTGAAAGCAGTGAGGCGATAACAAGGTTGTCCCTCTATCTTCTCTGGAACTCAGCTGAGGAGAAGGAAATGGCACAAAGAAAGTAAACAAGACCAAGTTTGGATATTGGTTATTGACAGGTTTATAAATGCGCTTACTTCATGGAGGGGAGGTGCACTTGTGAAGCATGTGACATGTCTTTGTATTTCTGAGTGATAAACTCTAAGGAAAGCAAACTTTCTGGACCTGCAGAGAAGGTCAAATTGCCTTTGTTCTCAGACTAATTAAATCCCCGGTAATTACTGCGACACAGTGGATGTCAGGAAAAATAGATGAAGAGAGATTCAGGAGCAATATAGATCCAAATGAATGCAAGCAGCATTCATCACCTATTTCATCAGTGCCGCCGGGAAGACGCCGTTATGACTGTAATGATGGCTGATTTGATCGGAGGGTCTTTCTCTTTTCCTCAGCTGCGAGGTTTAGAGCAACAGAGAGAGCAGGAGCTCAAAGAGCTGAAGGAGCATTCATCATTGTTCTTGTTGCTACGCAACTCACTAATTAGCCTTAGCTAGCTAACCTGAAGAAACAAAGAGGATCAGGTAGTTAAAAATAAAAATGGAATACAGGAGGAAAAGTAATTGCTCCAGTTGTTCCTGATGTAAAGGTTGCAGAGCTCCCCTTTGGACTGAAGTTAGTGTTGATTATTGTTTCTGAGTCAACGCTGACCTTTCTGCTTCCCTGAAAGTGGGATTTCTGATTTACTTCTTGAAGATCTGCTGTGCTTTTGAGTCTTCAACTTTCCTTCTTTGATTTGTCTTTTTGAAGTCTCCTCAGAGTTTAATTTTGTTTTTCACTCATATATTGGTTAGCAGGTGATAATGTTTTTGCATGTATGTATAGGTGTAATTTTAACATACTATCTAATAATGTATTAAATGGATTTGAATGAATTTCCCAGAAGGAGAAGGTGTTTGCTCATGTCCTGCTGGCAGGAGGCCCCTGGATCGACCCAGGCTGAACTGATTACATCGCTGGCTGGTCTGGATATGTGAGGACAGTCGGGGCCTCCTTGCTGTGGCTGCTGCTCCCTCGACCAGGATAACCTGTTGACAACAAGTACCAACATTGTTGTAATTATGTATTATTTTTCCTCTAAGGATGTATTTCTGAAATTTTGACAAATTTAAGAACTATTTTTGCAAATATGATCAGCTAAAATTATGTTAGCTTATTATTATTCAATATGAAATGAAGAGTTTGAAAATGTGTTGGATTTTAGATTTGAAGTTAATTCCTTATCCTCACAGGGTGAAGCCACTGAGTGGATGAAATGTCATAGTTGGGGTTTGGATCAGTAGAAAATGCATTAAGATTAGTTGTTGGGACAGGAAAGAGAGACCTTGGTGACCCAAAAGGTTTTTTTTTTGGTAGAGTAATGTTTGGATGAGCTACTTGTTATAAGTACCATTAACCCAAAGTTTTATAAAAAGTGTGCTTTCTGATTACAAACAATGGTTTTAATCAGATTTGTGAGAGCAAAGTTATTTCTTCTTCTTATCGGGAAAACTATTAAGTTTTTCCTCTGACAGTGTTGCCATCCTAATGAAGGCATCAGCCCCTTTTATCATCACCAGGCTCAAACATCTTTAAAGTGTCAAAAGACATTACTTTAAATGTGATTGGTTGAAGTTTCCTCTCCTGTGGCAGGAAAAAGAAAAGACAGCTTCACAAAAATCTCCCAGACTCTGGAAACGTTGCTGAACTCCTCCGCCTCTGCTGCACGCTGCAGCCCCTTTACACACTCTTGCCTATTTCCATCTATAAAACATCTCCGTTCTCCCTTTCATCCTCTGAAGTGTGCGCTCTCAGTTCCACTGCATCAGGGTAATCGCAAAGACACTCAGCCACATTCGCTGCACATGAGAATCACCTAAATATGCATGAATAAACTTCCTGTCCCCTGCCAGAATCATTCCTCAGTCATGCCAGAATGAGTGAAAAACCCGGAGGGCAGCTCTGGATCTCATAATCCTTTTGGAAAAGGAGCTGGGATCAGGAAAAACTGAAATCATACACGTTTTTAACTTCAAAGAATGTTTCCTTCAAGAAATGGTGCAGACAAAAGCAGCCTGATCACAGTCCTTTGAAAAACATGTGCTCCAACTGAAAAAGGCAACCGAATCCAGCAGATCACTGCTGGGAAGCTTACAGCTGATGATGGAATGAACATTTTAAATGCTAATAATTATGTTATTCTATGTTTTATGTGTTGTCATTCTCTCCATGTCATTGGATCAAAGCATGTCAGACATTTATTTAAAACCTCTGTAAATTATCAGCCCTGCTAAAAGACAAATTTGCTTACATCTCTGTGTTTTCAGGTAATACTCACAATGTTTCTACAGAGGTAATGGCCACTGAGTACACTCTCCACCTGATGCCAACCGGCTGCACTTTGACTATTTTTAATCATCCAGAACCAGAGCAGGTGCCATCGGTGTTGATCCAGACATGTACGCCTCCTTACCCTGGACACAGGTCCGTCTGTGGACGGTCCTGTCCCCTGGTCCCCTGGGCTTCATGTCTTATTGGTGGGGATGCAGTGCTATTTCTGCACCTTGGATCGAATTGTTGTTGGGGACACGTCACCTCTCACCTCAAATCTACATCTAGATGTAGTTAAGAAGAATGTCAAGCCAGTTTTTTATTTCTCACAAAACAAAGTTTAATTTAAACGGAAACACAGCCATCTGTTCTGTTTCTTTGTTGGTGACAGTTGATTGTACAATGACAGCGAGACACAAAGGACTGGTTAACTACTGGGAGGGTGATTGCTGAATGATGGCAGCTGGGCTGGTTCATAGATCACAGGTGAGTAAAGAGGAGAAGGAGAGCTGAGGGAAAACTAACAAAGACAGTAAACAAACACAATGAAAAAATGAAGAATGATATTTGTCATCTGTCATTAAAATACTAAACTGTAGCGTTTGGAAATAACTTAGTTATTTTAACTACACCCTCTTCAGAAAAATATTGGAAGCTTACTTTTGGTTTATAATGAAAAGTGATAAACTGTCATTTAACCCTGATAATAGCTAATATTTATTGAAGGTATCTAGGTTCTTTGAAAGAGTACAGTGAATTGAAATACCTTATTAATAACGTGAAACTGAGACCAGATAAAGATTGAACAACCATTTAATTTGAAAAACCTAAGAACACAGACAGATAAGACGGTTTGAAAGTTTGATGTAAACACAATTAATATTCTTAAACATGTTGAGGATAAAGATAGTTTTAATTGTGAGTTTTAACGGACCGTAGCATATGTTTTAATGACTAGGGAAGTTAGTTAATTTAGTTAACCTAGTTGTGACTTTAAGAGTCATTTAGGGCTAATTTGAGTTTGGAATGGGATTTAGTTTTGCTTAATTTAGTTTGGAAGAATTAAGCTTTATCAAAGCAAACCTCTCGATCAGAAAGTGGTGTTCGCTCACTGAAAGGTGGACGCTCCTGGATCTGGCAGGCGTTGGTTTCTCCACGAGCTGAGGCTGGAGTCCCCAGACTCGGAGTGGTGGTCCTGGAAGGCGTGGCCGCCGAGGACCTCGCTGGACAGTCCGTGGATACGTCCCGGTCAGCAAGGGAGGCATTTCAGCAGGCATGCTGAAGTCATTTCTGATCTCTCCCGTGGTGAGGGAGAGGCTGAGAGGCCTTGTTCAAAGCTGATAAGGGTTCAGCTAAGACTCTGAAGGATAGCAGCTCAGGCTGCTTTCAGGCTGTAGCCCAGACTCATTCGTACCAGAACTGAATATTAGTTTTGAGACTACGTTATCTTAAATTCAACCAATCAGAAGATATTAAGTGTACTATAATCAAAACTGAGTTAGTGGACTTGTGGACGGCTCTGATTGGATAGGGAACTGTGAGGGAGTTTACCAACTCACATATGACTTCCGCCCATTAAACACTCACATTATAATTGTAGAAATGCATGACATATAGCAGAGAAGCATATTATAACACTTTGAAGAGTGAGTGTGTGGATGACCCTGAGCAGGAACACTACAGGAGACTGTTCTGTAAACAAGAGATTACAGTTTGAACACCAGTCTGTGGTGTTAAAGAAGAGACTCCTTTACAGAGAGTGTTTTATTAGACCAGCTAGTGTCCAGTTAAGGTCATCTGGGAGATGGACACCTGAAAGTGGACAGTTGGACACCTGTAGGAATCTTGATTCAGGTTAAAACATAATCCAAGAGTCATTGTATTCCAAGTTATTGGGAAAGAAATGGATTATTGTTGTGATGGTCACCAGGGGTCAAAGGTCAGAGGTTATAACATATTTGATGGTGCTACAAAACACAGAGCATAACTGAGCATTAACCACATCATGACAGATTCCAACTGGACATTTGCTCATTTTCTTACAACTTTGTGTCTCCATCTAGTCTTAACCCAGTGGTTTTGTTGCTATAAGAAGACATACAGTATAAGGCAGTGAGTGGTTACAAAACAAATATTTAATCAGCTTCAGTAGTCATTTTAGCATGTTTTCTTGTACATGTACATGTAAGGAGTTATTGCCAGCTACCCAGAAAGCCATTCAGGCTTTACTTCTACCATCATTAAGAATGTGGCTCACATACCCAAGGCCACTCAGACAAATGTGTATTGGTTGGTGGTGGTCTTTGTTACCCACAGCATTCCTTTTCCAGAAGCACAAAGGTCAGACTTAAAAGCTCTCATTGGAAGAAGAAAAAATCTAAAATGATGAAAAGTAGGGCAACAGGGAGAAGCTACAGATTGATGGTCTCCAGTAGGCACAGAGAGAAGAGGAATCATGTCCTGGGGGAAAGGAGACAAATGTTGAAAGAGTTGTTTGTTGCACTGATTGAAAGGACTGTGGAGTTGACAGAACGTTTTGTGCACATGGCCCGCTTGCTGCCTCTGCTGCCTGCAGCTGGTTATGCTTTAATGCCTCCTTCCTGTGCGTATTGATTCAAATTATGTGCAAACATAAAAATATGCATGCATACCAGCAAACACAGGCACACAGATACACACCACAGTTCTTCTCCCTGAATTTGACATGTGTTTTTATTAAAGTGAGCAGCTGCTCGATAGTGCTAAGGAGTAATGGAGATTGACTCTGGCATAATTATACAAACTCCTGCATGAATTTGGTCCTAATGGAAGCTGAACACTTAACCCAGATTAAATGCAGAAGGGCAGATCAATGCTGAAGGACTTTTTTTCCCTTCTACCCAGCAGCCATCTCTCTCCAAAACAGGACATTTACATATGCAATGCATCTCCTTTAAGATAATCACAGCAAGGCACGAGCCTTGGGACCCGTCAGGTGGGGATACCTTACAGGGTTCTGGAAATGAAGACGCATGTCTGGTGAAACCTCCAGTGTGATGAATACACTTAGGCATCTGTGAACTGAAAAAAAACATGAAAACTAATGCTCCTGCATGCATAAACAGAGGTCATTAGGTTGAGTTTGCATGAAGAAGCTATGAAAACACGAAAAAACAGAAACTTTTCTCAGGCTTTAGATGCAAAGACTCAGCTATAAAAATCAATGTATAAACTTTGATTCATGTCTAATGAAGTGCATTTATTAATGATTTAACCAATGTATATTTCTTGTCATCGAGGTGCTGGTATGTGTCATGGACAAGGTTCACGTAGAATGGAAGTTTGTGGTAATGCTTTAATTTTACTGTGGTGTTTTAAATGTTTTACAGATTAAAAGGGAGACACATTGTGCCTCTGCTTTCACATGTAGCAATGATATTTATTGACCGACACCAAAAGGTGAGTGATGTTTACCCGTGTCTGTTCCTTTGAGTGTGTTAGCTACATATCTCATGAACAGATTTTAATTAAACACTCAGAAAACAACCATCAGATGTGCATCTACAGCTGTTTACATTTTGGAGTCAAGCCAAGTCAAGATGGCCACCACAGCCAACCTTAGAAAACACAAGAAAGGCTACAACTCAGTCCGTTTAACAGATATCGACCTTTAATTTGAGCTGCTGGTTGCTGAGAATCTTCCTCAAATGAACTCCAAGCTCTAACTGCACAAAATAGTGTTTAAATGGTTTGAATTAGGTTGTACGTATACAACCCCATTAGAGATGGTGTGAAATACCAAAACCAAGCTTTACTATAAAAAGCTTGTTAAGTACTTGATTTTGAATTTGAGAAGTTTTTAAGAATCCTCAAGCTAAATTAATCCTAGTGATCTGATGCAGGGCTGGAATCCAAAATTGCAGAATTTAGATGTTCAGCTCAGTGTGTCTAGGCCCATCTTGGGTCTGGGAATCTGGATACTGAGGTCTTCATTCACCAACAGATTGTGCTTCTTATGTGAACATTTTTTTGACAGTTCATCATCTTTGTCTAATTCAAAGAGCACATGGTGAGAAACATCTATGCCTCATTCAGTCCCACAAGTCAACAGCTAATGTAGTGGACGAGAGCAAGGACACATTTTAAAAAAATAATAATGATAATAATAATAATTGATCCTTTATTGTCCTCTTAAAGAAATTATTTTTCTGCATCTAACCCGTCCCTGAGGAGCAGTGGGTTGCCATTTGGATGGCACCCTGGGGTCACTGTGGGGTCAGTATCTTGTCAAAGGATTCTTCAGCACACGGTCTGCTGGAACTGGCCTGGGGATTGAACCGTCAGCAGACAACCGTCCTGACCTGACTCTCAGCTGCCCCAAAACAGAATAAGATGCATGTGATTCCTCCTGAGGAGGAGACACTCTATAATGTCCAAACATCAGCCCTTGTTTGCATATTAAAGCTGGAAATTGATCAGGGAGCTAAAGTCTCATTTTTGATTTTGAGACTTTGTTCTTCATCCATTAAGACCTGTAGCTCCGTCTGAGAAATATTGTTTTTCTTTCTTTCTGTCACTTCTGTGTCTTTCTTTATACTCCAGCTACACTGAAAAAATGGATTTAATGAGGTTCTGGAAATCATATAAATGTATTTTATGTATTCTGCATGATTTATGTATGTTTCTGGTCTAACATGTCTTAGTTTTAAAATGTTAACATGATTTTGAAGCTTGTGTAAAAGTATTTGACATGTTCTCATTACACATTTTAATCATGTTTTCTGAGGAAACTCCGCTGACTATAGTCCTCTCTTGGATCTATGTAATCATATATTCAACACAATTCATTCATGTTTTAAAGCTGAGTGTAACTGTATTGTGTTGAACCTACATGATATGTTAAGCGGTTCCATGAACATGCTCAGATTATGTTATGGTAAAAATGATCCAATAATGTAGCATCTTAAATCTCGCGAGATTTCACGTGATTTTGTCTTGAGCTCTTTGGATTGTTGGTAGAGGAAGTCAACATCTCATTAAAATTCAGCCGTCAGCTGTGTTCGGATGGCCACTACTCTGTTTGGTAACTAAGTGTTGATTTTTTTTGCATGAATATTGTCAAAATCTCAGCCAAATGTAGTTCATTGTATTGAAAGTCACAGTGTAATGTTCATGTGAGCTTATTTGCTCACACAGTTTGATCAGTTTAAAGACTTTGAGCTGTTTCATTGAATTGTTTTTGAAGTGGGAGCCATAAAGTCACATTTAACTGAAATATACACTTTGACCTTCTGTGTGAACTGGTTTACCAGCTGACTGTTCAGTTACATTGTGTGTTAACTGCATCGTACTGTTAGTGAGAATTAGTCATCAAACAGCGTCAGCCATGATTTGGCAGGCAGGTGAGGTTTTAATGTTAAAAATGTCTTCTAAAATCTGTGGACAGTGATGTTATTCAAAATGATTTTTATGTCTTTTCAGATGAACGCAGAGTTCAAGGGCATCACAACCATGACTACAGTCAAGGTTTCTGTCACAGCTTGACTCATGACTTATCTGACGTATCTGATGTTGGCATCATCATAGAAGTTGTTGTGGTTCTTCAGGATCTGGATAACATGGACCTTACAGTAGCCATTGGATGATTTTATTCCTTGAACATGAGTTACCATCACAGCACTGCTACACTTTACTTTGGATTGAAAAGATGGTCATGGAGTTGGATGCAACTCAACTGTCAAGAAAAGCCCTGAACCCAAAGACAATAGGCCCATTTCCACTATTGGAACTTCAGGGTAATTTTACAAGAACTTCGAGACTTGTGCGTGTCTTCATTTCATTGGGCCGCTCCGACAGGGCCATTTACGGGACCAACAGAGTCCCTGATCAGGGGCAGGTACTCAGAACAACCAGCTGTGGGATGTGCTCCTGTAAGGAAAGCTCACTGTTGTTGTGCATGTGAGGTGGTCAGCTCCAGGTCAGAGGACATTTAAATCTCACACTTGCTCTCCTGCATTTTAGAGGTTGAATCTCCAGGTAAACAATCAGAAACCCACAACAAATCAGTGTTTATTGTTATGAGTTTATTCTGTATCTTAATGTGGGCGTGGCCAGGTTTTTTAACTTTTTCTTTGTAAAAGTTCTCTGTCAGTGTTCTTCAGTTTCAGTTTGTATTTGTCTTTACAGGTGGAGAGATGGTCCAGTCTAAACAGACCCACCAGGTCTGTCAAACAGAACGTTTTGTTAAACTCAGTTGGAGTAAAGAGTTTTGAAAACTTCTAAAATGCTGTTTTGAACAAAGTTGTCAGGAAACGATGAGTGTTGGGATTTCTGACATTCACTGTATCACTGTTGACCCTGGTTCTTCAATAAAGGATTTGACAAATTTATCATTTTTATTAATAATTTGTCTAAAAGGGGTCATGTTAATGATTAAGAAAGTTAATAGAAAAGTGTTTTCCATTCCTATAATCTTTTATTTTTATGGTAACTTGTCTACATTTCAAATCAGTTCAATATAAAACTATTTACCATTATAATAGTTTAATCTTGACAATAAAGGCCTTCAGCAGAATCTTTGTATTGTTCTCTTCCAAGATGGCTGTCACCTGTTTCAAAAGTAAAGGTCTAATTTCTATGCAGTGATTGAAATATACTGAGATTGATTACTTATTAACTTGATTTGTGTTTCAGTAGAGCAGTAGCGTTAGTTTATTTCTTTGCCTTCTGTCACTGCACGGAAATGAGACATTTTATTTTGAATTTTACTGGCAACCATCTTGGAAGAGAATAATACAAACTGTTGAAAAGCCTCATGCAAAAGTAAATGGACTGCAATGAAACATACATGTTCTTATGACATACTTCAAAAATATTGGTATTATTTAAGGTTTATATACCTGTAGCATGAGTAAAATTCATTATTCATTAAAAAACATAATTTAATTAAAAGTTCTCAACATGAAACATTCATGCTATCGTAACATGTATTTAATAATTTGGCATTATATAATGAAGTAATTAAACAAAAACATAATATAATTTCGTGCATCCGATGTCCATGATTCAATTATGTAAATCCAACAGACTTTATTTTTTCAGTGTATCTGATCCTTCTTAGCATCAAATTCATAAGCAAACAGCACAGATTTATACCTGGTGTAAACACCCCCACATCAGGTGCATGGCACAACTCACACTCACAACATTAGTGAACTCAGCTGTGATGTTATCAAGTCAGAAGTGCTTTGCTGATGCTGATGTTAACGCTTTAACTAAATTATTTTTGCTTTTTTTTGTTCATTAGGGCCAGAAAGGGTTAAGGTAATAATGTCAAAGGGATCATATTCATTATAGTTTATGTTTTATTTTTCAGTTTAGTTCAGTGTATAATTTATTAAGCTATAAGGACTAAAATGTGTTAAAGTTAAAGGGTTATTCTCAGTTTGGTGGATGTGTTCTGTCCAGTGTTTAGGGTTTTGCTTTATTTGAGAAGCTTCAAATAATTGCTAATGATTCTTCCTCCAAGTCAAAGTGTTCCTTTACAGAAGTCTAACCAACCCAAAGGTCCAACCTCTTCATCACCACAAAAACCACAAATTTAGTGTTCGAGCCACTGATTTCAGGACACAGGAACGAGCACACTGCAGGTCTTTTTTGTCTGGCCCATTGACATGTAAATGTCCTCCTGCTATAAGGCATCAGCAGAGAGCTCAGAGACTGGTGAAAAAAACCACTGAATTGAAATGTCAATAGTAATTTTTGGCATGCAAGGGACATCTGAGAGTCAAGGGCTGCCTCCCGGGAGAAATGTAAAAAAGGAGGAGAGAGAGGGAGGAATGTGCAGGGAGGATGGTGTGTGTGTGTGTGTGTGTGTGTGTGTGTGTGTGTGTGTGTGTGTGTGTGTGTGTGTGTGTGTGTGTGTGTGTGTGTGTGTGTGTGTGTGTGTGTGTGTGTGTGTGCGTGCGCGCGTGCGTGGGTGTGTGTGCGCGTGCGGACGATGAAGAATTGGAAAAGGATGGAAGATGTAATAGAGGGGCAGATAAAGTGGAAGTCAGTGTGATGGAGGAGAGGAAGAAGGGGGAGTAATAGCAGTCAGAAGGTGAGCTGTCAGAGGAGACGCATCCAAGGGGGGAGAATATGAGGTGAGGGGAGAGGAAGAGGAGGGGGGGTTGAGAAAGGACAGACGAGTGTCTGTCCTCCTTTGGGAGTCTCCCTCCTTCCTCCCCCACTGATGGACAGGCTGAAATACCACAGGAGCCACCTCCCGTAATGACTTGATGAATGAGCTTCTCCAACCGAAACCCCCACCTCCACACCTCCTCTCCCCCATCCTCACACTGCGGCCTCTCTGCATGCCCTAAAACAACATCACACACCAGGAAACGGCCCAATCTGCATCAGACCTCCACATATTTACACACAACACCCAGAGAAACAGTCACCTGAGCACTGATGCCACAACTAAACAACTCAACTGATGTTTTATGACTTTTTTTATGTATTTTATTGATATAAAAAGTCAGTCAAGCCAAGCTTTTGTGTTTGCTCCTGTTTGATTTGATTCTGCTGGTAATTCTGCAGCAATAACACTGTGTACCGTGCAGAGCAAAGTCATTAATACTGGATTTTCTAATCAATGGCTCTGGCTCTGTCTTGTTTTCCAAATCAATGTTGCTGCTTTTATTTTATCTGGCATGTCGTTTGTGTCCCTTTGTGTCCCCTGTGGTACATTTCTCTTCACGCTAAGCAGGAAGAAAATTGAACTTCTTCTAAACAGGCTCAGATTAAAAGTGTGCTGTTTTAGAGAGAATGTCACCATAAGCAGGCTGGAAAGCTGAAATGATTCTGGCCTTAAAAACAGAAATCACTTCAATATGTGAAGAAATCCCTCGAATGGCTGCAGCATCGACAAAATGAGCTTTGATATTTTTTTTTTACTGGCAGAATAGAAATGTGTTTTTAAAGTGAAGCATTATAATACGGTTGGGAAAAACACAGGACAATGTTTTAAATAGTGATGGATTCAACATGTAAATTACTAGCTGTGTAATGTGAGGACAACTGTCTGAGTTTAGAAAACAATATTCATCTCTGTAAGTCTAAGTCAAACACTGACAAGTCATCAGCATTCAGTCTGATCCTTTCCAGGATAAATGAGAAAGTTCTTCAGGTGAAATAAAGAGCAGAAAATAAGCTGAATGTTGCAACAAGAGCTGAATAAAGGTTAGAGCTGATTCAGCTTTTACTTTTAACCCAAACCAGAGGAAGAGGAGGCAACGAGGAAGGTTTCATGAGAAAACAGGTGTGGATTACTGAAAATGACTTTAGCAGGAAGGTTAAACATTTCATATTTACACCAGTGAGTGACCCTCACTAGGCGGCCATGTGCTGACAGTCTGTCACAGCATCACTCAGATTGTTCTCTCAAAATAAAGTCATTGTGACCTCTGGAAAGTGCCTACAACTCCTCTCAATTTAGGGTCCACGAGTCAGAAACTGCAAGAAATGTGAGACAGGTTTGGGAGGGGTTGGCAACCGCATTGCAAATGAATTGAGAATAAGATTAATGAGCATAACTGTGAGAAAACCTGATTTCTGGTCAGAATTTATTGTCTGTTTTTCACTTATTGTTAGGGCATGTGAGTCCCTGTTAAGATTAACAGCTTTTAACTGATGATGACGTTCACTAGTTATATTTACATCCCATGATTATCACTGGGAGCCATGATGAATGTTTGGCCACTAATGAGGCGAAGCCAAGTAGCATCAAGTAAAACGGTGATAACCTCTATCATTAATCCATTCTCTGAAAAAGGGTAACATGATTACTACTTGACATTAGTTAGGTTTTTTGTGCTTTTTTTATTAGGATGAAGGGAAAAACATTAAGAAAAAACATTTGATGAAGGCATGATTAAACCAGAGAGCAGACCGCAGAATGATCTAAAACCCAACACAGAATCACAAATCAGAGAATTAGACTATTATAGAGAAGAAGACGTCCACAGACCATGGCTGATTCATAATTAACCATCTACAAATAATCATCTATGTTTCTGGGGGATGAGCAGCAGCAGGCAAAATCTGGAGAGGCTTTTATTCAAAAGGCTTCAAGTAAACACACTCACTCACTCACTCACACACTCACTCACACACACACACACACACACACACACACACACACACACGCACACACAACACACTCGACCCATGGGGTTAGCAGTGTAATCCTGGAGGCTGCTTTCTGTCAGAGGGCAGCATAATCTCTGGGACAGGCCACTTCAGGACAAGCAACACTCATAATCACTGAGCCGACAGTCTGTACCAACCAGCTGGTGTTTGGGCTGCGTGGGAAAAAACTCACAAGTGATGAGTAAATAAAAAGAAAGAAAGACAGAAAATGATAGCAAGCTTTAAAATATGCAGTCAGGACAGAGAGAGTGCATTAGTATGAGGGGATAACAGAAATAGATATGAATGAAGAGGAGCAAATAGAAGAAAGGTGAGTATAAGATCGAGGAGCCGTGTGAGCGAATGCATATCTCCTGGTGAAGCAGATGTGTTTTATCTGGCAGGAAACAGGAGGCTGCTTCAACAAAAGCCTCCTTTCACTCCTCCGTCTTTACTTACAAGACTCTAACTGCCAGTTTGGCCTTTTGGAGATTGAACCTGAAATGGAGATTTCACACACACACACACACATACACACACACACACACACACACACACACACACACGCACACGCATGCACACACGCACGCGCGCGCACACACACACACGCGCATGCACACACACACACACACATACAAGTCAGCTGCGAGGCATGAAAACGAGACTCTGTCTGACAGACGTCATGTCCACTCTGGTTGTTCCTGCAGAGCATCCCTGCAGGCCGCTGCTGGTTTCAGCGGAAGGCAGAGAGACGCTCTCAGTGATGCAAAGCTGGAAATTTGTCATTTTAAAGCGTGGGTCAAATGGCCTCTCAGGCTATTGATTGGCTTGTCCTCTCTTATTACTCCCGTGTTATGTATTGCACCCCTTGTCAGAGCAGCGACAGCCACAAACACATTAAACTCAAGCAGCTTCGATCCACCATAAAACTCCACTGCAGGCCAGCCGATGAAACACGCCATAGGTGGAGACGGGCGACTGGTCAAGGACATGGATGGTATGTTCTCTGCTCTGTGTTCTGGATAAACCAGAGTCATGGTCAGAGAAAAGATGAACAGCAGCCCTGAATCCCTCACAACACAATGTCATCACATCTATTCTAACAGCCTGCTAATGGAGAAAAGAGCAGTTTGTGTGCTTTGTAGAGCAAATAGACAGAGCAGCGACTGGATCTTGAGCAGAGTACAAGGGTCATGGAGTCGTTATGTCAGTCAGTATCTTCCCTGCAGTCAGAGCGATCTCAAACATACAGCTACTCAGAGCAGACCCAGTTAAGAGTTCATTTTCATCAATTAAATCAATGCAAATCAAAACTTTACCAGCGTTTTGGGTGAACAAAGTACTTTTACACCTAACTTTTGCATGCTATTAGTTTTCTTTCAGACGTGTGTTGCTGAGCTAACTGTGTCCCATGGCTGCTGATCAGATGAGCCTTCCAGGAGTTGTTTTCTGTCTCTAATCCACAATTCTTCCTCTGTGCATTTCGTATGGATATTTTCTGATCTTCCAGGAAAAATACGTTTACTTTATGATCACTCAGTTTTACTTCCTGTTGGGAGGGAAATGCAAGTCACATTCAGCAGAGCAGAAATACAAACATTCACTTAACAAAGTGTTGATGACAGAAATGTTTTCTTCTTAAGGAAAGACAGATCTGTTGTACCCGATTTAGAATCACATGCTTGGAATATTTGCTTTTTTTTAGGGATATATTTGCAGACAACAAGCAAACAATGCTATTAAAATCAATGCATGCACTTCGTATTTCAGTAGCTCTATGTGACAGAAAAGAAAACCTCAAATAGGTTTTTATTATCAACAATGAAAAAAAAAGAACATGTAACTGTTTTGTCTATACCACAAAGCACAGCAAAATATAAATGAAGAAGTATTCCCATTAAATGCAGAATACCGGTATCTTCACAGCACATATACACCAGGCAAACATCCAGACTCTAAATGTAGTTAAATCACATCTGATAACACTGGTCCAGGTGGGAAAGGGTGAGCTTATCGTGACTCCACCAGCTCCAAATCTGACCCAAACCTCCATCACAGCAAATCCAGAGGGAACGTTCTGTAATGATTGTGCCTCATCCCTGTCCAGTGGAGACTTCTCTTCTTTCTAGTTTCCTACAGTATGTTGCTTAGCTGTGCTAGCTTTAGCAGGTTTTTGAATGCTTGTTTAAATGGTGGCTTTGAATGCAACTCTGTCACTCAAAGAGCTTCTAAAGTTTATTGTTTCAGTAGTTTTAAAGGCAGAACTCTACTCTCGAGTCCTGTTAGCTAACCTCATTAGAATGTCTTTGTTTCTCCAGCTTCCTCTGACTACTCTTTAGTGCAGATAAGTCATAAAACCCAACTTCAAATGAACACAAACCCCTCAAATTAACCCTTTAGTCTTGATTTGGTTCCTATTAAAATTACAGTTTCATAGTGAACATGAGAGTTTATCGAGGTCTCTTCTTCTCTCCTCTCTCCTCTCCTCTTCTCTTCTCATGTTTGTGATTTCACAAAACAGTAGCTCATTATGAAGCTGTTGTTTGGAGGCCAACTACGGTATGTGCGACACCCAGGCTCCTCTCTACCAGACAAGGCCACCACAGAGACCAGTGGGTGGGACAAATCTCCCAGCTGGCCAGGAAGCTGCTGAACACCTCCTGTAGGAGGAAGTTCCTGGAGACGGGAAGGTCAAAGTGTTTTTGTTCCCACTTTTGTTTTAGTGACTTTGACAAGGACCATGCATTGTGAAAAAAGAATAGCTTGACGAACAGGCACACACCTAATACGTGTGAAATTTGGGAAAGGAATCAATTTTAACAAGCTCATAAAATAAGGGATTACTAAAACCATCAGTTGCATTTACAATATCTGTGAAACCAACAGGAGAATAAACGAGGAGGTTAAGATGAGAAGGACCTACTCTTCTTTCCTTTGAATGAACAATTTGCAGGTCAACGAAAATGTGTTTTTATTAAAGCAGCGTGCAGACGAGCCCGACGTGTAACAACAATTTGATGTGCTGAATTGGTTTTGATGAAGGTTACCTGTGAAGTTCATCTCTGACTGCTTCATGTGCTAATGGGAATCACTTCTGCTGAGTGTCCTCTGGGTCTAACATACGAGCTGTTTATCAACACATGAATGTGACAAGTAGAGAAGGGTGAACGCTACCTCCAGATTCTGTCTGACACGATGACATCACGGTGAGATGTTCATGTGTCCAGAAGGCCTGTGATGGATTACAGCTTTCTAAACCATTTGAATCAACTCGACTGCATTAATAAACACATGTAAAAAATCCTAAAAACAGCAAACTTCAAAGAATCATGCAGAAAGTGATCTAACATGGAGTTAATTATTTTAGAATTCTTCATTTTCAATGTGGAAACTACTCATTTTGGAAGTTGCTTTCTTAGTTCTTAAGAGGTGTTTGGTTGGGTTTAGACAACTACCGGTAATTGAAAATGAAAAGATAAAGTCTTAATATCTGAGGTTAAAAAAAACCTCAAAGTGATTACAGTTACAGCTGGAAAAGAAGACTCACATTACATTTATTACAAAGTTGTTAAACAGGTCATTGTTCCAGTAAAGGAGACCTTACAGCAGCAGAAATACCTGACTTCAGATAATGAGAGAAAGTATTTAAACATGCTCAGAGTTTATCAGTTCACATACAAAGACATCAACATTGTCCAAACCAGGACACCGTATCAAAGGGAAGTACGTTTTGACCCTGGATCAGGATGTAATATGTTCTGCTTGGTGAAGATGTGTGATCTTATTTTCAAACACAATGACCAGAATTGTAAAAGTAAAGGTTGACTGACAACAGGAGTAAATGTTCAGAATGGGTTCTCAAAGATGGAGGAAACTTAAGATGGACAGAGGAGGGGTTGACAATAGGATGGATTTCTAAAGAAGGATTTACGTGGATGGCAGTTTCTTAGATAACCACTAAATAAATATTTTAAGAAGCACATCAAACCTTCTGATATTGTGAGCCTGGTGTTCTGTCAGGTACCAGTAGAGAGGGACCACCGTGATCCGTCTCCAGATGTACCTATACCACCAGGGATAGTGCTGAACCAAGGGTAGGGCCACTTCTCCTTGGGAAATGGCCGTAACCTCGAAGAAAGAAGGTTGATTTCTCAGAGTGGCTTTGTGACCATGAGCTAATGAGGCGAGGGTATTTTGGGTATATTCACTCAACAATAGTTGAATACTTCAAGTGATTGATTCAAGTATGTGAGGGCTTCCTCAAGCTCTTGTTGGCTTCCTTGGTCTAACTGTTGGATAAAACCTGGACGGTAGCTGCCTGCAGCACCTGGTGTCTTACAGAGCTGAGACAGGAACTGAGGGACTGGTCAGAGACAAAATCAGAATGTGTTCTGTCTAGAAGAGAAATGCTTGAAGCTAGAATCAGAATCATCTCCAGAGCCAAAGAAAGGTTTGGAAAGTTTGTCTATGATGGTGAAGATAACAGTGTGACTATTAGAGGTCTAAAAGCATGTGATGAAGTCTATGTGACCATGGCCAACCAGGTACTGTACCTGTGATGGAGAACGGATGATGTTTGATGTGAATTCTCACCTCTGGCACAAACTAATGAAGCTAGGGCTAACATCACGTCCACCAAGAGCCATGAGAAGAAGCATTTTATGTGAGAGTGAGATTTACCCTGGAGAGGAGAGACTGAAGTTACAGGGCCGATGGATGACCTCAGAGTGGACTAATGGTGGCACACAGAGGTGACTGGAGGAACCAGGATCAGGTTTGTGTCTATTTGACTTGGTCTTCAGTTCCCCGATGTGGAATGAAGGGGACTGTGGGGTCATTTACTGTGGAGAACTGGTGAGAATCTCTGGCATTACAGAACCAGAGTGCTAAGTTAAAGCGGCTCTCTGGATTATTTTTCTCTGTATCAAAGTTTTCTAAATGTTTTAAATGATATTTCAGGTCTAAACTATGATCTATGGGTTGAGTTCCACAACATCTGTCATTCTGATGAAGACCCTCCTTCCTCCTAGAGACCCCTTTGCATTATTTCTTGCCGCCGACATTTTTCAGTCAATGAAATTCAAATGTCTGCATTCTCTGAACATGCACGCGCATCGACCAAACCTGTACCAGTAGGGGGCGCTGTCGTACAGGACGATCCGTGTGTTTCTCTGCCGTCTCAGCCGTTCACTGAGGACTCACAGCTCATTTCTACTAAAAACCTACCCATTCTCCAGCTAAAGATGGATTTATTTTTATTTTTAAACCTTTCACCTCACAGAATGGCAAGGCTTGACAGGATTATGCGTTTATTTTGGTCAGAAAGTTCATCCAGGGCCGAGTCAAGTTCAGCTTCAGAGTCCAGCAGCAGCTCTCTGCTAACAGAGCTAATATCAGAAGCAGCAGGGACAGAGAGGGCTCATCAGACCCTCGTAGTGTTGTTGGAATAAGATTGTGAACTGTGAGTGATTAAACCCTACACATTGAGCTGTACAGTTTATGCCCGCAACGTATATGCGCCATGTGCACGCGCACACACGCGACCGGACGCGCGTGTCGAGATGTTTTGAGGAGGAGCCTTTGGACGCTAGATTCAAAAACTGTTCTCTTGCTGAAATAATCCAGAGTGCGGCTTTAAAGTTAAAACTAGAGACCAACCTGTTGAGTGGAGTCAGATCGAACCTCAGCCTCAAATTACTTTCACATATATTCTGTGCTGGTCTGCATTTACTCAAGCAATTAGATTACCTTTTTTTCTTTTGTTCATAGAGCAGTTTAATTCAGAAAATTTATTCACATTTTTACTACAAAGTTGGCCTTGAGTTGTGACAAACAGTTCCCTTCATTGCAGTGTTTAGGATGGTTGGAGGAAAATGGAGACAAGAAAGGAAACAAAGGATAATAAAAGATCATTGATCCACCAAACAGGACCTCATGCAGCTACACTCTCATATTTGATCGACTTCTGTAACATCCCAGCCTTCAAGCGCTTCCAGTCCAAAAAGCACAACTCCTGTTACATAATACATGACCTCTGAGGACATGGTGGGCTGAGCTCTGCTGAATCAGCGGCTGCTGCTGCTGCTCTGACAGAACATCAGCCCATGGCGGCCGCTAAAGACGGCCAGCCTGTCCCGACACCCCCACAAAAACCCCTGAGAGGAGGCCTTGATCACCCAAGTAACCTTTTGCATGAGTGCACTCGGTCTGCCACTCACCAGAGAGCCACAGCAGACATGGGGCAGACAGGGGGCATTAGGTGGGATTATCACCCCCGCTGCCCTTTGTTGTTTCCATGTCCATCTCTTCCCAGCTCCCCCTTTCTGTCCACCAACTCTCCTCCCCTTCCACTCTGCACTGGCACCGCTACAGAAAAATACAGTACAACGTGTGGCTTTTTCTCCTCTTTTTAATGAAACACATGATGAGGTGAATCCAGGTTAAAGCCATTATCGCTCATTGATTTCCCTCATTAATTCCAAGATGTAATCATGGAGGTGAGAAAAGAAGGGAGGCTCTGAGGTGAGCCAGATGGAGTGCTGCTAAAATCAGATGCTTTGTAATCCTCAAACCCTTTGTATTGTCTTCAAAAAGCTGGAAAACACAAGCTATCTCAGTTTGTGCCCTAAATGATCAATACCCTGGACAAAGGATTTTCAGTATAATATAAATTCACAAAAAACGGAAATAATTTCAGTTTATTTCTACATTAAAGCCGCATTGTGAATTATTTCATCAAGAGAGCAGTTTTTGAATCTTAACTGCTCCTCCCCAAAACACCTCGACACACAAGTGCGGTCGCATGCGCACACGTGCACACGGCACATTACGTTGCTGGGCATAAACTGTGCAGCTCAAAGTGTAGGGTTTAATCACTCACAGTTCACAAATCATATTCCAACACTGTACCAGGCTCTGATGAGCCCTCTCTGTCCCTGCTGCTTCTGATACTTATGTAGCACTTGCGCTACATATTTTTTTCAGATAAATGTTAAGAAGACTAGGTTCTGAGGAGTAATGAGATTATAATTAGTTTAAACTGACAGATTTATTACTGCAACATACAAAATTTACACACAAAGAACACTTTTTGTTAAGACAAACAAACACAAACCCCAAAATAAAATAGAGCTCTTTTCACCCAAAGAAAAATAAAAGAAAATAGTAAATAAAAAAAATATCAAGGGAATAATTTGCTTTCAGCCCTTGTTTCTTTGTTCAGCTCTTGTGGTTTTAATCAGTTGTATTTTTCTAAGTACACTACCCGGGTAGGTATAAGGGTGTGCAATATCATCTTAGCTGGAAGTTCCTGAGAGTTCACGGTAGATCTCTGTAGCTGCTGGCCAGTCAACTAACAGGTATCCTCCCAGCGTTGTCCACAGGTCTGGCTTGCCATCTCGTCCAGAATCTTCTTCAATAGAAGGGCTCCAAACAAAAAACCAGTCTACACGTAATGTGTAGAACAACAAAAGAAAACTTAATCACAATCTACTCATATCAAATCACCAGGAATGAATGTTAGGTTCCCTCGCTGCATAAAGTTTACATTTTCTTTAACACACAAGTAGAGATAACCTCTCCGTGTAATTATTTTAACTGTTCTAAACATTAACTTCATCAAATAATCACTCATCATGGACTAAAGGCCTATTCATACTCCACGAGAAGTAAGATATTTGTTCTCGCTGGGGAACGCCGAGAACAAGAAAAAAGTTCGTTTCAGCAGGGAGCATTCATACTCCCTGAGAACTCAGCTGTCGAACTGCTTCAGCGATGTCTCAAATGGGTGTGTGTATCAGGTGTGTGTGCGTGTGGAGAGGAGGGTGTGTGTGTGCAGTTTAAAACGATCCATCCTCGCTATGTGAGGAGCGGAGGCATATGGGTCTCTGGCGCAAACCCTCGCGGTCCGCGCTGGTCCTCCTAGCGCGGGTCGATCCAGACCGTGACTCCTCAGGTCCGTCAGCACAAAGCAGCACAGCAGGCGCCAGAGAAAAACGTCAACCGCTACCCGCAAAACCACGCTCATCCTCCCTTTCTGACCAATCACAGCAGTTGTTCTCGGACATCCTGCCGAAAAAAGTTCGGCCCAGCTGATGTGCACAAGAACAAACTGTTAGCGCTGCCGAACTGGGGCTGCGAGAACAAAATGACGTCATTTTGTTCTCGCAGCCCGCCAGCGAGAACAAAGTTCTTTCTTCTCGTGGAGTATGAATTGGCCTTAAGTAAACTTATCCAGCTCCGGTCAGTGTTTTGCTGTTCACTCGGTGATATCACACCAACAGCACTCCTTTTCACTCTTAATATTCTCTCCTTTTCTTTCTTTCTTATTTCAGGTGCTCTGTCTCTCACTACTCGTAGCTCAGCTCTCTCTCTCAGTTCCAGCCGTTTGTTTTTTCTCTCTGCTCCACGCGCTGTTCCACACACACGGACGTTTAAGCCTGCCCCCTACTGGTGCTGCAGGGAACTGCAGGTGCTGCAGTGTTAACCCTTTAGTGACCATACACTCTGAGTATGAGTGTACGTACACTCTGTGTGTGTTACACTTAGCTCTGTAGCAGCGAGCTGCTGCGACTCTGAACAGAGAAATGACTCGGCCCTGGTCCCTGAATTAACTTTTTGACCAAAATAAACATATATCCTTGGCAAGCCTTGCCATTCTGTGAGGTGAAAGGTTTAAAAAAATAATAATAAATCCGTCATTAGCTGGAGAATGGATAAGTTTTTAGTAGAAATTAGCTCTGTCTCCTCCATGAACGGCTGAGAGGTAAACAGAGAAACACACGGACTGAGCGTCCTGTACGAGAGCGCCCCCTACTGCTACAGGTTTGCTCGAAGAGCGTGCACGTTGACAGAAAGTTGACAATGCAGAAATTTGAATTTTATTGGCTAAAAAAGTTCGGTGGCCAAAAAGAATGCAAAAGGGTCTATAGGAGGAAGGAGGGTCTTCATCAGATTGACATACCTGTATGTTGTGGAACTCTAACCATAGATCATAGTTTAGACCTGAAATATCATTTAAAACATTTAGAAAACTTTGACACATAGAAAAATAATCCACCTAGCTGCTTTAATTGTCTTAACAGTCACTTGGGGCTTCACAGATTAAAAATACATTTGACCTTCTCACCAGACTTTAACATAAGTCCTATTTTTGAGGCTGAAAACCACACATCCCCTCTGGATTCAGTCAGGTTTGGATCGGGTTGCTTTTATAATCAGGAGTAAATCAGATTACATCCATCAGAGCCTCCTGCCAAACTTCTGAGATGTTTTCATTATGTTTCAGACGTCATCCTCAAAGAAACAAACATAACACTGCTGGTTTAGTCAAGAAGTTAAGATGAGCTCATGAATTTTGCTTCATTTTCTCTGTAAGACTTGATAAAAACAGATCATCCTTAAGAAAAGAGATATTTATTTAGGGCTGCATGATTTATTTCAGCACTTTTAATCACATGAATTATCTTCATCAGTGGAAGGACATCTCAGTTAAATAAGAACATGATGTTCTTAAAGAGCTCAGAATAAATTAAGAGACATTCTTTATGAAGGAAGTTATTTTATTAAATATTTAATTTCATCTTCCAGTTTCACCAGATTACATGGATGTCCATCAGCTGTGAGTTCCGGTTGCCATGGTGACGTTAGGTGCATCATCAAACCTGACTCAGACTTTGTCTCAAACTTCTTGAGAGCCCACAGCTGTTTTCCTGTCATTTAGAGTTGTTTTTGTCTGAAGGACTTTGTGAAAGGAGACTCTTTTCTTTTGTTTTGATGTAAAGGTTTGTGAGGGTGTTGTGAACAACTAGTTAGGTAGTGGTCAGTCATCTTAAAGGAATGATCGTCTCAGTTTAAACTAAGATCCTCTCAGATGTTCATTCGATGATTAAAGTTTCACTAAAACCTGTTCAGTGGTTCATGAGATACAGTATTTTGCAAACACTACAGAAAATCACACACAGACATAGAAAAAATAAAATGAGCAATCCCACAATAAAAAAAAGGTCACAATGTCAGGATGACGTCTAACCCATCATTTTTATTTATTAACTCCTTCTAATGAATCTTTTATCTCGAGTCTCTCAGGATGGAACAGCAGTTTTTAGATTTAAAATATACTGATTCTCAAAATGCCTCGCCTCGCCTTCCTCCGCTTATCCGGGTCCGAGTCGTGGGGGCAGCATTCCAAGTCGGACAGCCCAGGCCACCTTCTCCCCGGCCAAGTCCACCAGCTCCTCAGCTGGGACGCCCAGGCGTTCCCAGGCCAAACTGAAGATGTATTTCCTCCAGCTTGTCCTGGGTCGACCTGGGGGCCTCCTGCCGGCAGGACATGCCCAGAACACCTCCCAAGGGAGGCGTCCAGGAGGCATCCTGACCAGATGCCTGAACCACCTCAACTGACTCCTTTCGACATGGAGGAGCACAGCGACTCTACTCCGAGTCTTTCCCGGATGTCCGAGCTCCTCACCCTATCCCTAAGGCTGAGCCCAGCCACCCTGCGGAGGAAACTCATTTCAGCCGCTTGTATCCGCGATCTCGTTCTTTCGGTCATTACCCAAAGCTCATGACCATAGGTGAGGATTGGGACGTAGACCGACCGGTAAATCGAGAGCCTTGCTTTCTGGCTCAGCTCCTTCTTCACCACAACAGACCGGTTCAGCGTCCGCATCACTGCAGACGCTGCCCCAATCCGCCTGTCGATCTCCCGCTCCCTCCTTCCCTCACTCGTGAACAAGACCCCGAGATACTTGAACTCCTCCACTTGAGGCAGGACCTCTCTCCCGACCCGGAGTTGGCAATCCACCTTTTTCTCAAAATGCATTACATAGTAATCCTTTCAAATACTTTACTGTGTTCATTGTGTCTTTTTTCTTCAAAAATGCTTATAAGTTCTTTTCTCATACATACATACATGTCTGAAAAAAGAACGTATAAGCATAGTAATCCTGTCTGTATCAGCATGAGCCACTGAAAATTTAAATGTTTTATTTTAGAACTTTATGTGGTGGATTTCTGGCTTCAGTTTGCAAACTGAAGGGGGCTTTTTTAAATTATATTTAGTATAAATCATCCAGCCTGTGATGATCCCTCTACCTCAGTCTCCCGTGTCAGAATTACCATACTGGTTATCAGGTTTTAGTCTGTGACCCCTTATATTCAGTGTTTGGGTTGACCTATGACCTGGAATGTCACAAGACCTCGAGTTCGGAATGAGACCATGACCCTGTTGTTGAAGTCCCAAAGAGAGGCTGGAAGTGAGGCAGTGGAGGATGAAAGGAACAGACTGCAACAGCCACCGCTTCACTTCTGCACCTCCTCCTGCATCAGATCTGAACTGAGTCTTTGAGAGAAATATTAGTTAGTTTTTCCTTTATAAAATAGTATTCATACCTTTTGCATTCATCTGTATGTATAAATAAATGGATGAAAAGAAGGTATGTCAGAGCCAATCATGCAGTTCTACTGATCAATGTTCAAATTTAAACTTTTCTCACACATTTAGCTGCATTTAGTCATTTGAAGCAAAAGTCAAACATCATCATGTGCAGGTGAAGGAGCAGCACATTCAGCCTCACTTTATTACTGAGCAGTCGCTCTAAAAACATGGCCGTACCTGCTAACGCCATATGATGACGTCACCTTTAAACAACAGAATGAAGTTTGTCGAGTTATTATTGTAGTTGATACAGTTCAGTTTATGACTCTCAGGTACCTTTGTAAAAATACTGAGTTACAGAAATGTTTGTATTTGCTGAGGTCAGTTATAAGTGATTCATGCACACAGACACAATAAAAACATTGGGACTACTTTCACCTTTTACAGACCGAAAACAACCTGAAAGTAACTCCGTTTATTAAATATTTACGTTGTGATTCTGTTTTCTTGCAAACCCTACATTTCATATTTAAATATTCTAATCAGATCAGGCCTCCAGTAGCTGAAAACTTCATTCCTTTTCAGCCTGTTAAGAGATAGCTGTCTTTGGATTTATTTTCACACTCGGAGACAAGAGGAACTTGCTGAACCTGAAATACTGTATAAAAATCAGTGAGCACTGATGTCTGGTGTTAGCAACATGTTTAGGTCAGAAACATGAATGGGTACAAACAGCTGGACAGAGATGTAAGCATGAGGAAACATTCAACCCTGAATGACCTCACAGTAAAGTTTAACAACATCAGCAAAATAGCAAAGGATTCACAACAAAGTATTCAGAGAATCCTTCAGACTCCAGAAAACCCAGAAGATTCTCTGTGAAACTATGGGACAGAAATTAGAGTTCATCACTACAAACACAAATAACAGCCAAAGCTTTCAAAGAAAGGAGAAAAACACACACACAATTAACGGTTTTCAGAAAACCTCCAGTCTCTGACTAAATTCATATGAAATCAGTCGAAAAGTAAACAAATAAATAATTACCGGTAAATGAATGCATTTCCTTTGGTCGGACTCAAAAAAGTGTTCATTCTGTTTGGAAATCAGTCAGCTGTACAAGTTTAAGGACACGCTGCTCAAACTGAAAAGCCTTGAGTTTTAGGTTAAAATTGACTTTAGTAATCTGACTTTCATAACTTTAATAAGTTACATTCAGAATGAAATTTGTGTCTAACCTTCAAACAAGTCCTGTGTTTTGTCTTTGCAGGTTGTGAATGTTAATTGCAGTCTTTGTGATCACCCTCCTCACTGTCATGAATCATTTTTGTGTTGCACTAAAAGACAACAGTTCTCTTTAACTGAATAAATTATCAGTTATTTGCCACAAAATTCAGCAGAGAACAACCTCTTAAAGGTCTCTTTTTAGAAAAAGCTTTTCTTTATTTGAATTGTTTTTAATGTGTCTCATGATTTATGAACCTATAAGCTAACGCTGATCACAGTGAGGCTGTCGGGGCAATTTGGGTCAAGTTAGGAATGTGAAATTATTCATTTGACCCTTGGTGATAGATGACATAGCTTTTTGAATTAGGACTCGTTTTCTGATGCATATACAGTGAGCTCCACTGTCCACTGTGTGTGTTCATTTTTTTAAACCAGCGGAAACTGAAATACCTGGTTTAATAATGAATTTTAGTTTTTTTCTGATGATGGTCGAGAAGAAAGAAAACATCTATAATTTACTCACTCGTCTCTCTGTTTTATGAAGCAGGACCATTTGGAGCGGTGGTGCTGAGTCCCACTGGCCACCACACACTTTATTAACATAATTAACTTGATTCATTGAGGTCTTCTCACTTTTCATATCTGCAGCCATCTCAAGAGATCTCAACGTATTACACATTGACTCCGTCTCAGTGAAACAACACTTAAAATGAGGTGTCTGTTTCACTGCCTGACTGGAATCAAACCACCAATCAGCATCAAATTCTGCCTTTTAAAAGTTGATCAGATCAAATCTTTTGTATTAACAATAAATCACATCATGTGTGTTGTGATGGGACACACTTAGAGAGGAAAAATGACTGAGATGACTCACGCGCATAACTACAAGCACTCGTCTAAACAAAGAAAACAGGAAACTATAGTAAAAAAATCAGTTCTGTTGGTTTTTATGCACTAAAACTATGACAGATGACAACATTTCATCAGTCTGATGTAGCATCTGAAACCTGCTAGTCAGTCAGAATTTTCTCCTCTGGAACTCAATCCAGAACTGATAGCAGACAGAGAGTTGCTGTGAGTTCAACCCATAGATATCATATATATCACTAGATATCTTACCTACGCTGTTTGTCAATGGACCCTGACATAGCTACGCCGGCGGCCATTTTGTGACCGAGAGCTGCCCCCTTTCATAACACTGGTGTCAATGGAGCATGTACTACTAAATACCTCTAACTTGCTCAATTTTTAACCAATTTTCAAACGGTTTGCATTTTAATAAACATCAGAGACATGGCTGTGAATATATATCAAATACTGATAATGGTCGGAAAATTCATAAATTGTAAAAGTATCATATCTCAAGTCTATACATAATAAGGTTTGTAACAAAGTAAACCGTTTGTAAATCCGTACATTTTTCACCGAGTTATGAGTGTTTTTAGTTAAGTTGATCGCTCACCTTCCATCTGCTGCCATACAGAGCAGAACTCACTGTCACAAGATGGCTGCCGTGTAGCTACGCTGTTGAACCCCAGATGATCCATCTAGCCTTTATATATGATATCTATGGTTCAACCAGCCAAACACTCACAAGCCAACAACCCATGAGCCGATCTGAAAGCTGATGGTGAACCAATAGGATGGAGGATATCCAACGTGTTCAGAACCTAAACTGGTCATTGACTCTTTAAATAATTTGATTTTGTCATTCAAAGATAACAGCGATAACACTGAATCTAGAACCCCAGTATGAAATAGTTTCTGCACTGAACAGGTGTACAATAAGTATGCTATTACGATATAGTATGCCAATCTGACAGAACACTACAATAGCACTCTGTCACTGTATGATTCAATAATAAACAGAGAAATATATCAAAAAATGACTATGTGCTGTCCATTTAACACTGCATGTACGAATGGATATAACTCCAAAAAAATGTAACTGATAGGTTAGCTTAGCCAATCGAGTTTTCTTTTGTTGACCGCTGGCTAGTATGTGTTAGTGTAACGGTTAGCGCAGAGTATGCCATGCATCCATCCATTTTCTATACCCGCTTTATCCTCCACAGAGGGCTGCAGGGGAGCTGGTGCCTATCTCCAGTGGTCAAGGGGCGAGAGGCGGAGGGCACCCTGGACTGGTTGTTAGGCCCTGCGATGGACTGGCGACCCGTCCAGGGTGTCCTCCGCGGAGCGTGCTAACTTGGCTAATGTTTTTTGGCTGTAGTCGAGGAGGATGCAGTGGTTTTCAGGTCCCAGGAGGATAAACAGTATTGTTGTAATCTGTAGATCATCTTTTAGATCAATTTTAGATTAGGGAGAGGGTGTTAGCAGCAGCAAACGCCTTAGTGAACGTCATCAAGTGACGTATGTGAAACACAGTTCTTTGGTGATGAGATGAGGGAATTTTACACAAATTTTATTTAATTTATGACAAATTTGCTTAACATATAATTTCTATGATTTTGATGCCAAATCTGGCCAGTACCTTTAATTTTGGGTTTTTAACCTGACAATGATCCGAGTTGCCAGATTTGAACCTCGAGGCACCAGAAGTGCTACATTTTGCTGCTGGTGATAAATAGACAAAGAATTATGTTAATCCATGAAGAAAAGATTAAAGGTTACTAGTTTGCTTCAATATGTTTGCAGTGTTCTCTAGTGTAAGTCAATGCCTTAAGAGTCATTTTTATAAAGCTATGATGCTTCTATTCTCTGATGCAGAAGTTTGCTGATTCAGAGGTCTGCTTGAAACAGCAGGTTTCCTCATTATTATTAATGATATGCACAAGCCTCGCTTCTGATTGGCCTTACATTTTTTATCCCAAATACGAGGACAAAGGAGAAACATTAGAGAAAGCACTTTCTCATCGTTTGCCAATAATGATGTTTGGTAATACTGAACTTACATTTTCTCCTAAAAGAGCAGAACATTCTGCTGTGACACCCAAACCGGGGCAAAAGCGGACCATAGGACGTGGGAGTTTCTATGTTAACATTAGCATGTGTGGCTAACCACAAAGACATCAGAATAACTGCTAATATCGCAGCAAAAAAAATTTATGAATGTACTCAACTGTTTTCTCCTCCTCGATGCAAAACCCCCCATTCCTATAGGAAAATTAAAAAATCAGTGCATGCCTAACATGGGACTGAAACCCAGATCACCTGCAGCAGAGGCAGTGTCTTAGACCACTATACTACAGGTCAGTTGTTATGAAATTGTTTCCACACATGAATGTTAAGTATCACATAACATGAGTCAAGATCGTGAAAAATCGCTTAAATTTTTGTGGGTCAATTCACTTTAAGAATATTCTTGCATGTAAATTTAAATAAAATAATATATTATTTACTGGCCATTGGGGTCCACAGACCACACGAGGCCCCTAGGCTCAAGCCATATCTAGCCTGTCCATTATCTGGGCTGGTCTGTGGGGCGAGCGTGAGCCAAGATGGGCCAGACCATGTATGCAAATTCACAGAGTGACGTACATCTACGAGGTTTTTCAAATCCTAGCGTTTCAACCTGAAAATATTTTGGGGGGAAATCTCTAGAGATCCATGTACAAGACTGTTTTCATGTTCAGCTGCATTAAAGCTCAAAGTCACCAATATTAATCAGAAAAAATATGAAAAAAAAGTTTGTCAGTAAACCACACCTTTAAAAAACTAACATCTATGTTGGAGATTAAAGCTGTTTTACTGCGGCAGTAATCCACTTTCATCTTTGCTGCATTTGGACTCGGCATTAGGTCAATTCAGTCCTTTAACTGAGGCTGTTCAGGAAGCCATTCACAACCAGTAAGATCATTTTTACACACAAACACACTGCAGATAAAACTACATATACATAGATTTTATATTATATTACTACATCCATTTCCAGCATGAATGTAAAGACTTTTGTTTGGTGGCCAGTAGAACTTTCACTGACTTGTCAGGTTTTCACAAATCAACTTTTTCACATTCCTCAAAGGCTCAACCAGGAGCAAAGCCTGGCGTATCGGTGCTGAAACACACATCCTCTACATGTTTTGACTGGAAGGCCCCGCTTCCTGAATCACTCTGTTTTTACTGACCCCAGAGTCTCCTCACTGAGGAATATCAGCTCACAACAAAGACCTCGTGTGTGTTAATGTCTGCCCTCTTGTAAAAATACTAATTCATTTTTAGTTTGCTTTTTCTCTCACAACTCATGCAAACTACAGTCTTATTGACCTTTAGCCCCCTTCATTGTTATGATTTCCTCCTGACAGCTCAATTACTTCTGCTCAGTGGCTCGCAGAAATAAAGCTCTGACACATGAACACCAGTTAGCCTCTGCTAGATGGCATGTAGATCCATGTAATTTAACTAAACAATACCCTTTCATATTATCTGTTAAACAGATACACTGAATGTTAAAATTAAATTGAAACATTGGCAGAATTTATTTAAATTATCAAGTCTCAACGGACAGAACAATTAATTATTATGTTAGATTTAATTAACAGTCAAACAGCTAATTCCCACGCTGTGTGGAGCTCATTATCAAAGGTTAAAGTTGAGTTTAACAACAGTCCTGGCTCCCTTAGCTTCTCTTAGCAACATGCTCTCTTTTTATTTTTGCACACAGACTTAATCATCACTCCCTCATATGACCTGTAAAGTTCAGAAAGTGACCTCACACATTTTTAAAAGCTGTATATATTCTTGGTCGATTCCAACAATTATTCCTACAGTTTTTAAGCTTTATTAACTGTGTTTAAATCTATATTTACATTTTTTGTTAATTTTCATCACTGTTGCTGAGATGCCATCCAATAAAATCCATTTCCAGTACATGCATTTGCTCAACAGGTTTGATCAAACTAGCCTGTTGTAGATGCCAGGTGTTGATGTGTGGAATTATGGGATAATGTCTGTCAGAAAGTTTAATTCAAATTAAGAACACTTATGCAATGAGTCATTAATACGCTAGTGGCATCCGGTTTTAGTGATAAATTCATTTATAGTCTCGCTCACACAAAGCAAAACTCCTGAAAGTTTTTTTAAAGCCAAGAAGTCTAACCTTTAACCTATAAATTAAAAATAAACTTCAAATATTTGTTTTTGTAACATTTTGACAGCAGTTAAACTCTTTGTCTGGTCTGCACACGTCATCACTTTCATTAAACTACTAAACAAATGGAGTGTGCTTTAGATCAGACTATAATTAAAAATGTACTCATAGCGCCATCTACTGTCTCCTTCCTGTAAACGCACGACTCAAAGACTGCTACATTTTTAACCCTTTATAGGGCGGGTGACCTATATCACCAGTGCGTGTTTTGCATTTAGATTTGCAGTCTGAACCTGAACGTTTGACAAATACGTTTTTAAAGGTAACAAAAAAATCTTTTAAAAATGATTTTAAAAGTGCAAACTTATTTTAAAAAGTAAAATAAATCGATCAATAAAATAAATATAATAAGAAAAATAATGAAAACTAAAGTGGAAAGTGTGTCAGTGAGTGTCATTAACAGTAATGGAGGATGTGATTACGCGTGTGTTTATATTAATTGTTTAACAAGTACATATTGTCATAAGGGTTAGAATGAAATGATGTTTCATCCTAATGTTTAAGGCGACATGAAGCTGTTTTGTTTTGGTTTAAAAGTTGAACAGACTGTTTTAATATAATCAATGCCGTTTATTTTATTATAGATTGTATTTTACTGTAGAACAGTCCTTTAACCTTATCACAAACATGTTTTTCTATTCATTAGAAAAAAATGTTTGTTAAACAGCCCCATAGGGACAGTTCACTTCTCCTTCATGGTGTATTTTTAGCTCCATAGTGAAATTTTTTTTTGGGTGGGGTGCATTTTTACAAATCAGTTTTCAGATGTGCAAATAATCACATATCATCACCACTAGAGCAGGAATGATGCACAATATTTTCATCTGACTGAATGTTTTGCTGGTAAAAAATCCCTACCACCAGTTCACTAACAATGTGGAGCTGTTAGGTCTAATTCTACACATCAAACAGTAAAGAAATCATAAAGTCTTCATAAGGAGGCCTTAGAATAATATCAATATAATCAGATACAAATAAAAATAAAAAACAACCACAATGTGGTCACAACAGAAGTTGTAAGAGTTTCAAGGAAAAACTAACCTGACCTACACAAGGTCAGAAACATAACTTAATATTCACAATTATCTTTCTACTGACACCACAAACAAATAAATCCATCTCTAACTAATACAGTCAGATAATTAATGTTACAATTCAGCCAACAAACACTAACCAAGCAAGTCATGGCAATCAGCTCAACTACTGAAGTGAATTAACAACAAAATAAAGTCACATCCACTGATATCATATACACAAGAACGATGAAGTATGTAAGGCCTGTGGGTGAAAAAGTAGCATGATCAGGAAAGAGAAAGGAGCAAGAAAAAAGCACTTCCTGTTTCATTTTACACCCTTCAAAATAAAACGTTAGAAACGAAACAAAATCTACAAAATGACATCAAATTAAGATTCAACTAGCATTGAATAAAAATGTTAAGACAATAATATGGATAAAAAAAATAAGAGAACTTAATCTAATTTATTTAATTAACTTTATGTACATCAGTAATGTAAATAGTTACAGCATAATACTTACAGTTTAGATGATATCAACCATATTTTCAAATGCCTTAAAAGTCTAAAAGCAGTTTGCGGAGTTAGATTCAAGATGTGCTTCTGAAATCTTTGATTTCTTTCTTTTTTTCTTTCTTCTCTTGGTTGCTTCTTTATTTCTGACTGTTCAATGACTGTAACACACTAAATACTGGGATAAACGGAGAGTTGAATTACTCCTGAGAGTGGATCAATGTAGAGGAAAACATCACAATCAAAAAACAACAATGTCTTCATGTCATTTGGGGTGGTGTGTAGCTCAGTAGATAGAGTGGCCCGTTTGATCCCAGCTCCGGTTGGGTTACCTTGTTGTTGTGAGCCTCACAAAGAAAACCCAATGTTTCTGCCTGAATCCCTTAAAACATTTACATAAACACATGAGTTCACCCACTTTTTAAAAGTAAAGATTGATATAGATGTGGTATAAAACACTGAAAAACAATCTGCAGACAGATTTATACAGTAGACACAAGGCAGACTGCAAACCAGCTCCATTTCCAGGTTAATAATAAGTGCATATAAAACCTTAAAGATCTATTACTGTGTTAAGCGCTTTGAGTAGTGGGAAAAGCGCTATAAAAATTCAATGCATTATTATTATTATTGTTTTAAAAAATCTAATCTAAATGAATTTGCCTGTCCCTTTGTGTGATAATTTTTTGAGGAAACCACAGTTTAAAAAAAATGTTTGCAGTAAAATGTTGAGGCAGTCCCTTCATAATAATAAATGAAAGAAATACAGTATCAATACACTGAAATATGATATTTAGTGCCACTAAAGTAATCAAAAGCACTGTATCCATTTTAATGAACAATTTACCTGCAAACATTACCAGTGGTGGTTCATTTTTGCATTGCATTTAATACTCCACCTGGAAACTAGCAGCAGTTATTACCTCCTTTGATCAAATTGGATGACAGTATCTCATGATAGCACCAGTTTTGTGATTGATATATTCAGCTCACACATAAAGAGCACGTGTTTTTATTTATTCTATATAGAAATGTTCTGGTTCAGTGAGGTGATTCAATGCATATAACAGCTTTGAGTGTTTGCTTTGCTGTGACTGTTTTCCTACCATTAAATAATTTTTTAAAATCACAATATATCATCTTGCACAATACATACATACATACATACATACATACATACATACATACATACATACATACATACATACATACATACATACATACATACATACATACATACATACATACATACATACATACATACATACATACATACAAACAAACAATACTTTGAAAAACAGCATATCATATCCCCAGGTTCTTGCCAATATACACCTCTATGAGTGACCATTAAAACTGAACAAATCCCCTTGCATACCTTGTAAATTTACCCCAATCTGGAATAATCCTGACTTCCTTATTAATAAGACACCAGTTTATTATAGCACATGGGAAAACAAGGGGATTACAAATCTTTGCGAGATCCTGAGTTTGTTTTGCGAGATCCTGCAAAGGTTTCTGAAGTACACTGGTTCTTTTTAAGAAGTTCAATTAATAGGAGTCATTGTGAGGAGCAGAGCCAGATCAAAACAATCCACATTTTAGAGGGGGTTTAGTAAAACACAGTATCTTTAACATTTTGAAAAGGATCATGGCCACAAATTAAATGAGTTCTTGACAACTTCAATTAGAAACTGCAAAAATATTGAACAGACTTATTCTGTTTATTTAGCTTTGGTCATTTAGATGCAGCTATTAGCTGCTAGCTAACAAGATGAAATAAAATAAAAACCTAAAATTAAGAGTATTCTTTACAATGACAGTCCCCTTGTGCTAATAACTCTCATCACAGTGCCTCTAAACTATAACATTTAAAGATATAATAAAAGTTAGATTAAACCAGGTAATAAACCCACACACTCCCAGATGGGAGTCCATGTTGCTAGCTACTAGACCACAGCCTCTGTTGGGAGAGCACTGAAGTTATAATCATTATAAGGTGTGTTTTTTTACAGCTTTTCCAGGTTGATATCACTGTCAGAAATGAAAGGACAAGAATTGTACCTTTTTTTGTCACTGGGGTGGTACCCTCAAAAGTACAGTTTTTTACCTTTAACTGGGGGTTGAATCCTAAGGGGAACAAATATGTACCCCTTAGGATACATATTTGTACCTTTCAGGGGAACAAATTTGTACCCTAAAGTACATGTTTGTCTAGTAAAAGGTACAAACTACAAAGGTAAAAATTTGTACCCCCAGTTAAGGTACAAAATTGTACCTTTTGAGGGTACCATTTTGAACCTTAAAGCAGTACTCTGGAGGATTTCATCAAGAGAGCAGTTTTTGAATCTAGCATCCAGCGGCTCGACACGCGCGTCCGGTCGCGTGTGCGCGCGTGCACACCGCGCATATATGTTGCGGGCATAAGCTGTACAGCTCAATGTGTAGGGTTTAATCACTCACAGTTCACAACTCTTATTCCAATAGTATGAGGGTCTGATGAGCCCTCTCTGTCCCTGCTGCTTCTGATATTAGCTCTGTTAGCAGAGAGCTGCTGCTGGACTCTGAAGCTGAACTTGACTCGGCCCTGGATGAACTTTCTGACCAAAATAAACGCGTAACCCTGTCAAGCCTTGCCATTCTGTGAGGTGAAAGGTTTAAAAATAAAAATAAATCCATCTTTAGCTGGGGAATGGGTAGGTTTTTAGTAGAAATGAGCCGTGAGGCAGAGACACAAACAGAGAAACACACGGAGCGTCCTGTACGACAGCGCCCCCTACTGGTACAGGTTTGGTTGATGCGCGTGCATGTTGAGAGAATGCAGACATTTGAATTTCATTGGCTAAAAAATGTCAGCGGCAAGAAATAATGGAAAGGGGTCTCTAGGAGGAAGGAGGGTCTTCATCAGAATGACAGATGTTGTGGAACTCAACCCATAGATCATAGTTTAGACCTGAAATATCATTTAAAACATTTAGAAAACTTTGATACAGAGAAAAATGCTCCAGAGAGCCGCTTTAACTGGGGGTACAAATTTTTACCCTTGTAGTTTGTACCTTTTACTAGTCACACCTGTACCTTAGGGTACAAATTTGTATCCCTTAGGGGACACATATGTACCCTAAGGAGTACTAAGTACTAAGGAGTATTTGTTCCCCTTAGGATACAACCCCCAGTTAAAGGTACAAAACTGTACTTTTGAGGGTACCACTCAGTGACAAAAAAAGGTACAATTCTTGTCCTTTCATTTCTGACAGTGAGAGTAAGATTGAGTTACATTTATATTTCAAATGTGACAAACTACTGCTTTCACAGTATTAAAATGATTGTGTCTACAGTTTAAATATTATCAGCTCTCTGCCTTTAAAGTCATGTTCTATGTGCCTTTACTTTGAGCACCAGCTCTGCCCCCACCCCCACCCCCTGGCCTGCGAAAACACATAAAATGTATGTGGCCCTTCCAGGTTTTTAGTTGATGACCCCTGGTTTAGACCAAGCTTGAAATAAAAGACTAAAAATCTCTCCCACTCCTGTGTAGCTCTGTGTCCTTCATATCTGCAGTTGTTTCCAAGGTCTCAGGATCAACCTGGAAGTACTGTACTTCAGAAACCTTTGCAGGATCTCACAAATGAAACTCAGGATCTCGCAAAACAAACTCAGGATCTTGCAAAACAAACTCAGGGTCTTGCAAAAATCTCAAATATATAAGCAAAAATATTTTTTCCTGTGTCCCCAGAGGGGCTCCGTATATGAGTGTCACCTTTGGAGTAAAAAAAAAAAAAAAAAAAAACCTGAACAAATTCATGCAAACTTTTGACCCAGTTATAAGTTGAGAGCAGAAAGAAGAATTTTGTATAAGCAGCTCAATAAATGCAGTGCACATTCTTTACACAACATGTTATTTAAACTGAGTTCATTCAGGGGCTTCTTCTGCTACAGCTAAGTTGTGGTTATTCATTAAATGCCCA
This sequence comes from Callopanchax toddi, assembly GCA_006937965.1. Classification (NCBI taxonomy): domain Eukaryota; kingdom Metazoa; phylum Chordata; class Actinopteri; order Cyprinodontiformes; family Nothobranchiidae; genus Callopanchax; species Callopanchax toddi. The sequence goes on along the minus strand of SSNR01000370.1, from coordinate 257,077 downwards.
ATGGGCTTTTTATTTTTATTTTGGGACTAAAAATTGAAAATAAATATTTTTTTAATAGTGGGTTGACTTTTATTTTGGAAACCCCTGCAGGAAGCTGATTCTGTGGTCCAGCTGCAGAAACTTCGCTTCGTTCCTCCACATCAAGATGGACTGGAATGAGGACGATAATGTAAGTGGCGTTACGTTTATTAGCTGTTTTATTTATTATAACTGTGAATTTGTGGTTTCTCTGCGTGAAACTAAGCTGACGTGCTTTGTTTTGTTGACGTTATTTTAGCATTTTGCTAGCGTTCACGAGCTAAACTGCTGCTCCGTTTTAACAAGTTGCTATCTGACGCGAACAAAACCAAACAGACTGATTCCTATATTAAAACTAAGCTATTATCACCAGTTTTCCGGCTTTTTAACTTAGCCTAGTTAACCTAGTCGTAGTTACCTGATACCGAACAAGGCCAGCTAACGAGCTAATCAAACCGCATCCGTCACATTTAGCTTGTTTCCTTGACAAACCAGTACGTCCACGTTTCGCCTCTTTTTCTGCTTGTTGAGTCTGTCTACGCATTTCAGAACCTATTTATTATTTATTACCGCCCACTGAGAGTAACCCTCTCACCTGCAGGTGTTAAAATATATATTTAAATACAAGAAGGCAGCGTTTATCTTGTTTACTATGTCTGAAAAATCAGCCATCAGTGATCATTATCTCTATCAGATTGAACAAACATTAATATTTATGTTTACCTGCATTTAAACTCCAAAACAATAACTACGGTATTTAAGCCATAGATGAACCTGTGTGTTATTATGTTAGCTGAATTCAGATATCACCATTATTTCAAATGCTTATTCCTTACATAATTAACGTTACATGTGATTTTTTTCTCAGCTGATTGTTGCAAATATATATCTTAATATTTCATTTATCTTTTATCTTTTCTGAGTATAGAAACTCTCGTTCATGCAAACATATCCATTGACAGGAGTGGCCTGAAACGTCCATCTCTCTCTCTCTCTCTCTCCCTCTCTCTCTCTCTCTCTCTCTCTCTCTCTCTCTCTCTCTCTCTCTCTCTCTCTCTCTCTCAGAATGAATTGTTTGAAAAAAAAATCTGTGTATTGCTAAACTTTATGGCTTCTACACAGTGAGTCACATTTTACAGCTGTTTGTTCCTAAAGGTTAAGGGGTCCATTTCACTATTAATCTACCAGAGAGCAGTTAGTTTTCCAAAGAAAACTTGTGAAGACGTTATAAAATATTACTGTTTAAAAACAATAAAGCCCTTTTTGTAAGGGATTTCTGATTTTGAACCTTTTAGGTTAATAGAATTTTGACATCACGTACATTTTTAAAATCTTTTTTTCTCCTATATTGCATTTCATAGCTCTTTAGTTTACTGTTTTTAAAACTGAAAGGAAGTGATGAAATTCTTTTACAAGTCATCATGATCTGGATTTGCTCTTCTGATTTATTGACCTGTGTCATTTCTGTGTTGAGGTATATCCCTTATTGGATGATCAATTTAATCTGCCAGTAGTTGCTATTGTTTAAGTAATTGGCTATTAGCCATGCCTGTTTCAACCAAAATGATTTCCATAAATATTAAGCTGCAGCAGCTGCCAATGCCACAGGGTTTTTGTAAGCAGGAATACTATTTTTAATAGTTTGTTACAATTTTGTTAAATGAACACATATTGAGTAAAAAAATGTTTAAAGTGTTACATATATTGCTATTGCTGCTGGAAACTGAATTTCCCAGAGGAATCTTTTCCTGAGGGATCAATAAAAGTTATCTATCATATCTTTCTATATTGGCCATCAGCCTGATTTCTAAAGATCAGCATCAGTATTGACATAAGAATGTGTACTGGTCTGTCTTTGTTTCCAGGTTAAATCAAATCTGTGTTTTCCTTTTGTTTGTGTTGTAGGACCACATGCATGACAACTGTCACCATGGACATCCAGGCCACTCTCACAGTCATGGGCCCAGAGCAGCAGCCTTTGGTGGGATGACAAACCTGTACATGCCTGCTTATGGACAGTTAGGCAAAAACTCAGATCAGACTATGGACATCAGTCAGCAGCCAAAGAAACGCTCGCTCATGGATGACAGCAGCAGCTGGGACATCGTGAAGGCAACGCAGTAAGTGACAATAATGATTATATTGTTTGCAGTTTTTTGAGCAGAAATATTAAGACATTCCTGACAGACTTGAGCCCTAAATGCACCAGAAGTGCTGGGTTTTACTGCCAGTGATTATTATTTACACTTGTAAATAAACATCAGATTTCATGTAAATAACCATACAATGCAAAACTGATGGTGGTGTCAAGGTTTACAGGAGAACATGGAATGAACTGCTGTGAAATTTTGGAGACTGAAGCCATTTTAAGACATTACACTTAAGTCTTGGCTGTGCACGGACTACCCATTAGCTCACCAGAACCTAAACTCTGTTTCTCTGAACAAAGTCACAGTTATGGTTGTTTGTGTTACTGGGTGCAAAATAAATCTCTGTAAAAACAAAATCAGTTAAAAATCTGTTTAATCAGCAGGAGGAGAGCAGTGGTTCACTTTTAAATCCAGTAAATCTTTTAGAGGGTGACCATGTTGTAGCTGTGATTCAGTATTTAGGAGTACTGTAGTTTCAGGTCATCAGTGTCAGCTGCATTTTTCTAATCGGAGTTGAGGTGCAGCAGAGCAAAGGTCACTTTTCTTGTAAGGAGGGAAAAAGAAAATGGCTCTTTCTGGTTCTTCTATTCATGTGTCCGTGCTAGAGAAGAAACCACGTTTTTACAACAATCTGAAACTGTTGAAAAGAACCTGTTTTACCAGTTCTGTTCACAGCTAATTGTTTACTTTGAGTTTAGTGGATTTCATCAAAACTAGCTTCAGTTCACTTGTTTTCTTCACGTTTTCATTAAGGCTGCAACTAACGATTATCTTCATAATCGATTAATCTGTCGATTATTTTTTCAATTAATCGGTTTTTGTTAACATTATTTAGCTATTACTTTAACCTATACAAGTAATAATGAATACATTTTAATTAGGAACAAGGAAAACACAAAAGAATGGTGCAGTTGACTGAAATCTATTTTATTTCACCTGAACACAATCAACAGTTTAAAATGAGCTAAACAGTGCAAAACATTGGTCCAGAATCATTTTTTTTCATCAAAATATAAGAGGTAGATTCCATTCCGTGTCTTGTTCCCCATGGGTCCATCGTTGCTTCTTTTTTGCATAAGAAACAAACAAAAAAAGACTGAAATAAGTACACGTTAAAAAAACAAAACAAAGCAGCACACACACTACAACACAAATCAATATTATATTGAATTCATTAACAATACAGTGGTCCTTCATTTATTTTTGGGGTTACGTTCTACAAAATAGCCCGCAATAGGAGAAATTCAGAAAAAAAGTTGTTGTTTTTTTTAATTATCTAAGGCTGTAAAACGCCTCACAACACATTTTAAACGTGTTTCTTAAACAGTATTACACAAAATAAACGTTTCTCATATTTCTTGCTAATTTAAACACTCTCAAAGTAAAAACAAGTATAACTATGCCGCGTTTTCACCTGGACACAGCTCACCTACATCTTTTTCCACGGAGTTGTCCTTTTTTGAGTGAGGAACATACAGTAGTTATGGGTTTGTGTCATTTTTCTCTTGATGAGAACATTATCATAAACAGACGTGCTAAATTTGGCAAGCGCAGGATACACGAAACACAAAGTCACAAATGTGATAGTAAGTAAGTAAGTAAGTACATTTTATTTTTAAAGCGCCTTTCCCAGAAACAGATCACAAAGCGCTGTACAATACAGGTATAATCAGGTATTTCAAAGTACAGGTGAATAACACATTAGCAGGCACAAAATGTAATCAGGATCACAAAATATATATACGTACAGTCAAATATCTGCATGATCAGTTAGGGAAAGCCTGGATGAAAAGGTGAGTTTTTAGGTGTTTTTTTTTAAAGCCTCCACAGTGTTGCAGAGATGGAGTTTCAGAGGCAGGCTGTTCCACAGTCTGGGAGCCAGAGCCTGAAAGGCCCTGATCTGAGTATGGTGAGGGACCACTGTATTTAGCTTGTTCTTTTACTGTTTCTTACCGTCTTCCTCTGCTCTGCATCAGCCCCGACATGTTTTCGTCTCAGATGTTCACTTAGGGACGTCGTGCTTCCGTGCCATGCTAGATGGTTTTTGCATATTTTGCAGGTCATCCGTCTTTTCACAGCATCTAGAGTGAAGTGCACCCATGCTCTTGATGTTTTTGTCCGGATTTTCTCTTCACTTTTGTCGCTTCTATTTTTCTTCGGTTCCTCTTTTTACTCCGCGACTCCTCCATCTCTCACAGTATGAGGGGAGCAAGATGCACGTCAGTAACGTGTTACGTCATGAAAAACGAGGGCACCTATTGACTGATTTCTTCTTCTACTGCTCCACTGGTAGATTGGTGGCTCATTACTGCCACACACTGGCGGAAAATTTAACAGATTGTAACCGAAGTCAGATTGTGTTAAAAATAGACTTTTTATGCTAAAATGTGATTATTAAACAACTAATTGATGACTAAAAAAGTTGTTAACTATTTTAATAATCGATTATAATCGATTAGTTGTTTCAGCTCTAGTTTTCATACTGTTTTAATTTATTTTACCAGAGGATTCCTCTGTTAATTAAGTGTAATGAGTCTCAGTGTTTTTCTGTGTGTGATGCTGTCAGGTTTGGGATCCTTGAACGCTGTAAGGAGCTGGTGGAAGCAGGATATGATGTCAGGCAGCCAGACAAGGAAAACGTCAGTCTGCTGCACTGGGCCGCCATCAACAACCGCTCAGAGCTGGTCAAGTAAGAACTACTGATATCATCTCTGTCTCAGGACCAGTGTTGCCACAGTTACTTTGAAAAAGTAATTCGATTACTGATTACTCCCTTAAAAAGTAACTTGGTTACTTTACTGACTACTTGACTTTAAAAGTAACTAAGTTAGATTACTAGTTACTTTTTAAGTTACTTTATTAGTGACATTCAGCTGCCGATGACTCCTCCTCCTGCCTCAACATTAAAATAACCTCCAGTTTTACTAAAACTCTTTAATAGAAGTGAATTTTAACAGCAAGTCAACAAAATGAATCTCCTGATATTAAAGTTGAACTTCCAAACTATTGCCTGAAAAAAATTCTTGTTTTTTATGAAATATAAATTAAAGACAGTCTTTCTTGACCTGATATTTAACACTTTTATGGCAAAACTACCTTTTATAAAATAACTTGTTTATTACTGTAACTATTAAATTCATTTTAACATGTTTTATTAACATCAGAACATTTTAATGAACATTAGAACAAACCTTAATGTTATCATCTTTATCTGACACTAACTCTAAATCCTGACTGTATTTATTCCAGATAGAAAATGATCATCTCTCTCCTCCATAGTTGTTTGTGTTGCTGCAGCTGGTTTTTACAGGATTTACCTGAAATCCAGGTCAACCCTAACCCTACCTGACCCCCTTTTTCTAAATATACTTTTTGGAAAAAGTTTTGTTTGACAACTAAATCTCATCTTTTAGAAATATTTATTTATTCATTTATTTTTTAAAAAATCAAAAAAAAATTTTTTGAATTTAAAGTAAAGTAAAATGCACAACTATGACTAAAATGAATAATCTAGCTCCTGTCATCAGCACCTCGGTGAAGTTTGAAGTTTTGAAGTTTTGAAGCTTTGAAGCGGAGGGTTTTAGGACCATGAGGAGTTAACATCAGCTCGTGTTTCTGCTGCTGCTTTGTTTACCGACTGCTGTGTTTGTCTGAAGGATGCTCCATCAAAACATCTCTTTAGTTGCTGGGGAAGGTTCTCAGTCATCCAGGTCATGATGAAAATCCAAAAAAGGTCTGGCGCTGCTTCATTCCAGCTGTTTGGAGCTACGGCTACATTCAGGCTGCTAGTGCCAGGCTGCTCGGCTGTCAGACAGACAGTCAGCTGTTCCTGCTCGGGTCGTTCTCCGTTGGTTCTCAGTCTCACACTCCTTAATAAAGTCTAGACCCCGAAGATAAAACAAAGCTGTTGTATCAGAGGAGTTTACAAAAATAATGCCCGGATATTCAGGTAAATAGGCTACTTTATCACAGGTCAGTGACTCCTCCTCCAGCTGGAACGACTCCGCAGGTGTGCACATGTTGAAAACATGACTTCACCTCATGCTGGGAACGTGACACAGCGCCGCTCACAGAAATGCAGGAAGAAAATAAATATTTTAAGGAAATGGACAATGATAGTAACGCACAGTGGCTCTAAAAAAATAACTTTAATCAGATTACTGGATTGGAAATAGTAGCGCGTTAGATTACTCGTTATTGAAAAATGACGTAATTTTAGAGTAACGCGCTACTTAGTAACGCGTTACTGGCAACACTGCTCAGGACAGCTGACGTCTCACTGTCACAAGAAGAATTCTGTTTTGTGAATGTAAATAACCTCCACAGTGGTTCTTCAGTACATTTCTGTCATCTCATTATGTTTGCAGTCAGTGCTGCAGTTAGTCAAGAGAGGTGAGCATGCTAGGCTAGCGTACACACATATATGTATAGTATAACGGAGTAGATGTAGTGGATAAGGAGAGAAAATAAGAACAATTAACAACTTGTCATCAAGTTACGAGCTGAGCATCTGAAAACCATAACCAGTGCTCTGATAAGGAGCATCAACCTCTCAGGTTAGGTCAGGTCCTGGTCCAGCTCACTGGGTCCTTTGTTCCATTAAAGACCCCCAAAATGGACAAACGCTCTAAATCTATAAACAGCATGATAAATGCTCTGAACAGGTGTCTCCTCTACCTGCTGCCTTTCTGCATCTGGCAGCAGCAAACTGATCATCAGACGAGATGATCATCAACTTTAACATTTAAAAATTATTTTATTCTAGCGGAGGGCATAGATTAATTTTTTTTTATCTAGATTAATCTCACCCTAATCTTAGAATTATTCTAGATTAATCTAGATTAAAATGGCTCATTTGAATTCAGCCAATAGCATTCATAAGTGTGCTACCTAAATAATGACTAAAAGGAAGTCGGCATTAGACCAGGGGCTCATCTCCTGTTTCTAAAACGCATCACAAACTGAGAAAGTTGTTCTACTATGATGACGGGTGATGAAAATAAATAATGATCAATAAGATGTATTTGTGTTTAATAACACAAGGTGCAAACAACTTTAGTCTTGTCGAGGTTTCCATTTGGAAGCTTCTTAAAAATACGTTTTCGCTGAAGTAATGGCCTAGATTTGCGCTCGTAATTGGTGGGGACCAGGACGGGACCAGAACCAGAACCCGATCCAGACACGTACGGTCAGAGCTGCAGGGAGCAGGTGAGGGGGCATGACGAGGTGCAAAGCAGCTCTGTGCGCTCTGCGGAAAACTGATTATAATATTAACATTCATTATGAGATCATGAGAGAAAGAGAGAGAGAGATGAGGGGTTCATATATTTTTTTCGTTGACATACTCAGGGGAGAACCTGGAGCTGATGTTTAATGGGGACCTCCTTGCTGGGTAGTGAGTGGGTTTGGAGTCCAATGTGCGTCCTCGCGGGACAGCTTGTATGTGTCAACAAGTCTCCGCAGCCTATGAACGCTACTCTGAGTGCTCCTTCAGAGCACACTAGGACAGGAAGTGTAGTTAATTCTCATCTGATTGCGGGCTGAGCGATCGGGACTGTGAAACCATCGGCGCGTACGGAGCTGCATCTCATCACGCCCCCTCACCTGCCGCTCTGTGCACGGTGAGCTGATAATCAGACAGAAACCACCTGTCAGACCTGTCAGAGGTGAATAGAAGTCCTGCCCATTTAAGAAAAATAAGAACAAACAGAATATACATATCAACACACAATAAATATGAATGAAAATGAGCATAGAGAGGAAAAATATATTTTCTTCCCCTTTTTTATAAAAAATTTTTTTCATCAAATTCACATTCCTGTTCTTTCAAACTTAACCACGGTCAAGTCACGGTACCAAAATTTCAGTATTCGGTACCGATACCAGTGAAAATCCACGGTTCTCTGTACCAATTTCGGTACCAAAGCAAAACAAAAACATGAATTGAAGTAAATCAGAGGTCTGTTTGACGGTTTTTAAAAAATCCAGTCATAATCTATTTTTACCCGTCACTTATTAATTTAGAAATTATAACGATGACATTTTCAGCAGCATTATTTTATTCCTTTTAAAAAACATTGTTAATTGTTTCTCGACTGTTTCATCCTCCACTGTGGTTCGGAGAACCTGAGTGTTTAATTAAGCTGCAGAGGATCACATGGTTCTGATGTTAGTTGATCTTACACTGGGCCCAGTTCAGTTCATAAATCCAGACTGATCTAGAGAATAAACCAGCTTGGTTGAACGCTCTCGGGGTTTTTTTGAACCGCTGTGTTACCTGCTCCGGACTCTGGACGGGGGGCGCCGCTGCGCATTACGCACGAGTGCCTCTGACTGCAGTATTCATATGTCTCATAACTACACAGTTGATCACAATATTGCATCAATTAAGTGCAGTTATACCATTTGAAGACATGAACAGACTGTGATTTAACTCCTAAACAGGGCTGCAGCTATCAAATATTTTTGTAATCGAGATATATATATATGTATGTATAAATTACATGTACATTGTATAAATCTGAGAGAAAATAACAAAGTATTAAACATTTTTTTAAATAAAATATATATATAAACCATGGATTTGTGGCATATATGTGCATTTACTATTATTACCGGTATTTATTGCTTACCTCAGAACTTTCTGTTATGTCACTGTCTTCCCCTCACACACCTTGTTTTCAGTCAGACTGAAGTGAACACGTTGCTGCAGCTCGCAAGTTAATTCCATACGTGATGTGTGGCTTCGACTATTTGCTGGAATGCCTGTTTTTCGCGGCACAAATCTCATTGCATATGTTGCATTTTGCTCTGTTCCCGTTTACCTTTCCAAAATGCGGCCAAACTTGAGAGTTTTTTCGGAATTTTTAACCCGAAACTCGCTACGCTGTTTTGACAGGGAGGGGAGGGGCTATCTGCTTCTCCGTATCACCTGTGTCTCCACCCGTGTAGCTGCGCAGGCGGATAAATGAAGCATCTCATTTACATGGACATATAGTAAAAGTACCAAAGTCAGCACCGGTACGTACCGACGTCTTTCGGTCTGTGCCGGTCTAGTGTCCGCCATGGCTTAAGAGAAAATTAAGTTACATTTGCTACTCGCGTGTGCATTCAGTGCAGTGTGTATGTGTGCCACTTATTTCGGTCCGGGTGAAACATGACCCTGGGCGATTGCAAAGCCATGAATTAATTAAACATGAATTAAATGAAGCCTCGAGGCAGAGAATTTGCCTCGAGGCTTTTTTGTACTCTAATTATTCTAGGCACTTGAGGAATTGTTTCAGCTCTACTCCTAAATGCCACAGATTTTCATTCAGATTCTCGTTTTTATTCAGTTCAGAGACGGTGGAGGGTGACAGTTGGAATTTTGTGCGTGCATGTCGTGTGTGTGTATGGGCCTCCAAGTCTGAAAACTTACACAACTTTCAGACCTGTTTTTAAATGAGCAGGTTTATAAATGAGGCCCCAGCCGGTGTCTGTCAGCGGTCACAAGAAACGGCTGCTTGCAGCCGACAAGCTGCTGTAGCGACTCCCAATACAGCGCGGTCTGATGGCACACGCGCACACACACATATACACACACACAGGTGTGTGATTTTAATTCGTCAAAATGATGAAAAATGATCAGATAGCACTAGGGCTGGGTATCGTTAAATATTTTTCGATACTACTACTTTAACGATACCTGGTTTTCGATACCGGTACCTAGGGCTGGGTACCGTAACACGGTACTACTGTGATACCGACCGAGAATTGAAGAGACTAAAGGCACCAGACTTTACTATCTAAACTGACAAATTAACAGATGTAAAATATGAAATGACCATAAAACTAAAATTTAAAGTAAAAAAATGAACCATTTTTTGTGACTTTATTGCAGATGTATCATATTTTAAGTATCGGTTCATGGTATCTGTTAACTTTAACCGATACATGTACATTAGACGGTATCTGGGCTGATACCAGTATCGGTGCATCCCTAATCAGAATGCTTAACTAAAAAATATTTTGCTTTTAAAAAAGTGAGTCTGCTGAATGCATAGAGTATGCATGTGCTGGCGCATGGTCAGGATGGTACCACCTCTGCCTCAATTTGAGCCAGGAAAAACCCTGTAGGTTACCCATCTTGTACAATTCAGCTTCAAATAAAGACCTTTATGTTTACTAAATTGTTACGATAATTACTCATTTAGAAGTCAAAAGTACTGTACCTCTATGGACAGAGGTTTTTTAAAAGTGAACCTGTAAAACTGCAATGCAATCAAAAATTTGGGTGCACATAACTTTTGTGCTGGTGCACCTAACTTTTAGATGCACCATTGAAGTTAGTCTAGAGCCCTGCCTTACTCTAAACATTTCTTTGTTTGCATGATCATATTCATGTTTCTTTTAGCAGCTTTAGTCTCTTTTTAAGAACAGAAATGCATATTTTCAAAGATGGGGTTGTCTAATTTATTTTATTATTGGACAATACAAAACAAAAGCTGCATGTTAAAAATAGTTTAGGGGTAAAGAACAATTATAGTTCAATTATTTTGAAGGAAATCAGATCACTAGTTTGATCCCAGCTGCAGCTGGGTTACTTTGTTGTTGTGTCCTTGGAGACACTTCTCTCCCACCTTGCCTACTGGTGGTGGTTGGAGGGACCTGGTGGTGTCTGTGCATGGCATCTCCAGGTCTGTCAGTGTGCCCCAGGGTAGCTGAGACTACAGTATAGCTGATGATCACCACCAGTGTGAATGACTGATGTGTTGTAATGCGCTTTGAGGGCTTGTAGAACTCTAGAAAGCTCTATATAAATACAGGACATTTACCATATGATCATCTCAGTAAATTATTTTGATGCTGATAAGGAAAAAGCAGATGGAACTCTAAAATCTGACCGTGTGAGCTTGTGTTTCACACGCAAGCTGCTCAAATGTTCCTTATGTTGAAACAGTCGTGTGAGCAACTCTGTGATGAAAATAATCTAAACATCACGTAGGAGTCGATGTTAACTCATCACTGTATCTAGAGTGCACTATGTGTATGACTTATTGTATATGAGTTAGGGTAAATTATTTTGATTTGGATAATTATATTGGTTTTGCTTATTTTTATTTAATTACAGTTTATTATTTTCAGTTAATACAATTTTGTTGGTTTAGCTACTTGCTGTCTTGCCATCTTTCAGTTTTGTTTGGATTGGAAGGAGGACCCTCTCGCAAACAAGATGTTGCATCTCAAGAGGTTTTATCCTCCGAAAATATATGTATATAAATAAATTAACGGAAAGGTGACTGGCTTTTATCATGGTAAATGGCTTGTATTTATAGAGCGCTTTCTAGAGTGCTGAACACTCCCCAAAGCGCTGTACAACACGATCAGTTATTCACCCATTCACACACTGGTGGTGATAAACTATGTTGTAGTCACAGATGCCCTTGGGCACACTGACAGAGTCCCTCTGAACACCACCAGTAGGAAAGGTGGATGAAGTGTCTTGCCCAAGGACACAACGACAATCTAACCCAGCCGGAGCTGGGGATCGAACCGGCGACCCTCCGGTTGCTAGACCAGCCACTCTACCAACTGAGCTATATGTCACCCCTTCCACACCCCTTCTCATTACAGAGATGCACATCACCTGATATGCTTAATTGGTAGTAGGCTTTGAGCCTATACAGCTTGGAGTAAGACAACATGCATAAAGAGGATGATGTGGTCAAAATACTCATTTGCCTAATAATTCTGCACTCCCCGTAATCAGAAAATATTTAGAGAGAGAAAGAGATAAATACATAAAAAAATATATATATATATATCTTCTTTAAAAAATAAACAATGTGGTTATTTTGATATTAGATAAAATATCAAAGCCTGTATTTTTTCTTTCAGGTATTATATTTCCAAAGGAGCGATTATTGATCAGCTTGGAGGAGACCTCAACTCTACCCCTCTTCACTGGGCTATAAGGTGGAACCATGGAGGTTTTGTTATGCGTGTGTTAACGTGAAGCTGTGTTTTTATTTGTTTTGTATATTGATCACCAGACAGGGACATCTTCCTATGGTGATTCAGTTGATGAGATACGGAGCAGACCCCTCCATCACAGATGGAGAGGGGTACCGGGCGCTCCATCTTGCCATCCTGTTCCAACACATGGCCATAGCAGCTTACCTCATGGCTAAGGGACAGGTCAGACTTTACCCAGGATCACATTTCACTTGTTTTGTTTCTTTGGATTTAATTGTCTTCGTTCTGTTCAGGAAGTTGACCTGTCTGACTCTAATGGTCAGACGCCGTTGATGTTAGCAGCTCAGAAGATTATTGGGTAAGAACCTGATTTTTTTCACAGATGTGCTTTTAGCTGATCTTGTTGGAGACAACTGAATTCTAATGAGTAATGTCAAATCAGATTAAATGTTTACCATTTTCTTGACATTTACTCTCAAAATTAATGTTTAAATTTTTTATTTAAATATCCATACAAATCAACTCATCTCGGTGTCATTGTTGAAAGTTAAAGGAATAATTTCCATGTTTTTGTTCTGAACTAGGCCAGAGCCCACAAACTTTCTCATCAAAAACAACGCCTCTGTGAGTGCTGTGGACAAAGTGAACAGGAACACGCCGTTACACTGCGCGGTGCTCGCAGGAAATGTGGATGCTGCCCACATCCTGTTGGAGGCAGGAGCCAGCGTGGACACTGAAAACATCAACGTGAGTTCCACCAAATTCACACAGGATAAATCCTAAAGAGTGGGAGGGTCTCAGTCTGTTGTTCCACTTTAAAACGTGTTACTGGGTTCTGGAGAGTTTGTGTTGATGTAACAGACCTCTGCTGTAAGACTGATTTGTTTTCTCTGTTCTAAGAATGATGAATGCTTTTTCTTTAGTCATAGTTTTGATTTAAAGTCCAGTTTCTGATAAGTTTTTTTTCCCTTGGTGCTTTTTGATTGGCCTTATGACCCTTATGTGCTCTTCACTTGTTTCTGCTGAGTTTAACCTCAGTCTGAAAAGTTTCTAAATAAATAAGAATTATTTTCTTTTGAATTGGATCAAAATTTATGTGTTTTCATCACGAATCACCTCTAGGGTCACACACCAATCGACCTGGCCCACCAAGTGCACAGCCCACTGCTCATCCACATGCTGAACCATGTCAAACAGGAGAGGATTCGCTCTAATTCACGCTGTCTGCGCTTTGTCAACAGATACAAGGTTTAAAAACACTCACGTTTCATAGAGTTGAGAGCAACCTGCAGCAGTCTGAAATAATCTAAACGTTGATTTTGTGTTTCTCTTCTAGGGTTTTGTAGTTTTTTTACTCTGCACTATCATGTTTGGATGTATTGGAGCGATAGTTGACATGAACTCAGAGTCCTGGCTACTCAAAGGAATCCTGCTGGCCTGCATAGTAGGTGTGATCAATCTAGCCTCAAGGTGGGAACCTGTTTCGCCTCACAGATTTAAATTCAAAAGCTTTAAATATTAATGTCAGACACCCACTGTTCTTTTACCTTACTAAGCATTGTTTGTATCAAACAGGAATTTCCCGAGCCCAGACTTTCAGTCTCTCCTTCCGACTTCAGGCCTGAAGGCTTCGGTCTTCTGGATGCTGATCACCTGGTGCCTCTGGTTCCTGCCAGATATCCTTTATTTAGAAAGAAACAACCTCTATAAATGTTTGTAAGACGACTGGTGTTGGTTTATTTCTGGAAATCGGGGTTTGTTTTATTTGTTTTTAATATGCTGCAGTGCTACAAACTGAGTCCATCAGACCCTGTTAGTAAAATGGATCAAAGACTACAGTATTTAACAGAAAATGAAACAGACCTGCTACAGGGCAGTACTGCAACCAAAAAAGTGGTATATTTAAGAAACAAAAGAACAAAACTCATTGGGTCATTGAATTGTAATATAACTGCATCAAGTCTGCAACCTGTGACCTGAAACTCTGAATTCTTTCTTGGTGATCTTTAGAGGAAACACTGATGTGACATTAAACTGTCTGTTTTCACTGGACATTGAACACACCCAAACCTTTATGTTAAATAAAGCTTCTTAACTTACCCCCCACATCTGTCCAGTGCCACAGTCCAGGTGCTGTTTACGGTGAACGCCACCGCTCTCCTCTACTACTACCTTCGCACATGCAGGACGGACCCGGGCTTCATCAAAGCAACCGAAGAGAAGAAGAAAATGGTTGCAAAACTTTAGAAACTGACATCCAGGTAATGCCTTGTTTACAAATAATGTTCAGAGCTACAGTGGAGTCTTTGTGATTTCAGAATGTGGTGGTGTTGGCTGAGGGTGGCTGTCTGGACCCCAGAATATTTTGCACATCTTGTATGGTGAGAGAATCCACTAGTTTTCCTACTCTAGACCTTTAGCTCTATCACTGGCAGTCTGTGCCACCTCATATAACTAATAATCTTATTTACAGATAAGGAAACCGGTGAGAGCGACTCACTGCTTCAGCTGTGATGCTTGTGTGGCGAAGCAGGACCACCACTCTGTCTGGACCAACACCTGCATCGGTATGTCTTTTTGTAATGAAGATGATTTCATGCAACAATTTCATTTTAAAGTCAACTTTAAAAATAGTTGTTTTTGTCAGTAAAATCTTAGGGATGCCATACTTACTAGGGCTGCACGATATTAGGAAAAACTGCGATATGCGATAACAGTGCTTAAATTGCAATGACGATAACGCATGCGATATATAAACAAACCCGTTTTCCCCCAGTAGTCCAGGTACTGGACACCGCAGCACATCCAGCAACAAATTCATTCCAAAGACCTGCTAAAACTTTACTTATATATTCATGCTGCATATCCACTTCATGGGAAAAAGCTCATCTGATCTATAAAAACAATGTTTTCTACCTCAACAGGACCCAATTCCAACATTAAAGCGGCTCTCTGAATTATTTTTCTCTGTATCAAAGTTTTCTAAATGTTTTAAATGATATTTCAGGTCTAAACTATGATCTATGGGTTGAGTTCCACAACATCTGTCATTCTGATGAAGACCCTCCTTCCTCCTAGAGACCCCTTTGCATTATTTCTTGCCGCTGACATTTTTCAGCCAATGAAATTCAAATTTCTGCATTCTCTCAACATGCACGCGCATCGACCAAACCTGTACCAGTAGGAGGCACTGTCGTACAGGACGCTCCGTGTGTTTCTCTGTTTCCGTCTCAGCCTCACGGCTCATTTCTACTAAAAACCTACCCATTTCCCAGCTAAAGACGGATTTATTTTTATTTTTAAACCTTTCACCTCACAGAATGGCAAGGCTTGACAGGATTACGCGTTTATTTTGGTCAGAAAGTTCATCCAGGGCCGAGTCAAGTTCAGCTTCAGAGTCCAGCAGCAGCTCTCTGCTAACAGAGCTAATATCAGAAGCAGCAGGGACAGAGAGGGCTCATCAGACCCTCGTAGTATTGTTGGAATAAGATTGTGAGCTGTGAGTGATTAAACCCTACACATTGAGCTGTACAGTTCATGCCCGAAGTATATGCGCCGTGTGCACGCGCGCACACGCGACCGGACGCGCGTGTTAAGATGTTTTGAGGAGGAGCCTTTGGACGCTAGATTCAAAAACTGCTCTCTTGCTGAAATAATCCAGAGTGCGGCTTTAAGCAGCTAAATGAAAATAAAAATTTAAATGACACTAAATACACACACACAGAAAAACACAGCAGCTACAATGCAATATGATTCCTATTCACACATAGGGATGGTACCTTTCACCTTTGAATCGATTCGGTACTTAACGGTACCAGTTTTCGATACTTTTTGAGTGTTTATAATTAAATAAATCACTTTTTATATTGAATATATTTATTTCTCAATATTTAACAAGAAGTAACAAAAATCATGATAAATAACACACAACTGTTTGTATTTTATTGTAGCGTTGTACAAAATTCTTCAATATGAAAACCTTTAACCAACTGCTTAGTGTTTTATAAATGATGCAAAAACTCTAACCAGCTCCTTGTCCTCCTAACTTTGCCCTCTGGAATTACGATTCTACTACTATGATACTATGACATGTTATTTCTTCTCTCTCAGATTATTTCCTCCCCTACCTGCTGCTCATTTTTTCTTTCCCCCTTCTCACCTCAGAGTTCTACAAACTGTCTGAACTACTGGAGTGTCTGTCAGCTATTACTAACTGGTTAGAAAATAACTTCCTTCAGTTAAACCCTGAAAAGACTGAATGTCTGATTGTTGCCCCTGATAGGATGGTCCCTCTGATCAGTCAACATATTGGACATTTAAGTTCTGCTGTAAAGTCAAACCTGAGGAATCTGGGTGTTATTTTCGACCAATCAATGTCTCTTGAAGGTCACTCAAAACAGCTGGTCAGAAACTGTTTTTATCATCTGAGAAATATTTCCAAACTGAGAAAGTTGGTGTCAAAACCTGAACTGGAAATGGTTCTTCATGCTTTTATCTCCTCCCGTCTAGATTACTGTAACACACTTTTCACATGTTTGAACCAAAAAGCCCTTTATGGCCTTCAGCTGGTCCAGAACTCTGCAGCGAGGCTCCTCACTGGAGCAAACAGGAAAGATGACATCACTCCTATTCTGAGGTCTCTGCACTGGTTACCTGTTAAATGTAGAGTTCATTTTAAAATCCTGACTCTAACTTTCAGGGCCCTACATGGTCAAGCTCCTGTTTATGTTACTGAACTGATAAAGCCGTACGCTCCAACCCGAGCTCTCAGGTCCACAGACCAGAATCTCCTAACAGTTCCAAGGACCAGATTTAAAAGTCGAGGTGATCGCTCCTTCCAGTCTGTTGCACCGCGACTTTGGAATGACCTTCCTTTAGTTTTACGCTGTATAGACAGTCTGGACTCCTTTAAAAAGCAGTTGAAGACCCAATTATTCAAAACTGCTTTTAAATAACTCTTTTGTGTCCTCTTGTTGTTGTTTAATGATTTTGATTTGTAATGATATTTTGTTTGTTTTATTGATTTTATTTGTTTTATCATGTTTGATTCTGTTTTCTGTGAAGCACTTTGTGATTTTTTCTGTGAAAGGTGCTATATAAATAAACTTTACTTACTTACTTACTTACTTACCTCTCTTATCTTTATCTGACCTTTTAGAACTGACCTTTTAGAACTGAAGCTACAGGAGGGTTTAATAAAGGCTCCTCTACAGAAGCAGCAGACAGAGATGTGTTTCCAAATA
>SSNR01000370.1:200084-239702 GCA_006937965.1 Callopanchax toddi | reverse complement strand
AACAACACAACATTTTTGATAAATTCCAATCTGGTTTCCGTAAAAAACATTCAACAGAAACAGCTTTACTCAAAGTATCCAGTGACATCATGATGGCAGCAGACTCCGGGGAGTTTACAGTCTTAGTTTTGTTGGACCTTTCTGTTGATCACAGCACCTTAATGAACAGACTCCGTGACTTGGTGGGATCTCTGGAACAGTTTTAGACTGGTTCAGATCGTACCTCTCAAACAGAAGTTTCAGTGTCCATATAAACAACATCATGTCAGATACTACAGATCTGTTCTGTGGGGTACCCCAAGGCTCTGTTCTGGGTCCACTCCTGTTTTTACTATATATCCATCCTCTTGGACAGATCATTAGTAGATGTCACAATGTCTCCTACCACCTTTATGCAGATGACATTCAGCTGTACTGCTCCTTCAAGGACTCAGAGTTCTACAAACTGTCTGAACTACTGGAGTGTCTGTCAGCTATTACTAACTGGTTAGAAAATAACTTCCTTCAGTTAAACCCTGAAAAGACTGAATGTCTGATTGTTGCCCCTGATAGGATGGTCCCTCTGATCAGTCAACATATTGGACATTTAAGTTCTGCTGTAAAGTCAAACCTGAGGAATCTGGGTGTTATTTTCGACCAATCAATGTCTCTTGAAGGTCACTCAAAACAGCTGGTCAGAAACTGTTTTTATCATCTGAGAAATATTTCCAAACTGAGAAAGTTGGTGTCAAAACCTGAACTGGAAATGGTTCTTCATGCTTTTATCTCCTCCCGTCTAGATTACTGTAACACACTTTTCACATGTTTGAACCAAAAAGCCCTTTATGGCCTTCAGCTGGTCCAGAACTCTGCAGCGAGGCTCCTCACTGGAGCAAACAGGAAAGATGACATCACTCCTATTCTGAGGTCTCTGCACTGGTTACCTGTTAAATGTAGAGTTCATTTTAAAATCCTGACTCTAACTTTCAGGGCCCTACATGGTCAAGCTCCTGTTTATGTTACTGAACTGATAAAGCCGTACGCTCCAACCCGAGCTCTCAGGTCCACAGACCAGAATCTCCTAACAGTTCCAAGGACCAGATTTAAAAGTCGAGGTGATCGCTCCTTCCAGTCTGTTGCACCGCGACTTTGGAATGACCTTCCTTTAGTTTTACGCTGTATAGACAGTCTGGACTCCTTTAAAAAGCAGTTGAAGACCCAATTATTCAAAACTGCTTTTAAATAACTCTTTTGTGTCCTCTTGTTGTTGTTTAATGATTTTGATTTGTAATGATATTTTGTTTGTTTTATTGATTTTATTTGTTTTATCATGTTTGATTCTGTTTTCTGTGAAGCACTTTGTGATTTTTTCTGTGAAAGGTGCTATATAAATAAACTTTACTTACTTACTTACTTACTTACCTCTCTTATCTTTATCTGACCTTTTAGAACTGACCTTTTAGAACTGAAGCTACAGGAGGGTTTAATAAAGGCTCCTCTACAGAAGCAGCAGACAGAGATGTGTTTCCAAATAAAATAACAATTTATTAAACTAATCTAAAACAGTGGACAAATACATAGCATACACTAAATATCTTTCTCTATTCAGCAAATCACAATAAAGAACCGCAGGGCGGGGAGACTCAGTGGATGAGCCAATAACGCACAGTCCAGAGTTCAGCTCCCCTCACCCCCAAGCTGCTACTAGACCTGCTTGTCAGCTGATCCAGCCACCATGATCCAGCTGGATCGCCTGAGTGGAAGCAGCACTCGGTCCCGGTTCTAATGATCCGACGCAGGCACGCACACACAAGCACACACACACACACATACACACACACTCAGCTGCTCCTCTCTATTTAACGGTACCCAGCCCTAATCACAAGTATAAAAGAGAAGAAGAGATGAGAAGACATTGTCTTTATTATTAGAGATATGAAAACATAAAAATGTTGAATTTAATTGTACAAATTATTTTGTGATTAGTGAGAGTTCCAGGATTGGGTTTAAAAAGTGCGTACTACTAAATTTTAGGCTTGCTAAGCAATGATGGTTGTGCCAAACTCTTACAAAGAATCGCTGATCAATTACAAAAATATTTCTTTAATTATAAAATTTTCACTAAATTAGTCAATAATTGGTTACTTCAAAATCAATAGTGCATGTTATATGAAATCATCATGAAATCAGGGAAGGTCTCTGCACAAAGATCAGAGCTGGAAACTACTGTTACTAAAGGTTTTATTTATATAAAAGTATCGACTGACTTATCAATTCATTAACAGAAATAGTTTTTTCTCTAAAAATCAACATCCGTTGTATTTTAGGTCATTTTCTTTTGAACAATCAACTTTGGGATTTTTTATTTACCTTCAAGTAACATGTTGCACGGAGCTCCAGATCCAGTGAGATACAACATGAATTTCGGTGCGCCATTTTGGTGCCCCAAAATATGTAGCTGCCTAATTACGCCCTCTGGTGTTTGCCGTTAATAAGCTGTAGCCTGTAGCACACAAACGTCACGTGAGACATACGCAGCAGGCTGCTGCAGGAAACACAACCCCGACGCGCGCACTCGCCCATCTCCTTGTGCGGCAGTCCAGCGGTAATGGCAGCGGCAGCTCCTGGCAGCTCCTTGCATCTCTTTTCCCCGCAGAGCAAGGGCACTGGTCTGGCTAGCTTATCCATGACACTTTCCACTCGTCATAGAGGTCCACTCCATGACACCGGCCGTCACTCACTCGCAGCGCGTCCCACCGATCGTCGCTCCAGCTGCGGGGACCAGACGCTCGGCTCCTCGCCGCTCACCAGGACGGCCGATCAGCCTCCTCCTCACATCCTGCTGCTTCTCCTTTTTTCCTTCAGCACACCTTTCATTTCCTTCTTTGTCTGGCCTTTTCTTTTCTGTCCTATTCACTCTCTCCTCTGCCAACCTGAGTGGCACCTAAATAAGTTTCCTCCTGGACACGCCCACTTACAACAGGTGATAGTGATCATGAGTCATGTTAAAATCAGTCCACAGCGATCCAAAGAATTAAAAACAAACAATATTAAAACAGTATAAAACATGCAATAATAATGTATAAAAACAGGGAAAAAAACATGCAAATAAATAAAACAAAATCAAAACCAAATTTTCACTGTGTGACAACAGAACAGCAAAGAGCACCGATCTGAGTGTTAGTTCAGTGTTTAGGATTGTTTTTCCATTGTTAATCAGTAGATTGAGTTGATGTTCAGTTAATAATTGTACAGTTAATGTTTTGTACATTTAATTAATGTACAGTATAATGTAAATATTTTCTTTCTTTATATTATGAAGAATTTTATTTTAAAATATTGTTGGTCAATTTGATTGGCTCGGCCTGTTGCCTTAAGAAATAAAAAGTCATGGGATCATAAAAAAAATCTGTGTTTTTTGGTTTTAAAAGTATCGATTTAAATACCGTTTAGGAACCGGTACCGTTTTAAAAGTATCGAAATGGCACCGGTACCGAATGAAACCCTTTCAATACCCAACCCTAGGTCAGAGTGATGACTTGTCTAACTTCAGAGAGCTCTAGTTTAGTAGTTTTAGCAGTGTGTCCTGATGGTAAATGGTAAATGGCTTGTATTTATAGAGCGCTTTCTACAGTGCAGAACACCCCAAAGCGCTGTACAACACGAACAGTCACTCACCCATTCACACACTGGTGGTGATAAACTACGTTGTAGTCACAGCTGCCCTCGGACACTCTGACAGAGGTGGGGGCTGCCATGCACCGGCGCCCTCCAAGACCCTCTGACCACCACCAGTAGGCAAGGTGGGTGAAGTGTCTTGCCCAAGGACACAACGACAATCTAACCCAGCCGGAGCTGGGGATCGAGCCGGCGACCCTCCGGTTGCCAGACCGGCCACTCTACCAACAGATCTGATCAGATGCTTATCTAGCTTGTGCTGCTGAGGGGAGACAAAGAAACCTCACTTTTACAGGTACAGCTCAAAAAATTTAAATGTCATGAAAAAGTCCAGTATTTTTTGCCACTTATTTCAGAAAGTGAAACTCGTTAGACATATAGTGAAATATTTCAAGCCTTTTATTTCTTGTAATTTTGATGATTATTGCCAGGGGTGCACATAACTGGTGCACATGTGCACCAGATCTCTCTGTCACAGTGCCCTTTGGCAGACCGATGCTGCTGCAGCACCGATCACACAGCCTGTGATAACACATTGATGAGCTTCACATCCAGCTGCAGGGTGATGTGAAGAAGCGCTGATATGCCATGAAAGCTTGTTGACACACGCTGCACCACCAGCAAACCCCCTCCCCGTTGAAGAATTTTCTATCCACATTTGTGCAAAAACTTTAACAGAACTTTTTAACTGACATTTGCATTTATTAAAAAATGTTTACTTCAGAGTAATGTTCTGTTTGTGAAATTCTGTTGAATGTTGCTCTGATCTGTGATGTTTGTCTTTTTCAGGTGCGAGGAACCATTACTACTTCATCTTCTTTCTGCTCTCCCTGATGCTGATGGGGTTCTGGATGCTCTATGGCAGTTTCACGTGTGAGTGACCGGCCAGCAACTTAACCTCAGAGTGGACAGTGCCCCATAATAAACAGATTTCTGTGCTGTTGTTTTTCAGACTGGTCTATTCACTGTAAGCTGCATTATGAGGACCAGGGCCTGTGGGGGGTCATCTTAGCCCTGGTCAGCTGCTCCCCCTGGGTGCTCAGCATCTTCCTGCTGTCCCTCTATCATACCTGCTGGTCCGGTTTGGTCCTACTGGTGCAGCTGTACCAGGTGATGAAACAGACGTGTGGATCATTGGTTTTTCTCTTGTATAAAAGCTCATTTAACTGGTGTTTTCTAAAACCAGACTGACAAAGTCAGTGAAGATTTTTAGTTAAAACCTCAAAAATCATCAACAATAGAAATACAAATACCCCGGTAGCTATTTCTGGATAAACCAAGTAAAATTCAGGGTTTTGTTTTTTATATTGTGAGAATAGACTTTTCATGATTAGTATTAAAACCAGTAATGGAATATTTACATTTATTTACAGGTAGTCAGATGAGACGGTTTGAGCTGAAAGTGGTGAAACAAGTCAAACCTGTTCCTCTGGTTTAGTTACCTGCTGCTTTCCTCGTTTTGTTGTAAATGAGTTAAATATTTTGTCTTTGTGTTGGAGCAGATTGTATTCCTGGGAATTACTACAGCAGAACGAGCAACTCTGATACTCCAGCAAAGGAAACTAAGACAACCCGTGTCCCTGAGACAGAATCCCTTCAAGTGAGTGAATCATGCTCCAGATGAATTATACTGTAGAGTCAAACCAGTTCTCCATGTCTGAAGACAGAAACATCCATGATTCAAAGCTAAGACACACAGATATCTAAATACTCTTAATTTTTTTGTAATCTAAGTATTTGATTCATGTAATGCCTCAGTATTTATATTAATACTGTCTGTAGACTACATTTTTCTGTAAACTGATTGAACATATGGCTCCACTTAATCATAAAAGCTTTTTTCCAATAAGAATATTAAATTATTTGTAAAATACACAATATAAGCATTTTTTGGTAGTACTACCAGTTTGTTCTGTAATATTTAATGTTTTTAATTATTTTGACATTTTTTAAATTCATATTCAATTCAAGTCATATTTTAATTGTATTTTATGATTATATGAAATAATTATTTGTGGTTTTGTAATAATTTAGTTAGTAGTTTTTCAGAATTCAGTTTGACATGGAATATAGATTTGATACCATTCTGACTGATATACTGTAAACTACTCACATAAAGTTACTGATATTTGTCTTTCTGGTGGCATTTCAGGATGAACCTAAATGCACACTAACCATTACAGGTGACCTTAATGTGACTTGTCTAAACTAGGGATGTGGAGATTCACCGATTTGAACCGGTGGTCCGATCATGACGTGTAAAATCCGACTGCACCGGTAGCTTCAGCGAGCATCGGCCACAGCTGACTGCTAAATGTGCAACGTATCTCTCTCTCTCATCTCCCATCAGTGAAAACGATGGTTGCATCGATTAGTTCAGTGGTGTCCAGCCTTTTTCCTCTCACGAGCTACTTCTATACTGAGCAACTCCACGCTGATTGCAGGGCGAGCTGCAGGTGCTGTAAACACTGTCTGTGCTCGCGTGTGTGTGTTTGTGTGTCCGCCACCAAGTCAGCGCTCGTTCACGTGACGTTTAACGGAGGTTTCGTGGCTCAACTGCTGTCCTTGTAACTCGTTACCCGGAGGGGCGCGGGGGAGAACTGTCCCACTATTTAACAGCAATGACTGCGTTCAACCGGTTGCTCAGTTTATAGTTTATCTGTTTTGTCCTTGTTTTGTTGAACGCACCATCAGTAAAACTATGGAAGCCTGGTGGTGCAGCCGCCGTAAGAAAACCTGATAAGAACAGGTGAGGAGATGAGCAACATCAGAGAATCTGAATGATTTCTGCTCTGTTAGCCACTAGAATCTGTTAGTCAGGATTAGAGACACTATGTTGAAGTTATTTACACAATGTACAGAGTTAGTGCTGGAAATGTTGATTAGAGTAGGTTTAACAAGTGGTTTAGTCAAATTACAGACAGAAAACACTATTAATCAAAGGAGGATCTGAGAAAAGGGCTTTGTTAATGGTTCACATTAATTATTATTTATTTTTAAGAGGCCTAATCTTTTAAATTGGCTATATTTATTAATTGTTTAAAAAGTATAAAGATTTACTTTATTGATCCCTTGGGGAAAATCCTCTGGGAAATTTATCAACAGTTGAGACTAACAACAAATGTAACATTTTTGGTGATGATTTAATATTTATTAGGAATAAAACAGTCCTCTTGTCTGAACCATAATAAAGTGCATTTTTTAAGTAGAATTTATTGATTTATCAAAAACAATAAAGTATCAAATAAATCTTTCACAGAGAGAGAGAGATAAGTAATTGTGATGATTTTTAAAAAACCGATGTGGACTTAAAAATTCTCTTTGATGTGTTGAATCATTTCAAATCGCATCGTGAATCGTATCGAATCGCCAGCAGGGATGAATCATATCGGCAGAGGCCCCACCGTATCGTCAATGTATCGAGTCGCTGGGAGCGTATCGAGATACGAATCGAATCGGCCTCAGTGGTGGGGATTCACATCCCTAGTCTAAACCTTTGAATCCACATGTCCAACTGTTCAATGTTTCAGTACTTTTTGTATAACTTGCTGTTCTCCAACAGTACATCACCATTGTGAGGCTTCAAACGCATGAAGTGACCACTGAGCTTAGAGGTCACAGAGTGTCATCAGCAGGTTTTAACATGTCACAGAAAGACAGATAAATGGACATCCTTTGGACACATCCCACACTGATGACTGCTTTATTGTGAATAGTGTCCTTCAGAGCTGGATTCGGAACAAAAGTCTCACGTCAGATCATTAGAAAATGTTTACATCAGCGTGGTCTGACTGCTAGATGACCTGCAGGGTACCTGACCATCCCCAGGTTACAGGCTTCACCTCCTTGTATGGGTCAGGGAGCATTTAGACTGGATGAGGGACCAGTGGGCCTCAGTTCACTGATGAAAGCTGAGCAGAAGTGATGACGCCAACAATGTTGGAGACTTCAAGGAGACACTCCATCTTTAAATGAAATGGTTAAAAGCTCCAGAGCTGTTTACTTCTCTCAACTGATCTCCTCAAATAAAAACTCCAAAGTTCTGTTCGACACGATCAATCAGATAGTTTCACCCAGCACGCCCAAATCCCTGTGTTCTCAAGGTCTGATTGTAACAACTTCCTTTCAGTCTTTGAGAACAAAATATTGTTTGTCTGTTGCATCACGCTAAAAGAAAACAGACGTTAATGTTTGTGTCCTCCTTTGACTCGTCTGTTTGCAGTCTGGGGGTGGTGCAGAACCTGGTGTCGTTTTTCCAGCTGCGCTGCTGCGGCCTCTTCAAACCGACCATCATCGACTGGATGGATCAGTTTCAGCCCCACCGGGACCAGTACCTGTTCGACCAAACCAACATGGTCTGACCTCCTCCCCTCCACACACTCAGGGTCAGATTCTGCTTCTGGACCAAAAGCACAGAATGTATTTATTTATTTTTCCACCTGTCGGCTCCTGGTAACGTTCAACCGCTATGGTAGAATCTGAGGCGTGTAGATATTGTTTGTTTGAGCCGATCTTTGTACAGACTGCTGTTGCCTTATACTTGACTGGATAGAGAGAGTCAGACCCTCGGTTTGGTGGGACCTTTAAGGGCCTATGGAAGTTTTGTGCTGTTTTTATTAACACATTAAGCCTATTTTTTAATCACCTGGTTTAAGGAAAACCAGAATGTTTATACATGTATACAGTTTGTTTTATGACTTTTGTAAAAGCTGCATGTGTTTAATAACAAATGACCACTATAATACTTCAATAAAACAATTTTGTGCCCGTCTTCTTTGACCTGACTGTTCTAATCTCACCTTTAGACATGGTATTCATTTATTTGAACAATCTCTTGGAGAAAGTTAACATGATACTTTGACAGATATTTCTGATTGACATTTGTTCAAAGCTACTAATGAAAGTAAAACCAATTCCATTGATCAAGTTGATCCATATAAATTGATCTTTTCACAGAAACAGTCAAATCAGGATTACATGTTGTGCCTAAATTCATAAAACCGTTTGGACAAAGGATTTTATTTCATGTTGCACTCCCAAGTTTCCCAGTTTTCTAGAGATTGTAGCTTTTAAACATTACAATGGATTTAAAGTGTAACACATCCTCTAGGGTCAAAGGTGAAGCTTGAAACAACTGATGAGTGGACTGGAGCTTCATCAGTCAGGCATCTTCACTCGTGTTCCTCCAACATGGCGGCGTTGCCCAGCCCAAAGCCTTTTGGACCAAAGTTTTTGGCATAGCAAACTGTAGAGTAAATTGTACAATCATTTACATTTGTGATGCTGCCTTTCTGAGTTCCAAATGTGACAAACTGATCCTCACAACACAGAAACCCTCAAGATGTGAGTACCTTTACAGTAAAGCTCTCCATCCTTGTCGGTCACTGTGGTCGACTCCAGGCTTTTACCACACAGCGCACAGCGGAAACAGGTTTTATGCCACGCCTAAAACAAGAGGGTTATTAGTCAAAATAAGTTGAAGAAATCCAGATTATTGTGAATTCATGATCAGAAGTTTTTAAACAGCTCAATCTGACTAATATTTTAAAATGTTCTGTCATCCTTTCAGCATTCAACAGAATAAAAAGTACTTTTAACTATCATGATGACGTAAGTTCTGATATCTGTCATCTTTTCCATATTGATGGTTATTTACAGTGGGGTAAAAATGTATTCAGTCGGCCATCAGTTGTACAAGTTCTCCCATTTAAAAAAGGTGAGAGGCCTGTAATTTTCATCAGGTAAACCTCAACTATGGGAGAAAAAAAATCTAGAAAATCACAGTCTGATTTTTAAAGATTTGCAAATTATGGTGGAAAAAATGTATTTGGTGTAAAACAAAAGTTCATCCCAGTACTTTGTTTTTTACCCTTTGTTAATGACAGAGGTCAAATGTTTTCTGTAAGTCTTCACCAGGTTTTCACACTGTTGTTGCTGGTGTTTTGATCCATTCCTCCATGCAGATCTCCTCTACAGCAGTGATGTTTTGGGACAGACTTTCAACTCCCTCCAAAGATTTTCTATGGGGTTGAGATCTGGAGATGCTAGACCACTCCAGGACCTTGACATGCTTCTTACAAAGCCACTCCTTTGTTACCTTTGGTTCATTGTCCTGCTGAAAGACCCAGCCATGTTTCATCTTCAATGCCCTGCTGATGGAAGGAGGTTTTCACTCAAAATCTGATCATACTTCATTCTTTCTTTTACATGGATCAGACATCCTGGTCCCTTTTTGCTGAAAAACAGACCCAAAGCATGATGTTTCCACCCCCATGCTTTACAGTAAGTATGGTGCTCTTTGGAAGCTACTCAGCATTTGTTCTCCAAACACAACAAGTAGAGTTTTAACCAAAAAGTTCTATTTTGGTTTCATCTGACCTAATGACCCCCCCCCCCCCCCCCCCCCCCGGTCCTCTTTTGGATCATCCATAATGCTCTCTAGCTGACTTCAGACAGACCTGCACATGTATACTGGCTACAGCAGGGGGACACGTCTGGCACTGCAGGATTTGAGTCCCTGGTGGCGTAGTGTGTTAGTGATGGTAGCTTTTGGTACTTTGGTCCCAGCTCTCTGCAGGTCTTTCACCAGGTCCCCCGTGTGGTTCTGGGATTTTTGCTCACCGTTCTTCTGATCATTTTGACCCCACGGGGTGACATCCTGCATGGAGCTCCAGATCCAGTGAGATGATCAGTGGTCTTGTATGTCTTCCATTTTCTAATATTAGCCCCCCCCCCCTTAGTTGATTTCTTCACAACAAGCTGCTCCTATTGCAGATTCAGTTTTCCCAGCCTGGTTCAGGTCTACAGTTCAGTTTCTGGTGTTCTTTGACAGCTCTTTGGTCTTGGCCATAGTGGAGTTTGGAGTGTGACTTTGAGGTTGTGGACAGGTGTCTTTTATATTGATAACGAGTTCAAACAAGTGCAGTAATGAGCAAAAAAATCTTTTAAAATCAGACAAGTGTGATTTTCTGGATTTTTTTCTCATTTTGTCTCTCATGGTTGAGGTTTACCTATGATGATAGGCCTCTCTCCCCTTTTGAAGTGGGAGAACTTGCACCATTGGTGGCTGACTGAATACTTTATTGTCTCACTGTGTGTGATGTTGATACTACAGGTCAAACAGTGACGTGATGAACAGAATCCTGTGTTCATTTTATAAATGTGTTTGTTTTTGTGTGTTATTTATTTTTAAAGCCTGATTTCTGACTGGTCTGAATGCACCCTGTGGCAGTAACAGTTTGAGAATGAAGATTTGATCAGTGTTCATTTTAAATGTGTACAGGTAGATAATCATAGAGGTACCTTTCCTGCTCCCATCACTTTCTCTGCTGCGTAGACGGCCTTGGAGCAGCGAGGGCAGCGGTCCGAGCCGCCAAACTTCTGTGAAAACTTATTGGAGTTAGGGTTTGAAGAGGCTGGTTGAGGTTTAGATCTGAAAATAAAAAGTTTACCTTTTAGAAACTTAAGAAGTGGGGGCCTTAAAATCTGCTAATATGTGTTTATCTGACTGTTTAGGGAAGGTGATTTGAATAGAATGAGTCAGACTTAGTGGATGAATCAAACACACTCATGAGTCTGTGGATGTGCATCCTGTCCAGGAGGGTCAGAACTCAGAGCTCCGGCTCCTTGTCCATAGCCGTAGCCTTTTGGCCCATATTTCTTGCCGTAACATGACTTGCAGTAAATCTCAGACTCGTGTGCTGCAACTGTGTGGCTGTCAAGTCCTTTTCTGCAGCTCACTGTTGAGGAGAAAGAAAAAACATTTTAGATGAAGCAAAATGAAATGATTCCAGTTTGTCCAGACTGAGCTGAGGAATGTCCTGTTGGAGGGATGAAGGGTAAATAAAGCTCCCAGCTAGCTGGTTTTATCAGTCAGCAGCACAGAGTCAGATGTGTCGTGTTGCTATTTGTAGGAGGAGACAGACGGGAGTGTGAAGTGAATGTTGGAGAGACGACGAACTCTTAGCAGGTGGGCTGAGTTTATCTCAGAGCTCCCACTGGAACAACGTATCAGCCACACAGACCCCCACAGGCTGCAGAGTGTTTAGAAAAGGAGGAGGGGGGGTCAGAAGGTCAGCTCCTGCTGCTGGGGGTCAGGGTTAAAGGATGAGAGGTCATAGGTCAAACAGCAAAATACCAGCAGATATTCAACTCAGGAAATTTAACCAATCAGTAGCAGGGAAGAGACTCTTCTGAAGGGAGCAGCAACACTTTATGTCCAAAAATCAGTCATCATTACTAACAAGCAGCTTATGAACCAGCAGCTGTGATAAAATACTGAAGCTCTTTAAAAGAAGCAACATCTAGACACCTCTTTCCAAGACCTCTTGGCCAGGTCATGTTTGTAAATGAGAACATGTTTTCAAACATTTTACCTGGTAAAATAAAGGTTGAAAAAAGAGAGATCTTTTGAAACCTTCACTCTTTGTCTCCTTCCATCAGCAGGAGGAAATTTCATGAAATGTTTAAACTGGAAAATAAAACTCCAGATGTCTGAAACTCTTTTAAACTACAGATTTATCCAGATGTATTAATAAAATCCTGGTTTTAAACATGTGTTTTGGTTTCATCTAACCCTTTGATGTACTGGTCAACCATTACAGGACACTGTCTTCATAGATCACACACTGACCTGTACTGGTAACAAACAACTAGCAAAAAAATCTATTTAGAAATCTACAAAATAGAATAATGATGAGGTTTTAATAAAATGTGACTGTTACCTTATATTAATAATAATTTATTGCTCAAAATGGATAAAAAAAGTAATTTTTTTTTCATTTTATTTCTTGCTTTAAACAAATAAAGAGTTGAAGAAATGGGACCTGACTGAGGTTCGGATGGACTTTTCTGATATATTTAAGATAATCGTTGCTTACTAATTTTAAAGTTCAAAACCTGGCTTGGTGGTCAGAATAGAAATGTGAATGATAAAAGAAGAAAATCATAAAAAAGAAAGTCACATGAGGTGGTGAGGAAACAATCAGATCTAGGATGAAGGATAAGAATAAAGACAACAGAAAAAAAAGAAAAAGGAGGAAAGAAAACTGTAAATATAGAATAAAACAATAAACACAGAGCTGGAGCCAGTGAATGAAGAAACATCTCTACGTGGTGATGGACCAGCAGGGCTCAGAGGAGGAACCAGGGTGCTCACTGCAGAGGAAGCAGGTCTTGTGGAAGCTGCGTCCGTTACACTGGATCTCCTCAGCGTGGTACACCGTCTTCTCACAGGCTGAACACCTCGATCCTCCTCCCCAGTTCGGCATCACACAGCTGCACTGGGACTGATGGTCTCCAGGATCCAAAACAGGCTGAAAACCAACCATTGTTGCTGTTTATTCTTCCATCACTCTAACAAACACATCAGCACTGAGCAAAGATCTTTTCACAGCTTCAGAAAACATCTTTTTGATGGACTGGTTTGAATATAATATCAATAAAACGTTTGATATTTTACTCTCTTTTTAATCTGTCATTTTAAGTCATTATATTACACATTTATTTTGTCATACATCAGATATAAAATCTTCTCAAATGAGCCAAGATCACTAGTGTTTGTCTTATTTACTTTTTACTTGATGGTCAGTGGTTTTGCCGTTAGAATCACATTTTAGGTGAAGCTAATCCACGCAGAATGAACAACAGATTTCTCATTGTTGATGGATTCGGACCCATCATACAGTTATCTGTATGCAGCCTGAAGGAGGACAGGGTGTAAACCCCACTCTGGCCTTGTCTCACATTCCAGCCTCCACTCGTATCAGCGAACCTCACAGGACTGGAATGTTCAGCTAAAACACAACTGATCAGTCAGGAACACAGCAGAGGGGTCTTACCTCCAGTCCGGTCTGGTGCTCCTCCCTTCTGATGGGGTGCTTAACTCTCCCAGATGGTTTAAATAGTCTTCATCTCACCATCATCACAGGCCACCGGTGACGCTTCCTCCTAAAATAACTAGTGACAGCACAGAGCCCTCTGAGCCTCTATCACATCAGGACCTCCTACATTTGTTCTGGACTCAGTCAGAACTCCAGCAGCTGCTGCTCAGTTACTGTATCTACAAGGCAGATTGAGAATTAAACATCACTAAGAAACAAAACATCCTGCTGTGGATGAATGACAGTTCTGGAGGAACCTGTTGTTTTTAGATCTGTGACAAGACTTATTTAAACTTTGGCTTCAGAGGGCTGCTGCTGCTATAAAAGCTGTTTGTTTCTTCTGATGATGAGTTTGTTGATACAAAAAGAAACAAGGTCATTCAGACAGGAAGACTAACAGAATTTACTCTTTTTTGACCCTTAAATGTTTCAGATCAGCAAACACGTTAATTTCAAAGATAACCTGAGTAAAAACAAAATGCCGTTTTAAATAATGACTTCATTTGTTATGGAGGGAAAAAGCTATCCAAACCAATCTACCCCCTCTTGTTAAATCTTTTAAATTTCAGCCACAGCAGGCCTGATCACTACCAGACCTGTAGGGTTAAGAAACCACTTCAATAGAACCAGTCGGACAACATGAAGGAGGCTAAACGATCTCAACACATCACGTCCTGATGTTCTAAAGACAAATAACACAACATCTAAAGCGCTGCAGCTTCACTTGGTTAAGGTCAGAGGTCATGATTCAATGACGGGACAGCATAAAATAACAAAACAATTCTGTAAAGAGGAGGGGAACAAAACTCCTCCACAGAGACATGAGAGACTCATTATGACAAACGTTTTATTGCAGTTGTTGCCACTAAGTGTTTTAAGTTTAGAGGTTACCTGTTTCATTTGAAATGTCTAAAATATGTAAACATTGGGCAGAAACCAAACCAGACCTAGACTGGATTTTGATTGAACAAGAACTTACCTTTCCGTTCACTCCTATAGAGGCACTGTCACAGAAACTAGACAATGAAGGGGATAAATTCATTAATCCTATTCTAAAATTTTCTAAGATGGTATGGCACGAGGTTCATAAAAAATGTTCAATTTTCCCGTATCTTCAAAAATATGCATCCCTGTGGCTCAACCCTAAAATTAAAGTAGGTAAACAGTTAATCTATTGGTCACAGTGGCTAAAGAAAGGAATAAGGACGGTTAGTGATCTGTATGAGGATGACTCATTTATTCAATTTAATAATCTTAAAGAAAAATATAACTTAGAAGGCCATAGCCACTTCTGGAAATACCTACAAATTAGGGACTGTTTGAAAGATAAAATATTATTTACTCAGGAGGAAAACCTCATACAGAGTTTTTTTACAATTACAATTTTTGCTTAATAAGGCATCTAACTGGTATAAGGTATGTCCATGGGTTAAAAATACTCAGCATAAAGGTTTAAAAAGAATATGGGAACATGATTAGGGTAGCAATTTTGATGAAGGAACATGGGATTCAATTGTCTCCAATAATGGGCTTTACATTCGGGAAGCCAGGGGTAAATTTATTCAATACAAAATCCTCAATAGGTTTTTTTTTTTTTACCCCATCTAGACTTTATAAAATGGGCATCAATAAGGATGACTCATGCTGGAAATGTCACAAGGAAAAAGGTACTTTCTTACACGCCTTATGGACATGTCCAATGATCTCCCCAATATGGAACCATGTTCTAACATACATGGAGGGTTGGTTGAAGTGTAAGCTCCCTAGATCGCCAAGACTGTGCCTTTTGGGAGATAAAAATGAGGTTCCACAGCTAGATAAAGCAGTTTTTAGAGTGTTAAACACTGGACTTGTGACATGTGCTCGTCTTATTTTAATGCACTGGAAAGGACCCCAGACTCCAACCCTCAAAATGCAGAGAGAGAGAATGATCGGGAATGCAGCGTGTGAGAAAATGCTGGGAAGATTAAACCGGAGTAATGAGACTTTAACAGAACAGTGGGACAGTATATGTTCATTTGTGACTACAACCTCACCGTGATAATGTGAGTAGTAGACTGGACTAAAGTGTTCTATGTGTGTGCTCTGTTGGATTTGTATTTTATTATCTTTATTTATCCATCCATCCATTTTCTGTAGCTGCTTAATCCTCCACAGGGGGTCGCGGGGCAGCTGGTGCCTATCTCCAGCGGTCAAGGGGCGAGAGGCGGGGGACACCCTGGACGGGTCGCCAGTCCATCGCAGGGCCACACAGAGACAAACGAGACAAACAACCACACACCCACTCACACCTAAGGACAATTTACCAGCCCAATCAGCCTGACAGTCATGTCTTTGGACTGTGGGAGGAAACCAGAGTACCCGGAGGAAACCCACGCACGCACGGGGAGAACATGCAAACTCCACGCAGAGAGGCCGCAGAGCCGGGACGCGAACCCACGACCTCCTTGCTGCGAGGCAACAGTGCTAACCAACTGCGCCACCATGCAGCCCTATCTTTATTTATTTTTTACATTTTTGTACCTCACTGTTTTTGTTTTCTTTTTGTTTGTTGCTGGTGTTATACTATACTTTGAAAAAAATAATAAAAAACTTTGATTATAAAAAAAAGTTTAGGGGTTACCTACAGGACCAGGTTGGTTTGCAATAGTTCTCCCTAAAATGATTAAACCATCATTTGAAAACTGCATTTTGTTTTTACTCAGGTTACCTTTGGCTGATCAGAAACATTGAAGTCACAAAAACAGAAACCCAAAGCAGAAGAAATCAGAAGAGAAGATCTGTTAAACTCAACCTACTGCTGTCATCACTACAGACTCAACTCGCCAACTAGTAAAGATTATGCCAGAATACATGTCAAATCTGAAAGTGTGATAACTATTTAATATATAATAATCATTACTTCAGTGAAATGCATCCATTACTGGAGTGTCTGTTATTCTACTATAATAATATACCCCCCCCCCCCCCCAAAAAAAAAAAGACTAAAACAACTGATCTGATGTTTTTACAAAAATCATATTCAAGTTTATTAAAATTTTACAAAGATCACACAAAAATATTCTCTTATAAATTAAACCCAAATGTCTAATTGTTCTTAGAATGCATCAAATATTCACATTTTTTAACAATTTCATTCAAGTGTAGCAGTCAGTGTGCACAAAAGTGATCCGTTTTACTAAAGCGATGATGTAACCTTTACTGATCCTGTGAAGAAAATACGTTTGTGTCACCCAGATTATAAAAAACAACCAAAACATCAATACTTATGAATAACTAGATGCTAACTGAACCCTGGGAAATCCTTTTCTTTACTCAGAGCACACGGAGCGCTACAGTAGTGTTCCTGCTGTTTCCCATAAGTCCTCTGGGCCTGAGACAAAGTCTGCATGGCAGCTATACTCTGAGCTGGCTGTGAAAACAACAAACTATGAGAATGCTGTGAAATGTTAAGAGGTCAGGAATACTGGAAAATACTAAACAGGTTATAAACCCCCCCCCCCGAGGGGTTTCATCAGGAGTCCTCAGTGGACACGTCCAGCTTCCTCTGAGGGATGTAAACTGTTTTGGTGGCTGGGGGTCTACTGGTGGTTACCATGGCAGCCAGAGGTGAGAGGGGGCCTGGCGTGTGAAAGAAGGTGTGCTGGGGGAGTCCAGTCCCTTTGGGGGTGGTCATCAGAGGCTGGAAGACAGTGAAAATTAAAATAAAATAAAAACTGAAACACACTCTGAGTGTGAGCGTTAGCCTGTACCTGCTGCACACTGATCAGGGCCACAGGCTGGGCTGCGTGCTGAACAGCCACAGGAGACACGGGTTTGATGAAAACCATCGCCCTCTGCTGCAGAGTCAGCGGGCTGAGCAGGCTGCCGCTGCGCTCTGGGGTCTGCTGGGCTGTGAAGCCGTTACTGGGACTAGAGCTGGAGATCAGACCCAGGTTCTGCAGGGTGAAGTTGAGGATGGCGGGACTCGGGCTGTGGAGATGGTGGGGCTGCTGGGTAGTGTGTGGAGATGCAGTGAGGGGTTTGTTTGGACATAGGTAGGTGGGCGTCACCTCCTGGGCTGTGGCAGGTCTGGAGCCTGTTGACAAAGACATGATCCTAATCATGTGTTCACACCCTGATGGAGGTTAATGGGGTTCTGGGATGGTTTTACCTGCAGCTGGAGTTTGGTAGATGTAGGTGGGAGAGGCCTTGCTGCTCTCTCCTCCTGAACTCTGTACTTCCTTGTAGCTGATGAGGGACTGCTGGGAGATCGGGATCAGGTAGCCAGCTGGTACTAAAGTCTGGATGGGCAGAGTAGACACAAAACCATGAATGAATCCCAGAACTAAACCAGTGTCCTACTCTTTGTCCTCTCTGAGGCCCACTGGGCAGCGTGTTTACCTCAGTGTGAATCTGTCCAGGTGTGAAGGGTAACACACGGACAGGTGTGAAACCAGCTTCACTATCGGAGGTTGCAGACTTGTCCTCTCTGTCCAGGAGGTTCTCCAGACTGTGCTCCAGGATCTGGTTGGCTCCGGAACCTTCGGGGGTGTTAACGAACTCTGGGTCCAGGTGGAGGGCACGTGGTGAGGGCCGGTTGGTGAGCTGAGCACCTCGACGCGCCTTCAGACGGGCCTGCAGGATCTCACAGAGCTTTGGAGAGGAGTCCTACAAGAGAGAGGTGATGAGGATGTCTCTAGTTTACGTGACAGTAAAATTATCATCTCAGAGCTACTGTATCCAGTCACCTTTACCTTAAAGTTAGAGTCGGACCTGCTGGCTTTAGAGGGGCTGCTCTCTAATGTAGAATCAGAACTTTGTCGTTTCAGCAACGAAGGACTGACCTCCACTGCTACAGAGACCGGCTGGCTCCTTTCTGCAGACGGGCCTATTGGACTCTGTCCAGTCTTATCCTCAAAAGTCATCGAGCGCACAGCGAGGCTCGTTGGCTGCGGCCTGGACAGAGGGTTTGATCTGAGGGATGAAGGATGCACGTACACGGCGTAGGGCCCACTCCCACGCTGCTGAGGCAGCAGGATGGGGATCAGGGGGGAACACTGAGCAGGGATGAGGGTGACGGGGCCCGTGGGCTGTCCTGTTATCAGTGTCTGAGGGGTCAGGTGGATAGAGTTGACTCCAGGCTCCTGAGTTGGTATCAGTAGAGGCGCCTTCGGTTGTAGAGTCATAGCAGACATGCCTCCATCAGTAGCAGCAGGTTTGGGGTTTTCTCTGGCCCTGGAACAGATGACAGGTGAGCTAGCTCTGCTGTATCTGGGTCACAAAGTGATCTAAAAGGCAGGTCATAATGTTTCTGCCATCTGTGTGTCTGATAGCAGAATCTCTCTTTAATTACTGGACAGATTTTATTGAAACTCAATTCAAGATGGCTGCCACAGCTTGTCAACATTAGCCAACACAAAAACGGCCATAGCTCAGTTTTATAGATGCAGAGTTAAAATATCATCAGGTCTACTGGAGCCACTTATTACTGTGGAGCCATCCATCAGTGAGAACCTTCATGTGCCATGTTTTCTGTAATGCTGTTTAACAGTGAACAAGATGTAAACGTTTCTTGTTTTATACATGTTTTGGTCTCATTCATTTTAATGAGAAAAAGAAATGAATTTCTCTTATTGACTGGTTAGTTTTGTACTCAGTGATGTTTGGAAGCTTCTGATGAGTCACATGGTCCAAGTCTTTAATGGTTGGTTAAACATGGGCAGATTCATATTTTTAATCCAGACTTTAGTCAATGCTTGTACTTTCTGTAATGATTTTTCTTGGAGATCTGAACGAGCAAAAATGAAAACAGAACTTACGTTGAGCGTTGATCAAGTTCAATCTGACAAATAGCAGCAAGTTGGGACATTTTACTTGGGAAGTCAGAGTTAGATGAATCACCTGACAACAGAAGAGGAACATATTAGAAGACCTCACTCTGCAAAGACCAGACCTCTGAAGGATCGTGTCCTCGGCTTACTGAGAGCACTCTTGAGAGGACTGCTGGGAGCGGAGTTGATCTTGCGTCGGTCGTCCTGGATGCTCTTGGCGAGCTTTATGAGGGAGGGGTGTCGGGTGAAGCTGCGTTTGGCCCCTGATGAGGAAAACAGGTTTTTGGCACAGTTCTCTACAGACTGGAGCGCTCTCTTCTTCTTAGCTGGGCATTCCAGCAAGGGGCTTGTCGAGTCTGAAACAAGAGTTTAGGATCTGATGAGTTCAATTATTGTTCATAGAAACAACTTCAGGTGCAGAAATACATCAAAATGTTACCTTTAACTTGTGGCAGCTCTTCAGGGCCGATCCACTCGAAGGCCGGCTTCCTCCCTCTTTCTTCTGTCACGTGGACTTTCTCTATGAGCTTCAGGCTCCGCAGCACATTAGCAATGTCGTACAATCGACGCACTTTGGCTGCAAACACGATTAATAGTTACTTAACGTTTCAACAGACACAAATAAAAAACATGGGATGCCCAAAGCTTTAACTTTTTTTATTATTAAAAACCAGTTTTGTGACTACTTTGTAAACTCACTCTTGAACTTGTTCTTGTCTGTATCTGTGACGCGGTCCTCTCCGATGAGGATCTTGGCAGCCATGTCCAGACTGACCACACGTGGATTTGACACCAGAAAGAGCATAACAAACTTCTGACTCATCACCCGCAGAGATTTGTCCTTCCTACTGTTCACAGAGGCTGGGCAGGAAAGAAGGGAAAGGTCATCGGATTGTGGGTGAAATTTAAAGTTTTAATACACATCACACGAGACCTTTCTGCTTCTCACCTGCTTTGAACTCGACTCCAGGAAGCTCCACAAAAAAGAGCTCTTTCTGACCCTGCTCCCCGCTGTCTGTGTCCACCACCACCTCGTTCTCCTTTTCCTCCCCATCAAAGTCAAACTCCTTGTCCAGAACACGCTGGCGGATCTGCTGCATCTGCTGGCCGTACCTGTGCTCCTCGCCCACCTGCTTCAGAATGGCCAGGGTCTTGGCTAGCTTGGTGCGGCCGTGCCAGGTGTAGCGGTTCTTGGCCGAGCGGCTCACCATGTGAAGGCTCTCCAGCACGTTCATGATGTCGTAGATGCGCCGGCGCTCCACATCTGTGCAGTTACGTGGAGGAGAAACAACTTAGTGCACAGCAAGGTCAGTAGTGTAGCCATCTACAAGCTCCTGGTATAACTCTTTGGGTGAATGCATGCATTTATGTAAAGTTTTGACCCTGTGTGAAAGAATAAAACTCAAAAAATGTCTTTAAAAATCCCTGAAGTCCTATGCTGTATAATCATTCCACCCTGGGAAAAGTACTGAGCCCTGCAGGGGACATAGTAAGTAAGTAAGACATAGGGAAAAAAATATTTTGCGAGATCCCAAGTTTGTTTTGCGAGATCCTGCAAAGGTTTCTGAAGTACAGTACTTCTAGGTTGATCCTGAGACCTTGGAAACAACTGCAGATATGAAGGACACACAGCTACACAGGAGTGGGATAAATGTATACTGTAGACTTTTCTTTCAAGCTTGGTTTAAAACCAGGAGTCATCAACTAAAAACCTGGAAGGGCCACATACATTTTTATAGGTGTTTTTTTGCAGGCCAGGGGGTGGGGTGCGCGTGGGGTAGGGGGTGCAGTGCTGTCAGTGCTCAAAGTAAAAAGGCACAGAACATGACTTTAAAGGCAGAGAGCTGATGATGTTTAAACTGTACAGACAGAATGTTAGGGTTAGAATGTTCAGGATGTTAAAATAAAGATACTGTGTTTTACTAAACCCCCTCTAAAATAGTGGATTGTTTTGATCTGGCTCTGCTTCTCACAATGACTCCTAAATTGAACTTCTTAAAAAGAACCAGTGTACTTCAGAAACCTTTGCAGGATCTCGCAAAACAAACTCAGGATCTCGCAAAATTCTCAACAAAAAAAAAAGTTTTCCCCGTGTCCCCAGAGGGGCGCCGTAGAAAAGAATGAGTCGTATCACTCAATAAAAGCCTGGAATAAATATGACATCCATGCCCATGATGAGTGATGGCAAGCTTCTCACAACTTTAAATACAAAGAAAAACACATAATCTGTAACAGCTAGGATGATAAACTGTTGGAACAGAACACAGGACGTACGGAGCTCAGTGGCCACATCATCCAGGCAGATGTCATTGAAGGTTGAGTCTGGGTAATCCGGATATCGGGCTAGAAATTTGTGACAGAGCAACCCCAAACTCTTGTCTTTCCTGCTGATCATTTTTTCAGACTCTTCTCCATTTTCAGAGTCCTAAAGAGAAAGAACAGGTTAGTAAAACATCCCCTTGAACCTATACATACAGAGCAATGCTAGACCATGTACCTGTGTAGGCTCCAGGCCGTCCTGCTCATCGTCCACACACAGACCCTTTTCCCTGTTCCTGATCTCAGGACTAGCAGCACTGATCAGCATTTTAAGGTTGGAAGTTGGCGTCCAGGGATCAACAGAAGCTACTTCCCTTCCCTTCTTAGGAGTTGTGAAGGGCCTCATTGCGAGTGGTTTCTAAAACTGTACACACACTAGTAGATATCTTTGGAGGATTCACTGAGGTCAGGTCTTCAACAAAGTCATCATCCTGGAGTAGTAGAGAGAATGAACGGTGGATTTAAAAGGACATTTCCAGCATACCCCATCAGCAAATAGTAAAGCCTCACGTACAAATAAAGAAAATACAGTGGGGAAAAACCGTTGACAGACCGCAAAGTTTTCAAATGTTCCCACTTACAGAGAGTGGAGAGTAGGGCTGCACAATTAATCATTAAAAAATCCTGATCTTAATTCATGCTTGTATGCAATCTCATTTCCAAATGACAACAATTAAAAAAAAAAAAAAGAGAACAATTGAACTGCATTTGATCCGGGACATAATCTGCATGAAAACAAGCGTTTCCTGTTGTTATTGTTAAAATTATTCAAAGTTGTATACGTAAGAGAAGACAAGAGAGACATTTATTGTTTTTATGTTTAGTGTCAGCTGTGACGAAGTTGATGTGCAGGTAATAAGTGCAATAAATATTTACTGTATATTGGAAAAAGAATTGTGAGAGAATCGTGATCTCAATTCTAAGAAGAAGAAAAAAAGTGATGTGGATAAAATGAGAATTTTATCCAGAATCGTGCAGCCCTAGTGGAGAGGTCTGTACATTTCATTGTAGGAACACTTCAAATGTGAAAGAAAATCCAGAAAATCACAATGTATGATTTTTTAATATTACTTTTCAATTTGTTCCACGAAATTAGTATTCAACCCCTGCCTGTTAATTGGTCTTTAAGAGGCCCTCCTGTTCTCCACTCATTACCTGTTTGAACTGGTTACCAGTATAAAAGGGGAATTTGTAGCCACATAGCTTGTTCTCTGCACTTGACCCACCCCTGGATGCAGAGGAAACCATTTTGAAGGCACTCAGGAGGCAGTGGAGGTTCTGTATCTTGCTCAAGGATACTTCACCACATAGCCAGGCCCAGGGTTTAAACTCTGGCCTCCCAGAGTTCCCTGTACGGAAACAGATCTGGTCTGGTGGAGAATCAATGATCATAAGAAAGGTGAGAGATCAGCCCAGAACTACAGGAGAGGACCTGGTCGATGACCTGAAGACAGCAGGGACCACAGGGTTTGGAGATATTTTTCTGCAATGGGGACAGGAAGACTGCACCACAGTGTCTTGGATGGGGCCACATCTCACCAGATTTGGGGCAAAACTTCCATCTCTCAGTCAGAGCATTGAAGATGGATTGTGGCTGGGTCTTCCAGCATGACAATGACCTGAAACA
Organism: Callopanchax toddi; assembly: GCA_006937965.1. NCBI lineage: Eukaryota > Metazoa > Chordata > Actinopteri > Cyprinodontiformes > Nothobranchiidae > Callopanchax > Callopanchax toddi. Next base: position 216,405 of record SSNR01000370.1, on the reverse strand, counting down.
CAGCCAGGGAAACTAAGGAGGCCCCATAAGATGCATTTCAAGGTCATGGACTGACTGACCCTGCCAGTCTTCAGACCTGAACCCAATAGAATATCTTTGGAAGAGTTGAAACTGTTGCACAGAAACCCCCCTGAAACCTGAAAGATCTGGAGAAGATCTGAATGGAGGAATGGGTCAAAATCCCTGCTGCAGTGATGGTAACCTGGTCAAGAACTACAGGAAACATCTGGAACTGTTAACAAAGGTTTCTTTACCAAATATTAAATCATTGTTTTGTCTGTTGTATCAAATACTTATTTTATGCAATATAATGCAAATTATCTAAAAATCATACCATGTGATTTTCTGGATTTTTAAAGATTCTGTCTCTCACAGTGAAGGTGTTCCTATGATGAAAATTACAGATTTCTACATACTTTGTAATAGGGAAAACCTTTTCCTTGCTGTGTATCTGAAACATTTTGTGTATTTATGATCATTTTGAAAAATAAAGCCCTGTATTTGATCATATCCACTGATGAATACAAATGTGTGACTGGGATGAATGAATGAAGTGAACTTCCTCCTACTCCTTTTCAAACATATGGGTCTAATCAAGAAGATGAAGCTACTTTTGTTTATTTTGTTATTGTATTTTTTTCTGTATAGTGCTTGCATGATCCAAACAAATAAATATAATATATAAAAATAAATTTAAATGAATATGGCAAGCTATATTTTTGATGAGCATAACAACTAACTTGCTGCAGCAAACATATATATGAAAATATTTAATATACATTATTAAGTAAGCAACCTCAGAATAAAATAATAAAACTGCAACATTTAATAGAGAATTTTACTTTATAAAGAAGAATTTTCGGACACTAAAGTTCTAAAACAGCGAGTTAAACCAAACGTCAACTGCTAACTTATCGACCCATTCGTATAGGTGGCAAATTTATTTTAAAATAAGTTTATTACGAACCAAAATACTAGATCAATATTGGCGGTAAGTGACGTACATTCCATCAAATCGCCGGGCTTAACGGACGAGGCAGTCCCGCCCTTTTTGCTCGAAGCAGCCAATAGTAGCGCGGCGTAAGACAGCGGAGAGGAAGTGAAGAGAGTCCCGCGCAGGTAAACTGTTTTTGAAATGCTTGGCGCGGACCGTCCATACCGTAACAGCAGCAGATCACTAAATGTTTATATTTATTTGTTAAAGTCTGGGCTACCTTAAAGCTTACTAAGAAGAAGGCCGCGGTGCTTTATAGGAGACCGAGTTTAACAAGAAAAAACCCGCTAAACTGGCTAATCCTGAAACATCAACCGCCCAAAGGTTCACCAATCCGACTCGAATATAAACACACTTGGAAGATATGACATTAAACATGAACGTTGGTTTATCGACACATATTATTCCTGTCTAAATGGTCGTAGATAACTTACCGAAATAGGCGAAGTGACCCCTCTTCTTCCTCAGGTTTCCCACCTTCTCAGTGTTTAACAGGGACTAAAGTTAAACCTCTGCCCGCTTAAAAGTGCTAATAAAACGGAAGGTGTTCTTCTATTAGGAAGGCAAAAGAAGCATAAATTCAGTAAACTTAAAAAGAAAAAACCGTGCGCAGCTGTCAACTTGTGTCTCCTTCCCTAACAAGCCCAGCCTATTCATAAACTTTACTATAGTTGTGGAAAAAGTTTGTAAATGACCACCAGCTTTTGACCCGCCCAGAACGCATTTACGTCACAGCACCACGACGTTACAGCGAGGTGTTACAGCGAGATACGTCCCCCCCTTCGAAAGCTGTCCCGCCACTTGTAGCCATGAGTGGAGGGACGTTTTCCCACAAAGTCTGCAGAGCAGAACTGACGGTCTAGTTTACTAGGCTAGTCTTCCCCTGCTACAATGTAGAAATGAGAATGAGTACCCAAATAAGTAATGAGTCAACAGTAGGAACTGGACAAACACGTGAGCTCATTTTTCTACAAAACAGATTTTGACATGCGTTTCCAATGCTTGAGCCGACAAACATGTCACATTAAATTATTAATAGTTTGCTTTTGGGGGATTCTCTCAACAATCTATTGCTTGCAAACAAATGACAGAAAAAACAAGCGAAACCGTTTTTAACGGAGAAACCCATTTCGACATAACATCAGTGCCACATTTTCTGTGGGCGGAGCATGTATATAATAGATAAACACTGCCACCTTCTGGACGACTTAAATAACTACAACTCCAATCTAAAACTACACCAGAGGCCTTTTTATAATACATTAATTTAACCTCCCCACATTATAGGATTACAATGAAACTTTGCTCCCCAAAGTACAAGAATACAATTTTTAATATACATTTTATATTATGTATGTGCTGTGGGATGGTTAAAAACTCCAGAACTGTTTACTTTTCTGTTCGACACGATCAATCAGATAGTTTCACCCAGCACGACCCAAATCCCTGTGTTCTCAAGGTCTGATTGTAACAACTTCCTTTCATTCTTTGAGAACAAAATTAGAAACATCAGGGCAAGTTTCTCACCCCCATCTGCTCCTCACTCTCCCATCCAACCACCTCCTTCCCATACCTGGTCCTTCTTCACACCTGTTCATTTTCAGGACATATGTCTCATGTTGAAAAACATGAAACAAACTTCAAGCCCAGTTGATATTCTCCCAACCTCTTTGCTTCTGAAAGCGTTTGACCTAGTTGGCCCATGCATTGTGGATTTTATCAATCTATCCCTCCAAACCGGCTCAGTCCCCTCCGTTTTTAAACACGCTGTTATTGAACCCATCCTTTAAAAACCCAGTCTGGACTCCTCTCAGCCAAATAACTACAGGCCCATTTCCAAACTGAGCTATATCTCTAAACTCTTAGAAAGAGTTGTGGCTGATCAGCTGGTCTCTTTTCTGGAACAACACAACATTTTTGATAAATTCCAATCTGGTTTCCGTAAAAAACATTCAACAGAAACAGCTTTACTCAAAGTATCCAGTGACATCATGATGGCAGCAGACTCCGGGGAGTTTACAGTCTTAGTTTTGTTGGACCTTTCTGTTGATCACAGCACCTTAATGAACAGACTCCGTGACTTGGTGGGATCTCTGGAACAGTTTTAGACTGGTTCAGATCGTACCTCTCAAACAGAAGTTTCAGTGTCCATATAAACAACATCATGTCAGATACTACAGATCTGTTCTGTGGGGTACCCCAAGGCTCTGTTCTGGGTCCACTCCTGTTTTTACTATATATCCATCCTCTTGGACAGATCATTAGTAGATGTCACAATGTCTCCTACCACCTTTATGCAGATGACATTCAGCTGTACTGCTCCTTCAAGGACTCAGAGTTCTACAAACTGTCTGAACTACTGGAGTGTCTGTCAGCTATTACTAACTGGTTAGAAAATAACTTCCTTCAGTTAAACCCTGAAAAGACTGAATGTCTGATTGTTGCCCCTGATAGGATGGTCCCTCTGATCAGTCAACATATTGGACATTTAAGTTCTGCTGTAAAGTCAAACTTGAGGATTCTGGGTGTTATTTTCGACCAATCAATGTCTCTTGAAGGTCACTCAAAACAGCTGGTCAGAAACTGTTTTTATCATCTGAGAAATATTTCCAAACTGAGAAAGTTGGTGTCAAAACCTGAACTGGAAATGGTTCTTCATGCTTTTATCTCCTCCCGTCTAGATGACTGTAACACACTTTTCACATGTTTGAACCAAAAAGCCCTTTATGGCCTTCAGCTGGTCCAGAACTCTGCAGCGAGGCTCCTCACTGGAGCAAACAGAAAAGATGACATCACTCCTATTCTGAGGTCTCTGCACTGGTTACCTGTTAAATGTAGAGTTCATTTTAAAATCCTGACTCTAACTTTCAGGGCCCTACATGGTCAAGCTCCTCTTTATGTTACTGAACTGATAAAGCCGTACGCTCCAACCCGAGCTCTCAGGTCCACAGACCAGAATCTCCTAACAGTTCCAAGGACCAGATTTAAAAGTCGAGGTGATCGCTCGTTCCAGTCTGTTGCACCTCGACTTTGGAATGACCTTCCTTTAGTTTTACGGTGTATAGACAGTCTGGACTCCTTTAAAAAGCAGTTGAAGACCCAATTATTCAAAACTGATTTTAAATAACTCTTTTATGTTCTCTATTTTGTAATGATGTTTTTGTTTGTTTTATTGATTTTATTTGTTGTTTTTGGATCATGTTTGATTCTGTTTTTTGTGAAGCACTTTCTGATTTTTGTCTGTGAAAGGTGCTATATAAATAAACTTTACTTACTTACTTACTTACTTCTCTGTTTCAAGGTAAAAGCTGCAAAATACTGAAATAAGAAGATTTAATAGTTTCACATGAAAATCCACATTTACTGAGGTCAAATCATGGTAAGTTATATTTGTTCTGTAGTTGAAAATGGGGCTAAATAGAAAGGAGAGTTTAACCCAAATATCTCTATTAAATAAAGGAAGCTTACTGATGGAGATTTTCAGATGGTTAACCTCTCGTTGGGTCATAAATGATCTGATGAGGATTTCAAGCAGCAGAGACAAGTTAAGGTGTTGTTCAGAAGCTCCAGGTTAAGCTTATCACAGCATCTAAATTTCAAACCAATATATGTGTGACATTTTTATCTGTTTTAGTATAAAATGAAACCTATACATTTTCAAATTTCTTACGATTTTTTGACAGAAGTCTTTGTTTGATTCAACCAGCATCAGAGAACAATGAAGCCATGATAATAACTGTAACATAGTCCATGGAGTTTGTGAGAAAACCTGTCTGAAAACTGTGTTTGTGTCCTCTCTCTCTCACCTCCCAGGTTGCTCAAGCAGCTGCACATGCTTGGAGCCAGAAAGAGAAATAAATCCTCCCAGTTTGGAGCTGACAGCTGCTGGGAGGCGTTTTGTGCTTCACCACCAGCTACATTAACACTGTCAGAGTGAGTCAGAATAAAAAAGATCATTTGATCACTTCTTTTCCTGTCTCCATATCCCTCAGGATGGAAAGCCACTTCTTTACAAACAATGGCATTTGTTGTCTGTATTTTATGTTTACTGTATTTCTGTTTATTCCTATAGTTATTTCTATATAATTTCACATATACATAAGCAGGAATCAAGGGAATGATGGGTTCATGTTCAGACTGACTCAGATGAAATTAGACTGTGAGGAAAGAGCTTTCTACAGCTCATAAAACAGATTAAACTTTATTATGACTGATCCAGTATTAGATAGGTTTATTTTCTCTGAAAAGTAAAGCAAAAGTGCTTTAAACCAGTTAGACACTACAGAGTAAAAAGGATAGCTTGGTGGTTTGGAATTAAATCTGTTTGCAAGTTTATTTTACATAAAACAATCAAATTATTCTCATGTAATGTTTTCTTTTATGACCCAGACTTTAATATATTCAAGATGATGTCTTTTTTCATTTCATTGTTTCATTTTGATACAATAAGCTTTATTTCTTTGCTTTTTTTTAATGGATTGACAACAGGATGACTTAGGGGGGTTGTTAGCTTGTTTTTGTCCTGATCAGATTATTTAAATAAATCTTTAACGGAACTAAAATTACTGAGTTGATTTTTCACTCTTCACTTTGTGCATAGAAGAAGATTCCTGAGGTGTTTGTGTCAGGCTCAGCTGCTGCCTTCATTTTAGAGACAACTGGTGAGTACACACACACACACACACACACACACACACACACACACACACACACACACACACACACACACACACCAAAGCTACATCTATAAAGAGACCAAAAACTTGAGGCATTTTCATCCATCTTTGTTCTCGTCTGCGAGCAGAAAACAGGAATACGCTGCTGGAACGATGGCTGAGTAAGTCCTGATTCATTGGTGAAGCTTTTCGATTTATAAAAAATGAAAAAAACATTTTATTTTCTTCCTTGTTTTTTCTTTCTTTAAAGAAAAAAACTGTCACTGAGTCGGAAGAATCATCTCAAGGTGGGATGATTAATTCTGTATATTGTAATATAATTCTGTATTTCATAACATAATTCTGTATATTGGTCCTCAGGAAATCAACAATATGAACAAGTGAAAGTCTTAAATAGAAAAGCCAAAACAGTCCTGACTCCCATATTCAGAAGCACTGACCCGTAGCCTCTTTAGCTTTAACAATGAAGATGTTTCTAATGTTGGTTTAACCCCCTGATGTTTAATCACATATAGAGCCCCATGAAGTCCATTTGACCTCTTTTCAAAAGTTTTTTTTTTCAGAATTACCTATTTTATGATTCAAATATAGCCTATTTGTTTAAAAAATAAACAAGAAAAAACAGATTTTGGTGAAAAAACTGACTTGGGCTGAATTTAACTTATAGAGCTCATCTGAACTAAAACAAACAATAACAAGAAAAACTTAAAAATAATAAAAGGAAGTTTATATTTGTATAGTTCTTTATTCTTGTTGTTAACTTAAAAGGATGAGATTTTTGTCAATCAGAGAAAAAAATCACTCTCATCAACATTTAAAGCAAAAAAAGCAGTTGTAAATATTCATTTTGCCCAGATATTTATTCTGTTTTTCATCATTAACATGACTTTAAAGTTGACACAAACTGGACAAAAATTTAATCTGCAACCTGTTTTAAAAATACTTTTATTCGTTGTAGTTTATATTATTGATTTATACTGCTGTCATTTCTGACACCCACCCATCTTTGTATTTTCTACTCTTTTATATCAAAACTTTGTAGTCATTAATTGTTTTCCTCCTGTGTTTCAGTTAATGTTGCTACTGATTTTTATTGTTGCTTTCAATAAAAACATAAAATTTTAAAACATGATGAGTCTGCGCGGGCTGCATGGTGGCGCAGTTGGTTAGCACTGTTGCCTCACAGCAAGGAGGTCGTGGGTTTGCGTCCCGGCTCTGCGGCCTCTCTGTGTGGAGTTTGCATGTTCTCCCCGTGCATGCGTGGGTTTTCTCTGGGTACTCCGGTTTCCTCCCACAGACCAAAAACATGACTGTCAGGCTAATTGGGCTGGTAAATTGTCCTTAGGTGTGAGTGGGTGTGTGGTTGTTTGTCTCGTTCGTCTCTGTGTGGCCCTGCGATGGACTGGCGACCCGTCCAGGGTGTCCCCCGCCTCTCGCCCCTTGACCGCTGGAGATAGGCACCAGCTCCCCCGCGACCCTCTGTGGAGGACTAAGCGGCTACAGAAGATGGATGGATGATCAGTTTGCAGAAGCCCCTGATCTCTTACAATATCACAATCTGTTTCTGAAGAAAGAACTTCCACAAATGTCTTGATCCCTGACTGAAGAGGTTTATATCATTTAGTTAGGGTACGTCTGTTATCTCACCCTCTACCTGTCCTCCTCCTCCATCCTCTCCTCTCAGAGTTTGCTGCTTCAGATCGGCAAGACAATGCTGGAAGAGGAGGAGCAGGAGGCTGAGGTGGAGAAGATGAAGTACCTGGAGGAGAACTGCCCCTCCCTCTCCATCCCACAATGCACACAGGATCTCCAGGTGAAAACAGAAAGAGAACGGTGGTATTCTGCCTCTTAGCTCTTATCAGTTTTTGTTTTTAACTTTTAACCCACATATTTATCATCTTTTGTACTTTTGACACCAGATGTTGGGAGAAATCATTCATCCTTATTAATAACTAATTTTTTGCCAATACATTGAAAAATACAGAAGAAGTGACAGAAAATTTGCCTTGTGCTGTAAAAAATTTAGAAATGAATCTTTAAATAAAGGTTGGATGAAGAAACCACCTACTTCTCTTCACCACCAGGATCTCTGTCGACAACTTCACAAGCAGATTGATTTAGTGGATGAGGAGCGATACGACTTGGATATGAAAGTGAGAAAAAGCAACAAGGAGGTTTGTCTTTTTATATTAATGAAGTGAGTCTTTATGGTTTCTATTTTATGACATATTTTTGCTTTACTTTTTAGTCTTTATCTTAAAAATACAAAAAACAAAATGCACCCCTGGACAGATCACTGTTTCTAAGTTATAACTGAGTAACTTCTCTGTGTCAGATTGACGACCTGAAGATGAAGGTTCAAGATCTGAATGGGAGGTTTAAAAAGCCAGCCCTGAAGAGGGTGAGGATGTCAGCTGACGCCATGCTGGCCGCCCTGTTGGGCTCCAAACATAAAGTGTCTTTAGACCTCAGAGCCAACCTGAAGCAGGTCAAGAAGGAGGTGAAAGAGGAGGTGGGTGTGCCAGATGTCCTGTCAGAGTTGCTATTTAATCAAAAGTAAAAAGTAACAGATGCTGTTATTTACACTGAATGAGTCTGGTGTTTATTTCTCAGGAGAAGCAGACAGGCGACTGGAGGAAGAACATAGAGGACAAGGCTGGGATGGACGGCAGGAAGAAGATGTTTGAGACAGAGGCCTGAAGGACTGCTCTGCTGCTTCTCTGATTAAATTTGTCTGTGATTTGAGTCTACATTGATTGTTGTCTGTCATTATGCAAAAAGTTAATATGTTACTTTTATAGATGAACAGGAAAAGACTGCCATATAACATAAAATCATCAATATGATGAAAAACACTGAAAGATAGAAAATGTTCTCTATAAAGCTGGATTACAAAAATGACTAAATCAAAAGACAAAAGTATAATACGGTAAAAGGATATGTTGAGAGAAAAATTCACAACTTGTTATTAGAACAACAAACAAAAGGGAGTAAATTATCATTAGTAAAAAATAAATAAAGAAAACATTTAAAAAGAAATTTAGTAGAAAAGAATTAGCCTTTATATAGACATTCAGTTGCGTTTGAGCTATTGTTCATTACTTTGCTTTACAATAAAGTTTTGGCCATTTTTAAGAATTTTTTTCCCTGTAAGTCACGTGACAAGTCATGAACCCACTGTGACACAATCTGGTGACTGAGGGAGGAGATTCAAAGAAAAGAGGAGACTGCGATTTGGTGAAAAAACAAGACAAACACCTGTAGATTCGTTTCAAACTAAACCAAACCGACGGTGCCTCCTTCAGAAGAGCCAAAATGACGGCAGCGGTGTTTTTCGGCTGCACTTTTATTGCCTTCGGCCCAGCCATCGCACTGTTCCTGTTTACCATCGCCCGGGAGCCGCTGAGGGTCATTTTCCTCATAGCAGGGTGAGAAGAAACCTTTTAAAACAAAGTTTTCCTTTTTAGCAGGTGGTAGGAGGTTGTTTTTGCAGTAGAAAAATAAACACAAACGATGCTGCCGGTTCACTTGCCGAAAAACTAGCAACCAAAGCTAACTTCCTAGCTGGTCCTCTACTGTTAGCTGCTAGCTACACCTCTGTGATAACAGCTATTAGCTGGGCTGCATCTGGCTATCTATGGTTGTCACATTTTATTCAAAGACTAACACAGCTGATTCTTGCAAAGCTGTAATTTTTACATTGTGGACACTTGGTAGTTGTTGCAGTTTTTAGTTCAAGAGCTACATCTTGAAGGTGCACAAGAAATAAACACCGAAAGTGGCAACGCTGTGTTCAGAAAACAGCCTGTCCGATCTTGGCACTACATTTAAATTTGATCTTATTTGTTCAATTATTTTAAAAGTAAGAAAACAATCAAAAGGTCTTGTTTTGAACACAATCACAATTATAAAATGTATAGTTATAGTAATATTTACACCCGTCCCTTTCTCAGTAAAGGCTCATCCACAAAAACTACCAGCTAATGAACAAATAAGTCAATGAATAATGTTAACATAAACAGACACATACATTCCCATGAATGTGGAATATTTAATGTGCACAAAACATTCATGTGCATTAAGGAATGCACTGGTTTACATACAGTCATTTATGTATTTTAAAATGATCTTTTGGATGTATATTTTCCTATTAACAAGTATTACATGCCTTTATTTTAAAGGTGATATGTGGAGTATTTTTCTATGTATCAAAGTTTTCTAAATGTTTTAAATGATTTCTGGCCGGCAAACTTTTTCAGTCAATAAAATTCAAATTTCTGCATTCTCGGCTTTCTGTCAATGTGCATGCACTTCGAGCAAACCTGTATCAGTAGGGGGTGCTCTTCTACAGGACGCTCCGTGTGTTTCTCTGTTTACCTCTCAGCCGTTCATGGAGGAGACAGAGCTAATTTCTACTAAAAAGTTATCCATTCCCTCGCTAATGACGGATTTATTTTTATTTTTAAACCTTTCACCTCACAGAATGGCAAGGCTTGCCAAGGATACGCGTTTATTTTGGCCAAAAAGTTCATTCAGGGCCGAGTCATTTCTGTGTTCAGCTACAGAGTACCGCAGCAGTTCGCTGCTACAGAGCTAAGTATCAACAGCACAGCAGACAGAGGGCTCATCAGAGCTTCGTACAGTGTGGGAACGTGATTTGTGAACTGTGAGTGATTAAACCCAACAGTTTGAGCTGCACACACAGTTTATGCCCAGCTTACAGACCGAAGCAATGTGCCGTGTGCACGCACGCGACCGCACTCTTGTGTTGAGGTGTTTTGGGGAGGATCTGTTGGACGTTGGATTCAAAAACTGCTTTCATGATGAAATAATCCAGAATGCGGCATTAATGTCCAACTTATTCCACAGTTTGACTTCTTCTATTGAACTTTTTGTTTTACTAATTGTCCTCCTTAGTGTGTCTCTTTGACCTAGAACGGCCTCAGAATACAATCTAGAAATATATTGATAGAAGTAGGTCTCGTTGGGGCCGCTGTGGTATGACCTTGCGTCGTTCAGCGGAGGCTTACAGCAGTTCTTTGTCATAAAGTAGTCCTGAGTCTAAAATAGTACCTGTAATTCCTTCGTGTTACTTTTTATTTTCACTTGCAGTCGATATGTTTATTGAGGTCACTAGGCATAATTAGTATCATTAGTATCACTACTCAGTGAGTATTAAGGACTTTTTTCTCACAATGCTAGTTGTTACCATTCACTTACAGTGTTTTATGCTAAGCTAATGCAAAAGGAGTACTGCCAGATCAGGAAAATGACTGTGCTGTTTACAAATTGTTTTTGCCCACTTATCTAACTATGAGGAATATGGCACAAGACAAAAAATCACTTTCTGGTGGAGTATCTCTTTAACAGTTTATTCTTGTTTTCATTTACTTAAATTGTTTCTGACAATTCTTTTTCAAAAACTAGCGTAACTTTATGTTTCCTTTCCTATCTACTTATTTTAATAAATTAGTAAAAGCAGGAACAGACGTTCTATAGTCAGATGCACACACAGTGTTTTGAGTTTGTAATCAATAAGTTATCAATCTCAACTTTAGCCTCTGTAAAGAGTTTTGATTAAGACCCTGAAAATGGGACTTTTCACGTAAACTAAAAGACATCCATCCATCCATCCATCCATCCATACATCCATCCATCTTCTGTAACCGCTTCATCCTCCACTGAGGGTTGTGGGAAGCTGGTGCCAGCAGTCAAGGAGCGAGAGGAAGGGGACACACAGAACAGGTCGCCAGTCCATCGCAGGCACAACTAAAAGACATCTTTAAGTTTATGTCATTTTTTAACAATATTATTCATATCTTCAGACCAACATCAGGAAGAATGTGTAGGATTTATAAACACACTGAATTAAAACAAAATAAATACAAACTGAGCTGTCTTTCATTTTTAAATAAGGTGTTTCTAAACAATTCTCTCTGTATTTTTCAGAGCCTTTTTCTGGCTGGTGTCTCTTCTACTGGCCTCTCTGGTGTGGTTCATTTCGATTCAGATCAGTAATAAGGACAATCCAGCCCAGCAGAAAGGTCTGCTCATCTTTGGCGTGGTGCTGTCAGTCCTGCTGCAGGAAACGTTCCGCTTCGCTTACTACAAGCTGTTAAAGTAAGTCACTGCCTCAGGAGTCCTCAGCATTGTCTTTCCTAACATTCTGAATGTTTTCACAGCATTTTGCCTCGATGTGGACAAAATCTTGTATTTAGTTTTCCAGTATGCCTATGACCCTGGACACTTTATTTTCCCTGTAGGAAAGCAAATGAAGGCCTCCTCACTCTAAGTCAAGAGGAAACGATGCCGATATCCATACGACAGCTGGCCTACGGTACAGAGTGCACTTCATCTCACCATACAACATATTGGTGTTTCTAGAAGGCTGGACATTATTTACCATGTGATTTCATGACACAATCACTTATTGCACTTGATATTTAAGACATTTAAGACCTGATTTTACTGTGTAGATGTAGAATATTTTTGGCTATTTTGAAGAAAAGCTTTGGAGAATCTGGTATTTCTAATTTTTAACATTAAGATAAGAAAATTGACTCTGTGCAAAAGACTTGAATCAGCTGCTTTTGGTTAATCTAAAACAAAAAGCTCAACGTTTCTGAATAGTTTTGCTTTTCATTTCTTTTAATGTTCAGTCCAGTTCTTTTCTTGAGTTGTTTAAATTGAATTTTGTATTTTTACAACCCTTAACTTAAATTATTGAAGTAAAAAAAGCTGAACCTGTTTTGTGTTGATAAATAACAGATAACTTAGCAAAGGACTCATTTTAAGTTGAAACAAAAACATGTTGTAAGTAAGTAGTAAGTAAAGTTTATTTATATAGCGCCTTTCACAGATATACATCACAAAGCGCTTTACAATATAAACAACAAAAAAAAACCCCAGAGAAAACATTGAAAATAAAAAACAAAACGGAGATTTGAGGGTACCAGATACAATATTTAGACAAGATGTGGGGTACCATCAGGGGATCTACATTGTAAATTATGAGATAAAGTGGGACATTGGCTTGTGTAAGGAACTAAAGTCTTGGGCAGAAATATTGGGGCAAACTTCAATACAATATTTGGGCAAAAACAAATAAAGATGGGAGCAGAAGAAAATGTAAACAAAAGGGAGGGAGGGAGTAGCATTTGACACACAGTCACAACAACCGAAAAACACATCAAGGAGGGTGGGTGGGTCAGGATCTCCACCAGCAGCAAGGACACGGCACAGCTGACCGACCTTCACTCCCAGTAGAGGGGGGAGGAGAGTTAGGTGAGAGAGCGTAGAGAAGGGGGGGGGCTGAGCAGCCGCTTCATTCACTCTGTTGAGTAGGAGAATGTTTTCAGGGTCACCAGATAAGATAACAGAATGTGTTTGGAGCAGGCAGTCCTGTTTGTTTCAGCTGCCTTAAATGTCTGTTTCACACTGGCTTCATCCCATCCAAATTCCACATCCTGGCCAGTCCCATCTGATCCGTGTAGTTCGACACATCGATCGTAAATCACTCCGCTCCAGAGTTCGTTCGCAGTCAGTCCTACAAGACAACTCAGTCCTCGCGAGTGTTTCAGTGTTCAAAGCACGCATCAGCCCCCCCGGAGCACAGGAATCCTGTTAATTGCACCGTTTTTGCAAATCCACCGTCAACAGCTCCGTTGTTTTCCGATAAACCAGGTCCATGCAGATTCCAATGAGCGTGCACCTGATCATCATTAATCCAGAGTTGTAGACCTCCAGAGACAGACTTGCGAGACCCGCAATTTGATCCATTACGAATCCCACAGCTCTTGTCTCAGTCAGCCGCGGAGTCCCCTCCTCCGTTTTGAGAGTGTAAAAAATTTTATCCATTTTGTTGGGAAGCCAGCAAACCAAAGCCATATCAAGAAAAATAAAAATATTTAACCAGAAGGAATGAGGAAAATGCTCAGAAGACAAAAACAGCTGCAGGAGGAACACACAAGGGAGAGAAGGAGCATCAATGTTTGCTAAAATGTGTTTAATTGCATAAACTAAAATACTAAAGAGAACACACTTTTACAAACATTAAACAGTATTCTGCACCAGCACGGCAACTCTCAATAATTTTCAGCAAAACCTGCAGAACCAAAGAAGAAGGGTCAGGCCTGAAGTGGAGAGAATATCTTCAGTAGAAAACTTTGAAATTATTTTACAAATTTATAAAGCAATGTGTAATTGTGCTACTGGGAGCTTTAAAATAAAAATCTAAAAATTTCTTATTAAAATTTGTGTGTTGACACATCATTGGTTCACCCGTTGAGCCTTTTTAAGTCTAAATGAGTCAGAGGTCAGTGTTCCATGACCCAACAAACAACAGAAAAGATATTTGAAAACGATCCCGTAAAAGGACTGAAAATAAGTGAAAACACTAATAAAGTTCAAAGAAGAAAAGACCATCTTAGAGCCAGGGAACAAAAATGTTATTAAATAAAAAAAGAATGAGCTGATTCTATTTGAGCTGATTTAAAAAGTCAGGACTTTAGACAATGAGCAACAAGATTACATCACACACTGATAATGACTCGGCTTTGTTTATTATATCAAATAAACAGCAGCATATGGATTAAACATGGCCTTGTTGTTTCTCAGTGTCTGGCCTGGGTTTTGGCTTCATGAGCGGAGCGTTCTCTGTGGTGAACATCCTGGCTGATTCTGCAGGACCAGGGACTGTGGGGATCCATGGAGACTCACAACACTACTTCCTGTCCTCAGGTACTAACACCCACGTTGCATGTGTTACCAGATCTAAACGATAGTTTAACACCAGTTACACGTCTTGTCTTTTTCTCCCTCTAGCCTTCATGACTATGGCCATCATCCTGCTCCACATGTTCTGGGGTGTTGTGTTCTTCGATGCCTGTGAGAAGCAGCGCTGGTGGGCGGTGGCTGCGGTCATCATCAGTCACCTCATTGTGTCCTGTCTGGTGAGTGCATTTCTCTAGAGAGTGACCAAAATACCGTATTTGCCCGAATATACGACGAGGTTTTTTTCATTGAAAATAATTTGAAAAGGGGAGAGGGGGGGTCATCTTATAATCGCGCCCGACACCACCAGCAGGGGCGCATGCTTTTTGGTCAAGCGGTAGAAGCAGGAAGCAGCTCTAGGCCACGAGCATTCCCAGCAGTCCAGTCTAGCTCAAAGTTACACTGAGGATTAAAACACCTGATGTTGAAGTCCAGCTGCAGCCAGGTCTACTGGCGTTTTTAGACCAGTGGGTTCAGCTCAGTTCGGTACTGGTAGGGAGCTGACACCTCTCGCCTCAGACCTGGACACGGTGGTGCTTTCAGCGTGAGTGAACTCGGCGGACACAGAACCCGTTCCTAACTGCGCGTCTCACGTATGTTTACGGTAATTTCTCAACACACACTCACACACAGTCTGAGTGAGAGAGAAAAAGAGAGAGGGAGGAGGGATATGCCCACTCAGCCTAAAGGTAGAGAGAAAGAGCTTCACCTGAGCTTTTTTTTTTTCCTCTTTATTTTCCAATTGACTGAAATATGTTGTCACAGAGAACTTTAATTCCTGATTAATAAGCAAATATTAAAGCAGTCTGTAATTAAAGCAGCAATCTGGAGGATTTCATCAAGAGAGCAGTTTTTGAATCTAACATCCAAAGGCTCCTCCTTAAAACATCTCGACACGCTCGTCCGGTCGCGTGTGCGCGCATGCACACGGAGCATACGGTATATGTTGCGGGCATAAACTGTACAGCTCAATGTGTAGGGTTTAATCACTCACAGTTCACAATCTTATTCCAACAATACTACGAGGGTCTGATGAGCCCTCTCTGTCCCTGCTGCTTCTGATATTAGCTCTGTTAGCAGAGAGCTGCTGCTGGACTCTGAAGCTGAACTTGACTCGGCCCTGGATGAACTTTCTGACCAAAATAAACGCGTAATCCTGTCAAGTCTTGCCATTCTGTGAGGTGAAAGGTTTAAAAATAAAAATAAATCCATCTTTATCTGGGGAATGGGTAGGTTTTTAGTAGAAATGAGCTGTGAGGCTGAGACGGCAAACAGAGAAACACACGGAGCGTCCTGTACGACAGCGCCCCCTACTGGTACAGGTTTGGTCGATGCGCGTGCATGTTGAGAGAATGCAGACATTTGAATTTTATTGGCTGAAAAATGTCGGGGGCAAGAAAAAATGCAAAGGGGTCTCTAGGAGGAAGGAGGGTCTTCATCAGAATGACAGATGTTGTGGAACTCAACCCATAGATCATAGTTTAGACCTGAAATATCATTTAAAACATTTAGAAAACTTTGATACAGAGAAAAATAATCCTCCTAGCTGCTTTAAGGTATTATTCAGATGATTTTCTCAAAATTTAATTAAAAATAGTTTCTTTAAAAAGTTAATTTAGTATTTTTTCTGAAGATCAGTCTTGATAAAGGGGAGTCTAATAATCGGGGTCGTCCTATTCCTATTCCGATTCCTCCGTCTCTCTCTCCGTCAGCTGGAATCTTTCTGATAGACAAACTAGATTCACCTATGTGTGTCTAAGATAGCGTTATGTTGGGCTTTTATACGAGCTAATAAACGTTAATATAATCGGAGTTCTATTAGGAGCCACAGAGCAGCGCCTCGTGCTTCACGCCCGTTCCCCCCCCCCCCCCCCCCCCC
>SSNR01000370.1:187575-195075 GCA_006937965.1 Callopanchax toddi | reverse complement strand
TCTGTGTCTAGTGGTTCTTGATGCTCTGACTCCAGCCTTAGTCCACAGTGAAACTCTCCCAAATTCTTGAATGGATTTTACTTGATAATTCTGTCAAGGCTGCATATGCCCGATTCACCTTTTCCTACCACACTTTTTACTTCTATTCACCTTTCTATGATTATACTTGGAGACAGTTGTGACCAACCAGCATCTTTAGCAATGACCTTTTGTGACTCCACCTTGTGGAGGGAGTAAGTGACTGTCTTCTGGACATCTGTCCAGTCAGCAGTCTTCCTCTATGATTGTGTAGCTACCGATTCAGACTATTCAAAGGATCAGGAAACCTCTGCAGGTGTTTTGAGTTACCATGAGTTTACAATATGTAACATTTTCACAAAATTCTAATTTTCTGAGACACTGAAGAGTTTTCATTATCTGTAGCCATAATCATCATTTTGAAATGGGAATCGTCTACTTTTTCCAGATTTTTATGTTTTTAAGATGTACCTGTGTATTTTTCAGTCACTGGAATGAAGATTTGATTGTTTCTTTTAAAATAATTTTCAAAAAGTTAGTCATAACTGCTCACACAGCTGTAGTTGAGTTAAAACAACAACAGATGACTCTTGGTAAATAATCTATTAAACATTGTTTACTTAATGACCACGTGGAGGCGCTGTCTTCCGTTTTAATCGATACAACAGTTTGAATTAAAATTCCTCTAATTGATATAAACATGAAATTTATTATGAGAACTCTTTTCCTATAGTTAGAGGTTTCCTGTCTTCTTGTTTTCCGATCATACCTGCAGATCACTCCGCTTATGATAAGCCCCTCCCTCTCGCGCGCCCACCTACGCATATTTTATGCTAATGAGCAGGTGCAGCGGTTCTTGATGCGCGCGGCGGGCGGCTCGCGGCTGATCCGGATGGAGCAGCTCAGGAAGCAGCGGGAGTCCAGCCGGAGGCTCTTCACCAGGTGATGCTGTCCAAACCAGACTGACTGGATCACGGATGGATCCCGACTTTTTAAGGCGGACCTGGAAGAGGCCGTTTCACTTCTTAACTTTGTATTTCATCCTAATTTATCAAGGTGAGTTACCTGCAGCTGGGAGACGCGCACGCGACCCACAGCGCGACGCAGCTGGAGGATGAAGTCAGATATTTTAGAATAAATAAAACAAGTTACCTAAAATGGATCAGCCAACTTTAAAACACATTTCTTCTTCTGCTATTTAAACGTTTTTAATGTATATCTTACGATAATCCTGCTGAGATTCTTTTATTTAAAGTTTTATTTTTATATCATCAATGTTTTTTATTTCAGCGCATCTTTCCTGGGGTGTTATGAGAGGAAACGTTTCAAAGTGGGACGAATTTAATACGTGAGTTGATTTAAACACGAATTAAAACATGTTGCTTATTTTTGGTCTAATTGTGGGAAATGTGTAATTTCTTATAGAACTTTTTCTCATTGCACACAGACAAATGGAATCAGATGGAAAATAAGTTAAATAAATTAAGTTTATCAAAACTTTATCTTTAATTACTTCTCAAATGTGATTATTTTTATATTTTTTGGTCACTGAAAAAATATAGACAAGCATATGTAATTATAGGAGATGTAATTTTTACTCTTCCATTTTGTCTTATAAAATTTCTGAATTGTTGCTTGCTTTGAAATTAAAGGATATTTAAAAACCACACGTTCGGGCGTATTTGCAGCAGTCTTAAATTCTGTTTTGCTTTTATGTCATTTAAATGTTTCTGAAGAACAAGCAAAAATTTGTCAAAGGTAACTTGAGTAAATACAAAATTTACTTTTCAATTGAAGATTTCATGTTTTAAGAGAACAAAACTATACAAACCAACCTGGTCATATGTCAAGAAAAAAATATCCCCTGAAGTTAATAACCATTAACAACTGCAATGAGTCTCACATCATTTGTCCCACTTTTTTTTTTTTTTTTACAAAATTGTTTGAGTTCAGCCACTTTGGAGGGTTTTCCAATAACGACCTGTTTAAGGTCAAAGGTCAGACATTCTCTTTCAGGGTTTTTTGGCAGTCAGCAGATTTCATGGTTCTACCAATCATAGCAAGTGTTCCAGGTCCTGAAGCAGCAAAGTGCTCATTACCGTCCATCACACTACCACCACCATGTCTGACTGTTGGTCTTTTTTCTGAAATCCAGAGTTAGTTTTATGGCACACACCTTCCAGAAAGTTTCACTTTTGCCTTCTCAGTCCACAGAATATTTCTCCCAAAGCCTTAGGGATTGACAAACGTGAGACGGCCCTTTGTGTTCTTATTGGTCAGGAGAGTTTAGCCCCTCCCCCTCTTTCTTTTCTTTTACCTTCCCATCCCTTTATTCTAGCTGAATCATGACCTCTGACCCTACCTTTAGCCGTTAGTCCTGCAGAGCTTTAGATGTTCTAGGTCATTTTGTTCTTGAATGTCTTTAGAACAGGATGTGTTGCTTTTTCAGATCTTTTAGCCTCTTTCATGTTGTCAGACAGGTTCTATTGAAGTCATTTATTAATTCTACAGGTCTGGGTGTGATCAGGTCTGTAGTGATCAGGTCTGTAGTGATCAGGTCTGGTAGAGATCAGGTCTGTAGTGATCAGGTCTGGTAGAGATCGGGTCTGGGTGTGATCAGGTCTGTAGTGATCGGGTCTGGTAGAGATCAGGTCTGTAGTGATCAGGTCTGGTAGAGATCAGGTCTGGGTGTGATCAGGTCTGGTAGTGATCAGGTCTGTAGTGATCAGGTCTGGTAGTGATCAGGTCTAATAGTGATCAGGTCTGGTAGTGATCAAGTCTGTAGTGATCAGGTCTAGTAGTGATCAGGTCTGGTAGTGATCAAGTCTGGTAGAGATCGGGTCTGGTAGAGATTGGGTCTGGTAGTGATCGGGTCTGGTAGTGATCAAGTCTGGTAGAGATCGAGTCTGGTAGAGATCAAGTCTGGTAGAGATCGGGTCTTGTAGTGATCAGGTCTGGTAGAGATCAAGTCTGGTAGAGATCGGGTCTGGTAGTGATCGGGTCTGGTAGAGATCAGGTCTGGTAGAGATCGGGTCTGGTAGTGATCAGGTCTGGTAGTGATCAGGTCTGTAGTGATCAGGTCTGGTAGTGATCAGGTCTGGTAGAGATCAGGTCTGGTAGAGATCGGGTCTGGTAGTGATCGGGTCTGGTAGTGATCAGGTCTGTAGTGATCAGGTCTGGTAGTGATCAAGTCTGGTAGAGATCAGGTCTGGTAGAGATCGGGTCTGGTAGAGATCGGGTCTGGTAGTGATCAGGTCTGTAGTGATCAGGTCTGGTAGAGATCAGGTCTGGTATTGATCAGGTCTGGGTCTAATCAGGTCTGGTAGAGATCAGGTCTGGTAGCGATCAGGTCTGATAGTGATCAGGTCTGGTAGTGATCAGCTCATCAGGTCTGGGTGAGATCAGGTCTGGTAGTGATCAGGTGATCAGGTCTGGTAGAGATCAGGTCTGGTAGAGATCAGGTCTGGTAGTGATCAGGTCTGATAGTAATCAGGTCTCATAGTGATCAGGTCTGGTAGGGATCAGGTCTGGTAGAGATCAGGTCTGGTAGTGATCAGGTCTGATAGTAATCAGGTCTCATAGTGATCAGGTCTGGTAGAGATCAGGTCTGTAGTGATCAGGTCTGGTAGAGATCAGGTCTGGGTGTGATCAGGTCTGTAGTGATCGGGTCTGGTAGTGATCAGGTCTCATAGTGATCAGGTCTGGTAGTGATCAGGTCTGGTTGAGATCAGGTCTGGTAGAGATCAGGTCTGGTAGTGATCAGGTTTGGTAGAGATCGGGTCTGGTAGAGATTGGGTCTGGTAGTGATCAGGTCTGGTAGTGATCAGGTCTGGTAGAGATCAGGTCTGGTAGTGATCAGGTCTGGTAGTGATCCGGTCTGTAGTGATCAGGTCTGGTAGGGGTCAGGGCTGGTAGTGATCAGGTCTGGTAGCGATCCGATCTGGTAGCGATCAGGTCTGGTAGCGATCAGGTCTGGTAGTGATCAGGTCTGGTAGCGATCAGGTCTGTAGTGATCAGGTCTGGTAGTGATCAGGTCTAATAGTGATCAGGTCTGGTAGTGATCAAGTCTGTAGTGATCAGGTCTAGTAGTGATCAGGTCTGGTAGTGATCAGGTGTGGTTGCGATCCGGTCTGGTAGTGATCCGGTCTGGTAGTGATCAGGTCTGGTAGCGATCCGATCTGGTAGCGATCAGGTCTGGTAGCGATCAGGTCTGGTAGTGATCAGGTCTGGTAGCGATCAGGTCTGGTAGAGATCGGGTCTGGGTGTGATCAGGTCTGTAGTGATCGGGTCTGGTAGTGATCAGGTCTGGTAGAGATCAGGTCTGTAGGGATCAGGTCTGGTAGTGATCAGGTCTGGTAGAGATCAGGTCTGGTAGTGATCGGGTCTGGTGGTGATCGGGTCTGGTAGTGATCAGGTCTGTAGTGATCAGGTCTGTAGTGATCAGGTCTGTAGTGATCAGGTCTGGTAGTGATCAGGTCTGATAGTGATCAGGTCTGGTAGTGATCAGGTCTGTTGGTGATCAGGTCTGATGGTGATCAGGTCTGTAGTGATCAGGTCTGGTAGAGATCAGGTCTGTAGTGATCGGGTCTGGTAGAGATCGGGTCTGTAGTGATCAGGGCCGGGAGTGATCAGGTCTGGTAGTGATCAGGACTGGTAGGGATCAGGTCTGTAGTGATCAGGTCTGGTAGTGATCAGGTCTGGTAGGGATCAGGTCTGGTAGCGATCAGGTCTGGGTGAGATCAGGTCTGGTAGAGATCAGGTCTGGTAGTGATCAGGTCTGGTAGAGATCAAGTCTGGTAGAGATCAGGTCTGTAGTGATCGGGTCTTGTAGAGATCAGGTCTGTAGTGATCGGGTCTGGTAGTGATCAGGTCTAGTAGTGATCAGGTCTGGTAGTGATCAAGTCTGGTAGAGATCGGGTCTGGTAGAGATTGGGTCTGGTAGTGATCGGGTCTGGTAGTGATCAGGTCTGGTAGAGATCAGGTCTAAGGTGATCAGGTCTGGTAGTGATCAGGTCTGTAGTGATCAGGTTTGGTAGTGATCAGGTCTGGTAGAGATGAGGTCTGTAGTGATCAGGTCTGGTAGTGATCAGGTGATCAGGTCTGGGTGAGATCAGGTCTGGTAGTGATCAGGTCTGTAGGACAGGTCTGGTAGTGATCAGGTCTGTAGAGATCAGGTCTGGTAGTGATCGGGTCTGGGTGTGATCGGGTCTGGGTGTGATCAGGTCTGGTAGAGATCGGGTCTGTAGTGATCGGGTCTGGTAGTGATCAAGTCTGGTAGAGATCGGGTCTGGTAGAGATTGGGTCTGGTAGTGATCGGGTCTGGTAGTGATCAGGTCTGGTAGAGATCAGGTCTGTAGTGATCAGGTCTGGTAGAGATCAGGTCTAATAGTGATCAGGTCTGGTAGTGATCAGGTCTGTAGTGATCGGGTCTGGTAGAGATCAGGTCTGTAGTGATCAGGTCTGGTAGAGATCAGGTCTGGGTGTGATCAGGTCTGGTAGTGATCAGGTCTGTAGTGATCAGGTCTGGTAGAGATCAGGTCTGTAGTGATCAGGTCTGGTAGAGATCGGGTGTGGTAGTGATCAGGTCTGGTAGTGATCAGGTTGGTAGTGATCAGGTCTGGTAGAGATCAGGTCTGTAGTGATCAGGTCTGGTAGAGATCAGGTCTGGGTGTGATCAGGTCTGGTAGTGATCAGGTCTGTAGTGATCAGGTTTGGTAGTGATCAGGTCTGGTAGAGATCAGGTCTGTAGAGATCAGGTCTGGTAGTGATCGGGTCTGGGTGTGATCGGGTCTGGGTGTGATCAGGTCTGGTAGAGATCGGGTCTGTAGTGATCGGGTCTGGTAGTGATCAAGTCTGGTAGAGATCGGGTCTGGTAGAGATTGGGTCTGGTAGTGATCGGGTCTGGTAGTGATCAGCTCATCAGGTCTGGGTGAGATCAGGTCTGGTAGTGATCAGGTGATCAGGTCTGGTAGGGATCAGGTCTGGTAGCGATCAGGTCTGGGTGAGATCAGGTCTGGTAGAGATCAGGTCTGGTAGTGATCAGGTCTGGTAGAGATCAGGTCTGGTAGTGATCAGGTCTGGGTCTAATCAGGTCTGGTAGAGATCAGGTCTGATAGTGATCAGGTCTGGTAGCGATCAGGTGATCAGGTCTGGGTGAGATCAGATCTGGTAGAGATCAGGTCTGGTAGTGATCAGGTCTGATAGTGATCAGGTCTGGGTGTAATCAGGTCTGGTAGAGATCAGGTCTTCGTGTGATCAGGTCTGGTAGTGATCGGGTCTGATAGTGATCAGGTCTGGTAGGGATCAGGTCTGGTAGGGATCAGGTCTGGTAGTGATCAGGTCTGTAGTGATCAGGTCTGGTAGTGATCAGGTCTGTAGTGATCAGGTCTGATAGTGATCAGGTCTGGTAGGGATCAGGTCTGGTAGAGATCAGGTCTGGTAGTGATCAGGTCTGATAGTAATCAGGTCTCATAGTGATCAGGTCTGGTAGGGATCAGGTCTGGTAGAGATCAGGTCTGGTAGTGATCAGGTCTGGGTGAGATCAGGTCTGGTAGTGATCATCTGATCAGGTCTGGTAGAGATCAGGTCTGGTAGTGATCAGGTCTGGTAGAGATCAGGTCTGGTAGTGATCAGGTCTGGTAGGGATCAGGTCTGGTAGAGATCAAGTCTGGTAGAGATCGGGTCTGGTAGAGATTGGGTCTGGTAGTGATCGGGTCTGGTAGTGATCAGGTCTGGTAGAGATCGAGTCTGGTAGAGATCAAGTCTGGTAGAGATCGGGTCTTGTAGTGATCAGGTCTGGTAGTGATCAGGTCTGTAGTGATCCGGTCTGGTAGGGATTAGGTCTGTAGTGATCAGGTCTGGTAGTGATCAGGTCTGATAGTGATCAGGTCTTGTAGGGATCAGGTCTGGTAGTGATCAGGTCTGGTAGTGATCAGGTCTGGTAGTGATCAGGTCTGGTAGTGATCAGGTCTGGTTGCGATCCGGTCTGGTAGTGATCAGGTCTGGTAGTGATCAGGTCTGGTAGCGATCCGGTCTGGTAGTGATCAGGTCTGGTAGTGATCCGGTCTGGTAGCGATCCGGTCTGGTAGTGATCAGGTCTGGTAGCGATCAGGTCTGGTAGCGATCCGGTCTGGTAGTGATCTGGTCTGGGTGTGTCTGGTGGAACTGAACTCAGCTTTCCAAAGTGTGGTTAATCACAGTGAATTTATGTTTTAACAGGGCGTGGGTTGATGTTTTTTCATTAATAAATAAAATTATTTTATGTAAAAAATAAAGTTTTTATATTTACTCAAGCTTATCTGACTCATTTTAAGTGTGACCAAAAGCCAAAACAGAAGGAATCTGTAAAGAGGCAAATACTTTTTCACATCAGTGTAAATAACCATTTCCAGTGGTCATTGTTTTGTTTTGTGTTTATTCGATGGTCTGGATGGGTCCTGGTTTGGTGGTGGGGTTTGTGGTGTTGGGGGGGGGGGGGGGGGG